>BGPT01000287.1:74577-262446 GCA_003297045.1 Symbiodinium sp. clade C Y103
GAGGGGGGGGGGGGAGGAGGCCCGGGAGCGAGACGAAATCCGCGCGGAGGAGAAATCTAAACAAAACCTACACCACAAACAAACATACAACCAAGCAAGATCCACATGACACGCCGGCAAGCCGGCGGATTGGCTATCTAGTATACCCATATCAGGATGGTTAGTTAAACTATTGAACACCGTTTCTATCGGCTAAATCTCCATTTCTATTGTTTAAATCGCCACTTCTGTTGGTCAAACCAGCATTTTGATGGTGCACCCCAGATTTCTTATGAGGGATAGTCATCGGAAAAGCGAGGACAACACTTGCCGGTAGCCGGATGGTATTTTGTTCAAACTCCATGGCCAGATGAAGTTCGCGAACGGCTTGGGTTTAAAGATTAGCTGCTACCAGTGATGAATTTTATCAGCAAAACTGGTGACTGGATTTCATCAGATTTGAGATTTTGTTTTCTAAACCGTTAGATCTACAGAATTCGCCTATCTAGTGTAGGTGAACTAATACTTCACCAGCTGATTGGTATAATGCGGTATTGGTTAAAGATTTCCACTGGATCTACAGTATACAATATAATTAGTACTAGTCAATCTGGTTTGGTTAATCTCTCCATGATTTTTTCTTGATACTTGATACCACTAGTATTGTTGTGGGTTTGATTGTTACAGGAGTCGGTAAATTTGACTATTTTGAACATCACCAAAAGAAAAGGATCTAATGGAGATGAACTATTTCGCTTTTTTGTTGGGTGATGTGAAAGATGAGGACATTTATCAACCCTCGTGTTAAATCTTCCACATCTACTTGTACCTATCTTTCTATCTTGTTGTATCGTATCTTATATTCTGTTATGCTGTTTGATATTATCAAATCTAATGTAATCCAGAGAATCTAAATCTAATCCAACTTAATCTAATTTCAACGCCATCAAATCTAATTTGATGGACAGTCTCCTATCCCTTCTCTGTCCAGCGGCTCAAAGTTCAGAAATGCTTCCCCTGTGATGCTTTAGGCAAGGCGATCTCGCTAGGAGCCCATGATTCTCCCCTTATGAGACATCTCCCATGCTGCTAAAATCTTGTTTGGGTAGGTGAATGGCTTCCTTCGCCATGAGATGAACTGCTATATCTTGAAATACTCGGCATCTAAGCTTCGGCTATGACCATGTTCCTTTTGGATTCTGAGCCTACGTGGCTTCCAAAAATAATCAAACATACCCCAACTGGTAAATCACCATTTTCCACCGAATCGCAACTTCTGGGGCGGAAAAAACACCAATTTCACTGGAACCATCATGTATTCTGACAGCGCCATGGACAGCGAAGAAGAAGCCTTGGATCTGATGATCGAGCGGCTGCTTCCCCGAACCATTGGTCCGCCCACAGTCCCGGCGCGCACGCGCTGGACAGGGCCCATTGCGATGCGAGGACGATCACCAAGAGGGAGAGCCAGGGGACGCTTGGACGACACGTTGGAGGTGGAAGGGAAAACACGTAGAAAGCCGCGTTTCTTGTTTGGAGAGCCCCAAAGTTATAGGGGTTGCTATGATTTTGGATTTTTATATCAATCCAGTGAGTTGTGGAGTGATCAAGGTTTGGTTGATACAACGGAGGGTGCTTGGGGCATCGATGTTACGAGTTTGGGGGGCCATTTCCAGCAGCAGTGGCTCCATGGTCAGGGGCCAGCTCGGAACCCGGAGCACTGAATCAAACTTGCCAGAAATGGGCGCATATCAATCTAGCCAACTATTTTTTGTTTGGCACGGTATAACCCATCCCATCCATCCCTGAGCCAAATTCCTAGTTCCAGTTAATAGGGTATATATATATATATATGATCCCGTCCCTCGGCCGCCAGGCCCCCGGAATGGGTTGGGTCCATCCAGAAAGGGGAGGGCTGCAGCCAAGTTGCCCACAGAGACAGACAGACATACATGCATGGATGCAGACATTGAATGACAGCTACATACTGACCCCCCACCCCATCCCACAGGGGGGGGAGGGGGGCATAGAAACAGACATACATTCATACAGACATACATTCATACAGACATAGATACATACATACAGACCAACTGACTGACATAGAGACATTGATACATACATACACTCTTCCGTTTATACATGCATGGATGCAGACATTGAATGACAGCTACATACTGAGCCCCCACCCCATCCCACAGGGGGGGGCGGGGGGCATACAAACAGACATACATTCATACAGACATACATACATACAGACAGACAGACCGACCTATACGTACGTACAGCCCACACACGTACAGATACATAGATATGCATACATGTGCATACATACATACATTATATACCCCTATATAGCCTGATATAGCCTGGATCTGTAGACCCATACCCATCGGGGGGAGAATTCAGGTCTGATCTGTCGTATTGAAAAACGGTTGCGGGTGTACGTATCTTTGCTCCGGGGTCATTGCGATACCTACCATGGGTCAGACTTGTTAGATGAAGTTCCCAATCCTTGCGATGGCCAAGTCAGCAAGCGTACATGGGAAAGGCAGGCAATGCTTTGCAGGGAGAAGCTTCGGTTAGCCAAAGAGGGCCAGGATGGGGATGTGGAAGCATCAGTCCCACTGCTGGACCTGCAGGCAGGGCGTCAGGGAAATTCACATGATAAGCAAGGCGGTGCAAGTTCTGACGACGATGGCGAGGGCGGAGAGCCAGCAGAGCCCCGCTTCGTGATCGACGACGAGGGCCAAATCACTTTCCAAGACATCATCAAAGATTCCTTAGAGGAGGAAGTACATGCTTTCATAGCAGAAGTTGAACGCAACAAAATTCGGGAGATGCGCGGTGCATACCGTTGCCCTTTCTGCCCTTTCCGAGCTTTTGGCAGATTGCTGCAGCTATCGGACCACCTGAGGCGCCATCATGTTGCCACCAAGCAATTTGTTTGCTCAGGAACCAAGCAGGTCAAGGTGATTTTGGCTTTGCACGCTTCAGACTCTGTCCGCAGAGAGAGCGGCGCAGACTATCTATTTCGAAGCGCCACGCTCCTCAGAACTCAACTAGTTCCTCCACTCAACCGCAACAAAAAATTCATCGACAAAGGCATACGCCTGTTGCTACAGAAAGATGGTCCCAAATACATCAACCTGAAAGCCCTTGGAGAACAAGTCTTTGCCCGCAGAGTGTTGAACATTTATTACGACAAATCTTTCGCCGAAATGGCCTAGAGGGAGATTGTCCTGCACCACTCGAATGTTCCTTGGCAGCAGCATAATGTGCACGTGCGATGGCTTGTGTGGAATTTATTCTTGTTGTGTCGGCCATGCCGTTGAGAGTTTTCCAATTGCTTTCCTCAGGTCAAGAGCATTTGGCCTCGTGTGCACTTGCGGGCCTTAGAAGCTGGGAACATGCTCGGCCTTTGTATCCTTCCCAGACACGTCACTGGTGGCCTCTTGTGGAGGATATCTACATGTCGTATCAGGTCCAGAGCTTGAAGCGCTCCATTCTGACAAGTTTGGAACATAGCCAAGAATTCTTGTGCTTGTCCATTCACGCAGCGCCCAAAGTTTGCATGACGGTGCAAGGGCAAGCAAACTATAGAGCGTCGGCCCAAGTCCGGGGGCCGTACAGGGGCGGTCTTAGGCATTGTTCCTGTTCCGAGTGAAGATGTCTTTGTGTCAGCTTTTCTCCAACCAGGCCCTGTTCCAGGTGCGATATTTGGCCACAGACAACCCATCTCCCAAGCTCTTTCGTGAATTGAGAGAGATTTGCCCAAATCTGAGCTGCTTATCCCTGGATCCTGTCCATTTGGCTATTGTCTATGAATCAATATGCTCCATGGATCTCAATGGGGTAAGTAAGAAGACAGCTGGCTCAAAAGCTTTACGGCTTTTGCTGAATAAAGTGAATCAGGTTGCTCCGAACAGGCGTTCCATTGCTTGGGGCCCGTTCTTTACTGGCAGCGCCCCACCCAGCCTGAGTCGAGATGAAGAACGAGCAAGACAGCTCATTGCGGATGGAAACATGGGGGTCATCCGGGCTCAACGGATCTTGTTTTTGACATTCTTTCTGGCATTCTATCTGACATTCTATCTGACATTCTATCTGACATTCTATCTGGCATTCTTTCTGGCATTCTATCTGACATTCTATCTGGCATTCTTTCTGGCATTCTATCTGGCATTNTATCTGGCATTCTTTCTGGCATTCTATCTGACATTCTATCTGGCATTCTTTCTGGCATTCTATCTGGCATTCTTTCTGGCATTCTTTCTGGCATTCTATTTGACATTCTTTCTGGCATTCTTTCTGGCATTCTATCTGACATCCTTTCTGGCATTCTATCTGACATTCTATCTGGCATTCTTTCTGGCATTCTTTCTGGCATTCTTTCTGGCATTCTTTCTGGCATTCTTTCTGGCAGTCAATCTGGCATGTATACAGGTTGAAGTCCGGCAGTGCCCACTGCGATCTGGAGCTCGCGGCTGAAGTCCGGCAGTGCCCGCTGCGATCTGGCAGTCGCGGCTGAAGTCCGGCAGTGCCCGCTGCGATCTGGCAGTCGCGGCTGAAGTCCGGCAGTGCCCACTGCGATCATTGGCAGCGACTTGTGCGCCACATACCCAAGGGAGGTCAGCCGCAAGGTGACAGGCTCGAACAAAGAGCTTAGAAAGGTTCTTTGGGCAGCCGCGGCGCCAGACAGGCTGGAATGGTTGCTAAACAACCTCCGTGTCCGGCATGACCTGACTCCTATATATATATATATATATATATATATATATATATGCATATATATATATATATCTCTCTCTCTCTCTCTATCTCTCTCTCTCTCTCTATATATATATATAAATAGCCAGTTACCATGGTTACAGCCACAAAAGCAAACCAACTGCACCCCATCCAGCCTCGCTACCCACGCCTTCTTTCCTCTTCTGCCTACGATCCCTGCTCCGCGCCTAAGTTTGCTGAGGCAAAGGCTTCGGGAAAGGTGAACCAGCTGCAGTAGCCAGCGCGGCTGCGAGAATGTGCCTTGATCCCCTCGGGTTGCGAAATCCAGCCCGGCTGGAGGCTTTGTCCAAAGAGGCTTTTTTCATGGTTACTGCTGGTTATTCCTGGTTGCCGATTTTTCATGGTTGCATCAGTCACATCCCCGTTTTTGTTGACCTCCTAATTTTTGCTGGTTCACTGGTGGTTGCGATACCAAATCACCCCAAACCACCAAAGAACCACAGTTGGTTAAATGTAATCCCCAGTTTGTTTAGTCGAACCCCAATATTTTCAGAAAGGTACCCCAGGAGGGCCCCAGTTTTCCACGTTTCTGGAAATGCCCATACAATATCAAGGTATGCATTTTGTATGGTTATGTTTGCACATCTTGCAACATCTCCCAGCACAATATGTTAGAACATTGTTATTCAAGTACATCAATGCGTTGTCTATGTAATAATGTAATATTAAATTTAGTGTTGACAAAGAAGTTTGTGTTTTAGATTGGTAAGTTTTTCTATGTGGTAAGTCTCCTTTGACAACCTCCCACCTTCTCTAGAGAGACATCCATTCTAATTTGCCAGAAAATTTACTATCAAATTTACACCAAATATGGTCATAGCTCATTTACTCTCAATATTTTGATGTGTGCAATCCCGATTTTCATTGGTTAAATCTTGGTCAAGTGCCAGTTTGAGTGGAAAACACATCCCCCCAAAAACAACGCCATGTCCATAGCTAAAGTCCCAATTCTTGTTGGTTAAACCGTTAAAGTACCAATTAATTCATGGTTCAACCCCAATTTGGATAGATTAAACATGGTTAAACCCGCCTCTGTTTCCTGGTGAAACCCGGTGAAATCCCCAGCTTTTTGCGGCACCAGGTGGGCCTCGGAAATGCTGCAGCGGCTTTCGCGCTTTCATCCGCGGCGGCGGAGGGATCGAAGGGATCTGCACTTGACGAATCTGGAGAAGCTGAAGCGAGTGAGGCGTGGAGAATGGAGATTTTGTGATGAATGGGATATTTACTGGACATTCCAAGCATAGTGGTATATTTGGGAAAAAATGTTGGAGAATGGAGAACATCATATTGTTGCTTATATATCTCATTATATCCCAGCATGGCCCATTGTAGAACATTAAGGGATTAATTCATCCATTAATCACCCATTAATCATCCTCAATAATCATTCATCATCTATAGTCTATAGCTACTAGTTACTAACGTGGTATCTTTGCTATTGTGGTAAACCCAATGTTAAGCCTAGCATTTGTCATTTGGGGATGGGTTATACGAGTACCACCCGTAAAATTGGTGATTTTGGGTTTGGATTAGTGAGATACATATTTAGATTAGGGGGATTAATGAGATATTAGGGGACTAATGGGATATTTATCGGACTTGGAGAATCAGATTACAGGATTTATGGGATGTTTATGGGAAATTCCAAGCATAATGGGGGATACATTTCGGGGGGGATTTACCAGCACTTTTGTGTATGGCCAATGGAGAAAAATCATGGACGTAGTGGTATTAATGTATGTGGAGTGATAGAATAAACTATTAGCTTGACAATGGAGGGGAGGATGTATATTGACGTGAAGCGCAGAAAAATGTGGACTAAAACAAGGTATAGCAACCAGAGCAAGGCCCGTGTGCAGCCAGCATCATACGTAGGCCATTTCCCAATGGTGTGCATTTGCATGCGATGTTCTTTTGCCTTTTTTTTGTAGGGTTACCAACAATGCCCCCCCGGAGTCTTTCAGGAAAGACCATGTCCTATTTGGGTTCCAGCTGTCACATGTTCGTCAGTGAAAGAAAACCAAGAAAAAACAATGGACGTGACGTAAACAAGAAAATCCAAACGTACATCATCTAGCGTGACACTGATGTGCACAGCAAAAGAAACTTACCACGTCAACAAGCAGCGAAGGAAGGAGGCCACGACCATGAGGAGGACCCCCCAACACTGACATAGAGACAAGCATCCGACAACATGACAAACGGCACATACAGATGCATACAAAGCACAGCGTAAACGTAGGCCTACGGACGTAGAAGGTAGAGAGAACTTTTTAAGATTTCATGTAAATAAATGACACCAATCTCAATGGCCCATGTGACCGTAACAGATGGTCAACATCCTATGCCTATAAAATGCTTGGCTTATCACCATCAATCCCCATAGTTGAATCCTCCTGACAGGCCGCGTGAGAAAGGAGGCCAATGCATCATCAAGATACTTGGTGGGTATGTTGCGGCTCCACTGGGTAATCTTTAGGATGAACCCCCTTCAACAAAGGGGATTTCATCATCAAACCTGGTGGTTCAATCCACCAAATATGGCAGTTTCACCCGCAATTGGAAGAACTAAACCAAACTGGGATTTACGCAAAACCAGAGGCACTTTGGGAAGACACATGACCGGGCATTTACAAAACGAAGCGTCGAGCTCCAACCACAAGCCGCGAATGGCCTAGTCTACCTACCAAAATGGGGCTACCCTCCTGTCATCCAACATGGCACTGGAACATTCCCCCATTTTGTTCAATGATTTCCCCATTAAAACCTCCATTTAGTTCTGGGGATTTTCCAACAGAGGGTATCATTGAATGCTCTAGTCATGCAACTGGGATATGCCATGGGATGCCAGGATGAATATGCCAATTGTGGATATAGACACCCAAAAAGATGGACACATGATTTATCAAAATCGGATTTTTCTTTTCTATCTTTTTGGGGATTACTACGATCATGATAGTGTGATGCTGTTAGGATAATCCATTCTTGAGTCTCAAGATCTCCCTTGAAGGGGACAATATTACATGAAAATGATACTCAGTCTGCTAAAGACCCACTGAATAGCTATATTAGTTTACCAGAGGGTATCGTGTATTCTCCCATTCTCCCATGATATCCCCATTGATTCATGGCGTCACACCGCAGCGAGGAGAACGCTGCAAGGCCTTCTCCATGCGAAACTCGATGGCGCCTCGGCCAGCGGTGCACACCCGCAACGGTGTCGTCAAACATGGCTGGGAAATCCTCGTTCAATGGATATCACAATGTCAAAATATGTTGATATATGTTGTATGTGTACACATATGTATATATATATAGATACATACATATATATATATATATACAGTAATTATACAGTATACATATATATATATGTATCTATACATCCATGTATGTGTATATGGCGTATTCAGTTGCGATTCCTGGAATGGGATGTACATCTAGGTATCAGCGTTGGTTTCCTTTTTTTCTTTAAGGAGTTTAAGGGACTGCAGTGATCTCACCTGACGGACATGCCATGTTTTTTCAACGGGAAGATCTGGAGGAAACGTCATCTACAAAGACGTGGAAGCGATGGTTGCAAGGTTAGATAGGTTGTATTGGGATTGTTATTCATTCCTATAAGATTGATTGCAAACAAGTGAGAAATTGAGGTGAATTTTGTCGTCTTTTTCATGGGACAACTTCACTGAATGCGGACCAGTCCCGATCACCAGGGTTATTGTATCACTTGACCACTTAGGATCAGAGGGAGGTTTTCCGACAAAGGGGGCTGTCTGAAAATAGGCTACCCTCAAAAATTGATGGTTTAATAGCCCAAGTGATTCCCATGAACATGGGAATCACTTGGGGTATTTCCACCATTTTCATCACACTAAAAGCTACTTGGTGGTTCAGCCCACGAATCGTTTTTGTGGGTTAGGTCACCTCAGTTATAAGTGGATTCACCCTACTTATCATACTTATCCCGCTTACAACTGGGGTTATGACCCATTTACTACTTGGATGTGCATCCCACTTTGTTAGTGGTTTACAATCGATATACCATATAACCCATATAGTCCTATATATAAGTAGGGATACTCCATTTATAACTGGGGTTCTAAGTTATAACCCACAAAAGCAATGCGTTTCAGGCGACAGTGCGGAGCGCATCTTCCAATTCTTGGGTCCGGGCTGCGACCTGCAGCTGCATGTAACCAATGAGTTCAGCTTCGATAAGGCCCTCCAAGAGATGAACAGGTCGGCGCACTGGGAGGGTGCGGGGTTCTTGGGTTTGGGGAAGTGTACCGAAGTCTGAGTTGAATGGCAGATGGCGGATCCAACATAGCAAAGATGATGTTTTGAATTTAACCAAATCTTCTCAGATTCCAGGCTGACATTTCGGGGGAGGCGTAAGTTGAGCAGTGTCCAAACCCTCAGTTGGCTGATGTTTTTTAGGGAATGGCTCTCTCGAGCAGTCGAACCATGTCGAACCCATCCACAAGAGGTAAAACACCCAGCCTACTCACGGTCTAGGCATTTCCGGGCATCCCAATGTCCACTTTCCATACTGGCTGTCCAAGGGGTTTTGTGGGGCCCCAGGAGAAGTTCCAGCGCCAAGTTCAGCAAAGGCCGTTGCTGCGGCATCTGGCTCTGTTCGGGCACCCACCGCGCGCGCACGCGGCTGCGCTGCCCGGTGACGGTGCTGGGACCGCTGAACCGTGAAGCGCATGTGGCGGCCGCGGAGTGGACCATTGCGGCGGAATATTTGGCGCTGAAGTCGGTGAAGGTGAGGATATCAATGGAGATTCACCAATGAATGGGGAATCAATGCTAGGAATTCATGATCTGTTTCATTTTTAAGGTGGGAATTAAGACTTGGGTTTGGTTCAAATGGAATTCACCTAACAAATGGGGTTGGGATATGAGAATCGAACAATAAATGGGGATGCGTCAACCATGGGTAATGTTGACCCTGGTTAAAAAATTGGGGGTTGTACCAGCAATAGATGGCGAGAACTTTTGATCTGCTTCACTTTGAAGGTGGGAATTTTGACCCCGGTTTGGTTGAAGTGGTCGGTACGGTTTCACAAGCTAATGACAAATGAGGGATGAACCATCAGTAAATCGAGATACATTCCAAATTGAATATTGACCCCTGGTTGCTCACCACGTCAATTGTAAATTATATGAATATGTGGGGGTTTCTTAAAATGGTGGATCCCTAAAACCATAGGTTTTAGTGCTAAAATGGTTTAATTTTGGGTGATTTGGGGGTACCTCACTTTAGGAAAACCTCCATATCATTGTATCACTTTTGGGAGAGTGACTCCCCAATATTATAGTGTGGCAAACCCAGTGATAAACCAAGCAGAGGCTGATTGGAGCCTGTGAAGGGGGGCTGCCTTGTTGGACAACAAACATAACTTGGGGGCATCATACTGTATGAAACCGGTCAGTATACCCCATTAAATCCATTAATTATGCATGAATCACTCATAATCAACCGGCATTTTCCAAAAACTGGTCTTTTTTAGTTGATATTGCGAGGTGGGCCCCCCAGTTTTATAAGTTTGTTTATACACACATTTTGGTAACTATAGTTCGTATCCCCCACAAACCATAGTTCACTAAGTTATAAATCGACTTAGCTATCGTTTTGGGGTCTCACCCTGTAGGGCACTACCCGCAAGGCCGAAAAACAGAAACTGCCGGGTGAAGAACAATTCCATGGTTGACATCCTGTCCATGGTAATTTTAAATCCCATATAATATATGTATATACATATATATATATGTATATATATATATATGACTATATATGTATATACATATACATATATGTACTGTATATATATATATACATATATATATATGTATACATATCCACTATATTACATCACCATTTTTCCCAGTAAAATCACATGTTTTTGATGGTAATATATAGATATATCCACTAGTTATCTCCACATTACTAATCATTGTTGGTGTCTTATACACATCGTCTCGGGGCACAGGTCTATCCGCCTCCCTGTACCTGGGTTTTGATCGATGGGATCTCTTTTGGAGCAGATGTCTGCGCGGGAGGGTAAAATTGGGATTTAACCAAGTAAAATGGTGATTTAACCGGAAAAAAGGTGATTTAGTGTGATTTAAGCCAGTGACATTGGGATTTAAGCAGCAAAAACGGGGGTTGAAGCAACAAACCTTGGTACATAATCTACAGCAATTGCGTTTATACTACATACAAATAATCGGAGTAGATAGCCATAAGAAGTGAACCCGAAAACGCAGCCGGAGATGGTATATTGACACTTTTGTTCTAGAATTTGGGATGGTTCATTATTGGGTTTACAACATTGTCTTGTCAGATTTCTTTACCCTGACATAAAATACTCACCAGATGAAATTCAGGTGGAATGAATGTGTTGGACCTGTTCATTTTGGGCTTCCTTACTGGGGATTGGGTGTATTTAAAACGAGGATTTTCAGGTTACGGTTCTTGGTTTGATTAGCCTACATGGGGGATTTTACGGGGAATTTACCAGCAATTCACATGAATAGAACGAAGGTTTGCATGGGAAAGAAGATGGGATAAGGGTTTGATATTTTTTGCCATGAAGGCATAGACCCTATCCAGCGAACAACTAGATTTTGGTAAGATATGTATATGGGGTTAAAGCAGAGGTACCCCCAAATCATCCCAACATCGTATTTTTTCGATGGGGAACGCAATGGTCTTGGGGTCTCCCATTTGGGGGTCAAAACCTATTGTTACCATAGGGAAATACATATCCATTCACCAGTTATTTTTGGTTTCCATCCGGATGCCAGGGTTTTGACCAAAATTGCCATTTGAAGAACCCCCCATGTTTGGGGCTGAGATCCTTAGCTCTCTGCACCATCTGCCTCACATCTCAATCCCGGGAATGGGGAGTGATAAACCACAGTATTGTGGATCATCCCCCTTCGTTTTGGGTGGTCGCATCTCAAGCGTACCGCCCAAGTATTGTTGTATTTCCACCGAGCTGAGTTTCGCACCAAGCGATTCAAGGACACCTTTTCATCTGCCGGAAGGTCATTATTATCCGGGCTCAAGGTTTATTCACCCCAAATGGCACTTGTAGGTTTGAAATTCCAAGTACCCAAAATTCACCCAAATATCATTGGGCTATATGGGAATGACGCAAAAGAATGCCCCAGAACTGCATAACATGGATGGTTCCCGATCCAATACCCTCTGGTAATCAAACATGGCAAGCTGGAAACTCCCTGAACTAAATGAAGGTTTCTAGCTGGAAAAAAACATCTATGAATAGGTGATTTTCCGTTGCCACGTTTGACAACCGGAGGGTATATCCCATAAAATCTCCCATTATCCATTATTAAGCCATGTTTGACCCATGGTTGGTTCTAGATCCCAAAATTATCACTCTAAAATCATATAAAATAGTAATATAACATTATAACATCCCAGTATTCTCCCCATTTTCTGGGTCATAAAAACCGCTACCCCACATGAAAACTCGACCCGTTGTTCCTTCCAGTACGCGAGGTCTGCGCAGTGAGCAGTTCCACACTCTGTTGAAGGCCAGTGGTTGAGAATCAGAAACCCTATGAATAATGATAGTGAATGTATGTTAATGGCTAGTAGTGGTTAATACGGGTGAAGAGTGGTTAATCATGGTTAATAATTGTTGATAATAGGAAAAACATAGGACAATGGTGTTTTTTTAAATGTGATTCCGGCGGGACGTTGATTTCATGGGATTTGGTGGGATTTCACCAACGAGAATAATGTGGGGAAACCGGAAAGCCCTATATTTGAGGATCATTGATCCATGATATCTTATCATTCACCATAAATTGCTGGTATATCCCGCATGATTATTCTGATTCATGCGGGAAACCCAATGCGATTTTTCTCTACCATGACTGGGGATGATTTACACCACAAAATTGGGTTTCCCACATTATTTGAGGGCCAAACCTCTGATTTCCTGGAGTTTTTTTTCTTACATCCATCCATGAAAGATGCCCAGATTGGTGACTGACCCAACGACCGGTCGAATGTCACCCCAAGATCGATGGATTCAGTGGACCTTTGCGGCAGTTTTTTTTCATACCTAGATAGTGATTTCCTCATCACCCCAAATCATCCGTGTCATTAGAGCAGTATTGAAACGGATCCCACATTTTAAGAACCCAAATCCAGATGAGCTTCTGAAAAACCCATGAGCCGAGCGGAAGAACAATGCCCGGCTGAGCCCCGGTGAAGGTTGGTGGTACATCTTTTTTTAGGTGGGGATCATCAAAAATCCAAACGTTTGGACATTCCCATTGTTTTTTGTTGGTTAGGTCCCATTGATGTTTAAAATTCCCATTCCCAGCCAGGTCTGTGCTGGGAACTTGTGCCTGAAGGACTGGGATTTCTCCGACTGCTGAAGCCAGATATCCCATGTTTTCATCGTGGCAAAGTGCAGAAATCAGACACAAACTCGGGAAGTTTGATGGTGAAATCCCTATTTTGTTGATGACATTTCAATTTTCACAGGTAAAACAAACGTTGGTATGAATGAAATGACCATTTTTGTTGGCATAAAATGCAATTTTTGTAGGGTCAACTCCAATTTTGTTGACCCAGCAACCGCAGAATCCCATAAAAGTTCCGATCAACGAGGACTGCGACTTCCATGCGCAGCAGCTGCTCCAGAACTTTCAGCCGCCGGCTGCATGGCCATGGATGTCGGGTCGCGCGGAAGTCTTCGAATCAGCCCGGCAGCAGGGGCCGAGCCAGCCGAGTCATACAACAGGTGCCTTGAGTTTTTTTGGGATTTCCAGGGGGTACAAGATGGTGCCCCAGTGAGCTAAATCGCCTGAACATAACTCCAATTTTACGTTTGGGTTTATGGTAGATATATTGAACTAGTTACTATGGTTTATAAACTAACAAACATAGTTTATAAACTCTAGTATATAGTTCATAAACTCCAGTATATCCCATTATATCCCCATGATTTTGTCATTTATTGTGTATGTTCCCTTCATTTCCCCATCATTTTAGCAACCACCTTGTAAGCATATGACTGGGGGGGAACATCACCTTGTAGTTGACTATACTTGGCCGGTTATACAAGGTGGCGCCACGGTTTACGATGGCTAAGTTGACCCACATCATTTGGTGAATTCTAGGATTTATGGGGATAGAAGTATAGTCAATGGGCTTATAAACCAACTTGGAACTGCGGGGGCCTACCTGGTAGTTTAGTTCATCGTAAGAAACGTGGATTAAGCCTATCCGACTAAGAGAAAGACGTCAGAGGCTCGCCACGATTCGTGGGAAAAAACCGGGCTTCAACCAGTCGAGATGGTGATCTAAGCAACAACAGGTTTTTTTTCAGCAAAATGGCTATAGAATCTACGGAGATCTGGTTGTTTTATAGAATGGATGTTTTTTTCCTATCCCCTAATATTCATGGGGGGTTTAGCAATCAAAAATGGGGGTTTAACATGTTTTTTTTTAAAGTTCACATCTTGACATTAGTTATCTTACCAATGTCTGGTTTACTATCATGATGCATTATGGTGAATGTTTCTGGGAATATTCCAAGACCAAATAAATATCAATATATTGTCACATATTATCAGATATTTCTGAGATATCCCATGGACATATTTCTGGTGCCCCAGTTCATCAGCCAAGTCAGCGAACATAACTCCAATTTGACTAAGGTGTATCGGTTTATGGTAGATATATCGAAGTAGCTACTATGGTTTATACACTAACGAACGTAATCTATAAAGTCCAGTATATCCCATTATATCCCCATTAATTCTTCATTTATTGTGGATTTTTCCCTCATTTTTTCATCATTTTGTAATCCCAGCCTTTCCATACTTCGTTGCACCTCAAAAACCGAGGTCACTACTGCATCAAGGTTCACAAAGCCGCCCGTGTCGCTTGGCTTTCATAGGACCCCCCTGGCTGTCCTGGGTGTTTCCCACACATGCATTGAAACTTTCGTACATACATATGTATGATAAAGATATAGATACTGTACATAGATAGTACTGTGCCCACCAAAAAGATTGAGCAGTAAAATTCCACTAAAATTAGGAATAATGATTGCAGTTCTATCTTTTTTGGAGGAGCCACTACATATATATATATATACACATCCACATATATATATATATATGCATGTGTGTGTATATATATATATACATAGAGGTAATTAACCTAACATGTGGAGGATTAAAGTCATACTCTAATGATTAGAGACTCTTGAAACTGGGGACCAACAAATCAGAAATATGATACATTTTTAGTAAGACATCCATAGAAATCCAGCCTTTGTTTCACTTTCTTTTTCCAATATGTAATTTGCAAGCTTTTTGTTTGGGTCGATCACTTAGCACCCCGAAGTTCCCTAGTGTAGAAACTCATTTTCCGAATTTCTTAATGACAATCAATACGACATCCCTGATTTTTGAACCGACCCATATCTAAGTTTTCTTAGATTACACTTCTTAGCCAAGATGAGCAGTGACCAAAATCCTACTATCTGGTTCATTGGTGATTGTGACCTATGACATTGTGTGCGTGTGAACCCCACTCTCAACCAAACAGTGGTTTTGAACACTGCTTCAGTCTTTTCTTCGGGTAATTTTTCTCGTTTATATCGGGAACCCTTGAATATGTTTTGATACGACGTTTAGAATATAGCAGAGTTTGGAAGCACTTTTGCACATAAATCTTACTTTTTTGTAACACCGTGTATATACTTATGTACACACATGTATGTATGTATGTATATATATATATAATATGTATATGTAAATACATATATATATATATATATATCTATACATACATGAAATGGGTTTGGTACCTGACAGTTTCTGGGACAACTCCTAAATACACTAGTCAATCATCATTATACCAGCACCCAACAAGAAAGAAACGCAAATGATCACTATTTTTCGGATTTTACCAAGTTCTGTCTTAACTCGGAGATTACTATGATCATTTTCACTATAAAAATGGATATATTTTCGGGTATTGCCACATTTTAGTATACACCACAAGGGTCAGCTGAAGGGTTGGAGCGCTGAAGCAGGCTGAGTTCACCAAATTTTCGTTCAATCCACAGGCTTTCTGCAACGAAAACAAATGATGCAAAAACAGGTCAAACTGCCCTGTATTTCACTGATAAAAAGTTCGGATTTGATGTTTCAACATGTTTCAGCACCTCCATCAGTCAGAAAACACGTCGGATCATTCCAGGTGTAGCACCCGCAGGATTGAGCATACCCCCAGTAGCATCCTCCCATAGAGAGGGCGAATATGCCAATACTTCACGACCATTCTGGGCAAATGAGATAGTTTCACATGTCGAAGGTATTTTTTTGGAGGTCAGGTTTTAACATTTTGAATTACAAAACGGCCCAAGTCTGTATGAAACAATCACTTCTGTAAATCCAGTGAGAAACATGGGATGCAATCCAGTTATCAGTGGTACATTGCTATGAACATTGGAAGGTTATATCAGCTATAGGTCATTTGTGGCTACACACGTATATCAAATACAGGTCATTTTTGGCTACACAAGTATATAAACTCTATATAATCATAGTTTATCTAGTTTGTCTAGTTATACCCATAGTTATAGCCATAGTTATACCATAGTTATGTATATCCACTGATCAGTTTAGATATATCAACGACATATTTTTCTGATATATATGTATATAAGCTATATATCTATATCTATATCTACTGTATATATATATATATCTATATATAATGTCCTATAGTTGATAACTATGCTAACTATAGAACTGGTGCTAAATGTCATGGCTCCTCCCCTGAGGTCACGGTGGAGAATTGCAACTTTTTCTCCGCCATCAGCACGGCACTGGACCTTCGTTGTCCCAAGGCCCGAGCTGCTGGGGGAAAGGGGTCATGGTGATTTTCTTACTGGTGCTTAGTAGAGAATGGGGGAATGACCTATAATAATCATTAAGAATCATCCGATTCCCCCATTCCCTACTAAGCACAAGTAAGTTTTTTTTTGATCAACATCTCCATGGTGGGAAAAGATCTGGAAAACTGATGTCAACAGGCTAGAATTCTGAACTCATCGTTTTTGAGTGGTTTAATGATCTCAAATCTTCGTGAACATATCTTAAGGCGGAGAATGCACCATATACCCCAAGTTACCATTTAACAAACAGTTGAAAACAGCACACAATTTCGCTTTATGGCCTTACCAGGAGAAACTCTGCAGGTCGGCGCCTAGGCCTAGTGCATGAGAACTTTGCTCTGCCGCAAGGACATGATGGGACGTAGGGATTATCTTGGGTCTAGATATTCACCCCCCAAAGTTGGATGCTACAAACAACTCACCTTTCTTCCTTTTTCTCGTTGCTTCATGGGCCAATTTCCGGTTCAGATTTTGGTCGACGTCAGGTGTCAGTGTCCCGGTGCGCCTTTGTGGATTGTGGCACTGGCATGGATTGTGGTTTGAATTCACAGCTGCAAGAAATGTATCGCCGCAGCGAGCGCAGCGTTGAAGTCTTGAGCTCCAGGCCCGGGCCGACGCCGTTTAGCTTGTCCTGATACGTTTGGTGAGATTTTCAAGTGATGTTTCTGGGTTTAGCCCATGAATGGTATAGTTATATCATAGTTATATCCCCCTAATCAACCCGAAGGTTCAACACATTCCATAAAAGTCCACTTAGCGTTTTGGGGCCTCACCTTGTAGGGGGATCCACGAATGAAACGTGACAATTTGGATGAATGATAAATGATAAACCATTGGATTTTGGTAGCAATTTTCAGACACCGATTTTTTTTGGGGATACTGCGGTAAAAATCTGACCTTGTGGTAATTCAACCTGGAAACTTTCCCTGGTAAATATCCATTTGTGGATGATGTCCCTTTATGAAAACTCGGGATTTAACGGCATTTGCCATCTTGGACCTCGGTGCGGTTGCTAGCACGGCCAAAAAAAGGACAGCAGCATAGAAACGTGAGATCTTAGGGATAGCAGCATTAGCATGCATTAGCTATGGACCGACATATATATATATACACACGTAATTATATATATATATACATATATACATATAGAAACATATATACCCCCTTTTAATCAAATATGGCTTGCCGGAAAATCCACCATTTATAGTTGCTCGACACTTAAGATAGGGGACTTTCCAGCAAACCATGTTTGATTGCCGGGGAGAGTATGGAACTAACCGCTTTCAATCATTCTTCAGTGGAGCAACTGGAACCCATCTTCAAGTAGCGGCACCAAAAGAGGAAGGGCCAATGGTTGATCAATGGATTCTGGGGTATACGTTCAGGATCACTCCATTTAGCAACTGGTCTAGTGTTTCTGGTTAGTGTTTCTGGGGCTCGTTTAGCCTGTTCTTTGGTCCAGTGAGCTGCCGGTATGTCAAAAAGTGGGAAAGTGGGGTATCCACCCAAAATGGCGATTTTTAGTAGGGAAACCCATGGTTAACCAGCAAAGTTTTGGTGTAGCATATTTTCAGACAAACCCAGGTATTTCCTAGTGAAATTTCTCGCCGACAAGCAACAATATCATAGGTATTTACTCCTCCGACCGAATCATGCTAGCTGAACCAACCACTCACGAAGGCTTACCGGGCGCGGGTCAAACCTATGGCTATGGGTCAAAGCGCTCAAAGCGGCCGGAGCAGATGAGCTGTTCATTTTGAGTAGGGAGACCATCGAATTTGAGGGAGATCTAATTTTGAACCCATAGCATACCCTTTTTTCTCCATATCTCCAGAATATGGCTGGTTGAATCCCAATGTTGTTGCAAACAATCACCCCCATCAACAGGTCTAAACGATATTTATCTAGATTGTGTTTCAATCTTATTTGGCTGCATCCCCATATCCTTACAGTAAATCGGTGAATAAGCACCTTTTCTATCCCAGATGTTCCATACCTTCTGATTGAATCATCATTTTTGCTGGTTGAATCACTATATTTTCCCATGTTTGATGGGCGAAATCGCTGGCCAGGTTCGAACGCAGCGGAGGATCGAACGTCACCGTTGGGAGTTCCCGCCCCGCCTTGCTGGTGCGGAAGCAGTTCGCCCGAGCCGTCGTGAAGGTGGGGCCAAGCAATTCAGCAGTCTTGATTACCCTCTGGTAAACCAACATAGCGAACTGGAAAATCACCATTTTTATTGGGAGAATCAGCTATTTCTATGGCCATTTTCAATAGCTATGTCAAATTACCAGAGGGTAATAGGAAGTAAAATGTGGGTAAAACAATGCCATAAACCGCCCATGACTGGGAATGGTTAAGAAACAACCTATAAAAATGGTGAATCTGGGGATGGTTTATGGCATTGTTTTACCAACTTTATAGGATGATGATGGCCATTAACACTTCTAAACCGGATGCATAACTGGGTTGATAATAGGATAAAACTGGTTTAATAGCATCATATCCAGTAATACTCCCCATAACTGGGTGATGATCCTAAATTCTATGATATATCTCAGTTATAAGTTGGTTCAACAATTACCATTGACCAATTAAAAGTTATATATATATCTACATTTATATCTACCATAGACCATAGTTATACTGGATCCACCATTGGATGTTTGTGGGAATGTAAGGTGAGGGCCGCTGCAGTTATGTTTCTGGGTTTATAATCCCATTGATTTTTAGTTGTACCTCCCATCAATTATACTAGTTAATCAAGTAATGTACGTCAACGTAGCTATCATTTGGCAGCCTCACCTTGTAAGCAGTGTTGGTTAATAGGATGATGAAACCCATGATAGGAATGAATCGGTTGGATGATATTTTTAGTAAGCATGTTTTATGGGTTATCCTATATTTCAATACTCTTCCATATACTAGGAATTAATTTCCCTAAACCAGCTATATCCCCCTTCATACTAGATACCCCTATTCGATGGTCCCAAATATGTGATTTCATCCCCTGTTTAAACCACCGTTTATGGGGGTGTTTAATGTGAATGGGGGAAAGGATTACATACTTAATTGAATGATGGAATTGATACCCAATGAGCAAATTATATAATCATACCCAATGAGGTGATTTGACCAATTCCGACAATGGATGATTATTACCCCCAACAACGGAGATTGGAACGCTGGTGATAATCCCAACAAAGATTGGTAGTAGGATTATATCAACAATTGGGATTCCCAGTTCATGGATGATGGGGCTCCCCAATTAATGGAAAGGTCAGGTTCATAATGCGAGGATAAATCATCAACCAACAGGGGCTTTCAAAAATGTCGACCAATTTTAGTTGAAGATTGTTCGAAACCAAGTGGATGGACAGGACTTTATATACGCCTAAACATTTTTTGCACTGAATAAGGATATCTACTCAGCCAAAGGAAAAACATCCTTTAGCAAAGTAAGCTTGGGTATGGTTTGTAACGGTTAGTACTTATGGGGTTGAACCCACAGAAAATGCATAACCAAAACGATAAGGTATTGTGAAACAACACGAAATGGTGGATTCACCAAGGAACACGGGGGCTGAATCAGCTGGAAACATGTGGATTTGACCAATTTGACCATGTAAAATGGTTTGAGTCTGATTTGTAGCCCCGAAAAAGATACTGAAGAGTTGGACACCTGGACAGTTTGGAGGAACCATCATCATAATAATAATAATAATCATCATCATCGAAGTACCATCCTGGTTTCACACTTTTTGGCATCTTTTTGGAGGACCTTAGAACTATGCCAGAATTGGCTCCACTGGGGTTTGTGATAATATGCCTAGAAAAATGGATCTGTAAATTATATGTACCAGCTATTGCAACGTACCCATGTTAGGATGATAATATGTGAATAGTAACATCATGGGAATTATCATATACCAATACAGCAATCATATTAACCATACTGAGTGGATGCAATGCCCAGATCATGTTTTCACCAATCCCCATATAACAATGAGTCGAAAGGGCTTGGAAATACCTATAGCTAACCCCGATTCCACCAAAGACATCTGGGCAGAGAACCCCCAAATGATAGACCATTTTGCACAGAAAACCCGTCAAATCTGCTTGCATTGGCATGCTAAGTTCTAAGGTTTGAACGGTACCACAAAAATCTGCCTATCATTTTACATCCGTAGCATACTCATTTGGCTAAGCTCATAGCTGCACTATGTCTTTGATCTGCACTGAACCAGAGCTTTCCAGCCAAAGCCTTGGGAAACTACCGAGCAAAATGGGGATTCAACTTTAACCGAAAGCTTCCTTTTCACTTCCAAACACCAAGGATTGTGTGTTTCAAAATGTCTCGGATGCCATCGCGACAAATTGCACAAGTCAAATTGTTTCGACTCTTTGGCGGAGATCTGGTACAAAGTGGCCTGCTAGAACGCAGGATGATGGCAACCTGTTAACATATCTATTGAAACATGGTGATCGTCTATTACCAAAGCAGTTTGGTAACGGACAAATCATCTACAAATGGACATTCTCATGGGAAGATAAATCCATGGGTACCAAATTGCCATTGTTATTGTAATTTACCATTGTTACCAACCTCAATCATTCACCAGGTGGCCCCCCCCCAGTTATGTTTGTTAGTTGTAGTTTCACCTCATCAACTATAAACTATAGTTATTTCATCGCCATACGCCATAGTGAAATTGGAGTTATGTGGCCCCCAACTTAGCTATATATCATAATTCAGCTAGAAACCCTGTTTAATCGCAATTTTTCTTGGTTAAATCACCGTTTTCCTATGGTTTCCTATGAATGCCCCACGTTCTGGCTGGGGATTTTGGCCGCCTGATGACGATGAGCAAATCAAAGCCCTCTAACAACTGCGAAATTGGTGGATCTTTTCAGGTTCCAGAAAAAAATGATTGGAGATACTGGATATCAATGGAATTATTGGGGATATAACTATAACCAATGAAGATATTAATGGGATATCTATCTATCTATCTATCTATCTATCTATCTACCTATATATATATATATCTATGTATGTATGTATGTATGTATGTATGTATGCATCTGTATATTCATTCTATACCCATTGATATCATGTCAACCCCAGATTCTTTATTCATCCCTGGGCTTTTACGTTGATTATTTTGGGGTACCATTTCTGTAGCATACGATACCACTATTTAGGTTGGTGGGGGATACTCAAATAAGTTTACTGAAAGCAGCAGGCAGATGAGCAGTATTTTGGTTGATTATCTAGTGCCCTGTCCAATGAAAATCAACCAGGGTCAACATTTATCCGCGCTTGACATTGCCCACATTTATCATGCGGAACCCCATTTTCAGGTCGGGTAGATTATATTCCGCACTTGGACGTGGCCATCGCTTTGATGGGTTCCATATACTGTATATATGTTGAAATTGGGGGATGTGTACCTCATCTTTTTTGGCATTTTTGATGTGAAGCTGCAGTTCTAAAGCATGGGATCTATTGGGAGTTCCTAATTTTGACACCCAATGGTTCAAGGCCATACGGAATGTTGGTGGTAATTTACCTTGCCTATTCTATATGAATAAACACATAGATGAAGAGTAAATGAACTGCAAAACAATGAATATTACTTCATATGCTTCCAGTTGTGTTTTATTCTAAATACTCTTAGAACATTCACCCCATATAAGGTTAACTGAGCAGTGTTCAAAACCCTGTGTCGTCCCTTCCAATGACGAGTCTCGGGGTGAGACCGACCTAAGTGTGAACCCTGTGTCGTCCCTTTTCCGATTCCCGCCTGCGGTTGTCACGATAGCTGGTGAGACAGACTACCGACCGCCTTGCGGGGTCACCTAACAACTTCTCGATGCGGCCCAAAGTGGCCAAATGCCTTGCTGACCGACTTGACTCCAGTCACACCTGCAGATCTAAAGATGGCATCAACGGTCTCCATTTCAGCAGGGGAGGCATAAAGCAAGAGGCAGCGCTGCCAACATCGAATTGTACACCCAAAGGGTAACTGGGATTTGGCCTCAGCCACAAGTCCAAAGGTTTTTGCATACTGCTTCACTATAGCATGGTGCCAACCTGACAATTTCAAGAAGTTGAGCCCATTCGCATCAATCCAACCATCGGCGAGTCGCCATTGTCGACACGACGCATCATAGTGAAATCCCCACCCTGGAGTTGTAGCAAGGAAGTGCTGAAAAAGCTGGTAACTGCTGAGCCAAAGTGGCTTTGCATCAGCAGCTGTGGTTAATTTGACCAACCAGTTGTGAAGTGGAACAAGACACGCACCAAGGTTATGCTCGTCCGGAGGTTGCAGCAGTCGTTGGATCCCTACCAGACTGACGTTCTCCGGCTGATCTTCTTCATGTCGTACCTGATCCCACTTGCGGTCATCCTGGCTGGAAACACGTGGTTTGGTCTCAGCGCATCGCAGTCCGAACTGGACCAACATCCTGTGAAATTCATGGCAAGCAGATGTTCGCTGACTGACTGCATGTTCGAGGGCAAGGCGGCCCCAGTGAATTGCAGCTGGCAAATGCTGCCTGGCATCAGCAGCAAGCTTATCAACATGGTCATTACCTCGGAAAGCCCATGCCTCAACAACATCAGAAACATCCATCTGCTGGTGAGAAGTGACCTTGACAACCCGCTGAAACAGTCCTAACCCTACGGCTCGGCGAAGCAAACTGTGCAAGCGAGTCCACAAGTCGTGGTCATTCTTTCTGTTGGAAGGCGGATTCAACTCCCCTCTGGCATATGCTCCTACCCTCTTATAGACATTATCGTTATCAGTCCAAATCCAAAACGGTTTATTGACAAAGAGTCCATACCTACACGCAGCAATGGCACTGGTGATTTCAGCTCGCATGGTGGTGTGCAAAAGCCCAACAACCCCCCCCGCTGCAACGGGTGCAAAGCTCAAATCAGGCAACACTGCGGTGGACACAGCCCATGTGGCAAGGCGTGCAGCAGGTCGCTGCGGACTGGTACATGAGCCATCTATAAACAGGTGGACAACATCAGGCAAGGCCAGGTCGGGGACAAACTGGCCAGTGGTGTCTTGAATCAAGGACAGAGATTGACGGTATTGCCGATCTACTACATCTTCAACAAACCACCCATGGAGCTGGGTGCATTCAGGCTGCTTTTGCACAAAATCCCAAGTTTCCGGGCTCACTTGGGCACGAAGGTCAGAGAAACCCTGGCAGTCAAAGATTCGATGGGGTACCCCATCTTCAAACTGGCAGTAAGGGCAAAGCTTGTCAGGAACCTTACCTGCATGAATCTGTTTGTTGCGTGTGTAGAAAGTTCCATTCATAGCCGTTCGCAACAACCCTCCACCATCGGCTGCAAACAGCGGCTGAGAACTGCGGGAGGTTGCAACATCAACCCTAGTCAGCCCTTTGAACTCCTGGCGGGTTTCCATAAGAGAACCCATCATTGCGGCCCATGCTGAGGTCAACCGTGCCCGAACTAACTGGACTGGCGAGTCAAGGATGTGCCAAAGGTGGCCTTCATGATCTTCGATGAATCCATTGTGGTTCCATTGCCAATTCAATTGGTGGAGACGGCTGAGAAATACTCCAGCAGGACCAGGGTCATAGTGCCTAGGGGGATTAAGGACCAACCCTGTCAACACCGGAAAAACTGTTTCTGGCACACAGTGGGCCCGAAATGCAAGAAAGGTCTCAAGGAAGACAAAGAACCCAGGGTCACATCGAGGCGGCAGCAACAAACTCTGCAGAATGGGGGAGGCTCCCTTCTTGTTCCACTGCATACATTGCATGACTGCAGACCTCAACTTACCTAAATGTTCAACTCCCAAGGCAACTCCTGCAACGCCATGAAGGCAACGTGGCCAAGCCACTGTGGTGATGGCTCGCAGCTTCTGATCTTGCGGGGCAGGGCTTCTGTGAAGCTGGCTCCAAAAGGCACGAATCTTGGCAATCCGTGCTCGCACTGTATAGTTGGTGAGCTTGCGTGTGTAGTTTACATGGCCCCCCAAATCAGCAGAGTGGTGGCAAACTTTCCTGGCATGGGAAACAAGGAACTTGCGATCAGGCCCCTGGGTAGCCCAAAAGTAAGATTTCTTCGCATCCAACTGCACATCGATCAAAGTGGCAAAGGACTCCATGGCCGCATATGTTCGGTTGGTGGCATCAACACAATGGGACTGGGATTCCCAGTTGTCAACAAATGAGATGACCTGCGAACCCGAAACCTCAGCTTCAACCATATGATGCAGGGCAATGTTTGTCAAGACCATTGCACAAACAGACAAAGGATCACCTTCGGGGTATCCCGTGCAGGCAGGCACGGCTGCAGAGCATGAGCCATCAACTATAAAGTGACGTTCAATGCATGCAATTGCTCGATGCCAGGTACGAACAAAACCCAATGGCAATCCTAGGTGTATGGCACATGCATAGACTACTGGCCTCGCTAACATGTTGAATGCTTTGATGACGTCAGTAACAAAACCAGACAGTGCCTCACCTGAGTGAATGGCAGCTTCGATTTCGGCAGCAATGCGCCACCAAATGGATGTGGCCGAGTGTTGGGGCCGGCTTCCACAGAGCCCCGGAGGGGCAATTTGATCGAGGAAAGTCAACACCTGCTTCGCTCTGACTGTGGCCCTGTAAGTCAAAGAAAGGATGGTGATCGGCCTATAATCTTGTGGCCCTTGTGCATCTGGGGGTTTTTCAACTGCAGTGATATGGCCATGCATGATTTCGGGCGGCCAAGCCTGTTGGCTAGCTTCACATTGGTTGATGAGGTGAACAAGCTTGCTTTGCAAATGCGGTGAGAGACGCAAAAGGTCCTCTCTTGTCACCCCATCTGGCCCCCCCGCCGTCTTGGCTTTCTTTCGTCGGACTGTGCTTTGCCATTGCGCATCAGTAACCGGCAAAAGGGTCAAGGCCTCAGCTGGTTTGGGGACCTGGGCAGCAAGACGCTGGACAAAAGGGTCCCAGGCATTCGGAGGCAGATCAGCATGTCTTTGCCATCGTGGGGTCCACAAGTCTTGAAAGGCATTGAAAACTGCCTGTTTGGAAGCTTGCATTTTGTCTTGGAAAATCTGATCCCCAACCTCGACATTGGCCTCTTCCCTCAGGGAAATCTTGCCTGGCACATGCTCAGTGATGGACAACCATCCATGGGGAGATGCAACTTCTTGGTCAAGGGCAAAATGGCTGGGCTCATAGTGAAGAGTCATTCCATCATCGGACACCTGGGTCACTATCGCCAACGTCTTGGTGACTACGGACTGGACCGGCATCGCCCGGGGTTTGGAGACATCAGCATAAATTGCATTGGGGTTGTCAATCCGCCTCTGTTTGGCTGTCCGGTGTCGGTGATTCATCAATGCTCGCTCAAGAGCCTGAAACTCCCGCTGGAAATCTCGAAAGATGCTAACTGCCTGGTCATGACTTGGCACACTCCTGGGCAAGTGCACCGGTGCATCAGAGGAAACATGGGACCGGTGGAGCCAAGTGGCTGGAAACCCTCCTGGAAAACCTGGTGCACCTCTTATGGACTGCCACAGCTTTCGCTGGTGGTGCTCAGTGGCGGTGTTTTGGGGGGGTTTCTGCACAAGCTTGGTCAGGCTTTGCAACCTTCTGAGCTGGCGACACCACTGGACATGCTGGTAGCTTTCACCATGAAATTGGATCTGAAACTCATGCTTACGGGACGGTTTGTTCGGAACCACTGGATGGTGAACTAAAGTGGGCTTGGTCACCGTACACCGCCCTCGCTGCGAATGCATCAGACCTGGCTTCCCCAGAGATCGGAGGGCATGGTCAACTTCAGTTTCCATGGCTTGGAAAACTTTAGGGACTGTGTCAAAACCTGAGGATTGCTCAAGTGTTGGCCATTCATGATCATCAGGGATTTCATGCCAAGGCAGTTTATGGGGCTTAAACCAAATGGGTGTGGGGACAAAAGGATCAAGCGGAGCAAACTTGCCATACACCACCGCATGGTCAGCAAAGTAGTTGTGGCAAACATGGACTGATTCCAACTTGGCCGCCAGCTCGGGCGAAACCCAGACCAAGTCTTTGGTTGGTGGTGTTCTTGCATGTCAATGAAACTTCCTGGCCCCACCTGGTGGCAGCAATTTCTTGGATTTCCCAGAAGCCAAAATGGCGCCATATGTCAAACCGCTCAAGGTCTTCAGTGGTGGCGTTGAAGTCGCCCATCAGCACTCGGTAGCCTCTTGACTGGAGTACAATGCGTTGTGTGAGGTGATGCAACAACGCGTCTGTTTTGGCTTTCGTGGCACGGGCATGTGCATCCCTTGCATAGCCATAAAATGTGCCAACTTTGATCCAATTGTTCTGAGCATGAACCGCACTTGCAAGGATTCTGGCAGAGGACCAGGTGTCGTGGTCCCATGATGTGGACAAACTACGAACAGGCTGGTTGCTCAGGACCGCAGGCTTTGCCCCCTATGGACCCTATATTGGTGCTCAAGGGGGGGGCTGGGGCCCCATGGTGAACCCTCCACTGAGATCCTTGGTGTTTCAACTCAAGTCGGAACTTCTGAAGCCCTGCAGCTGTCAGATGGGACTCAGAAATGCCCCAAATCTTCGGTTCTGTGCTGTCACCTGGCAGACTGGCGTACAGATCACCCTTTCCCCTACTCTTGCAACTGTCATCAAAATGATGAACTTCATTAAAGCCACAAAAGACCAACCAGGCAGGGTGGCCCGAGTGCGGGGCAAAGAACAACGGCTTCGGCTGTTCCGTGCAGGTCTACGTGCCTCAACTGTACAATTTTCAGGCAGAGAAATGGGATGGGCATTGGGTATGGACGGATGCAACAGCGTCAGTGCTGACTGGGGCAGCACCCGCTGTATTTGTCATTCGTGGCGCTGCTTCTTGGTCTGCTCATGGCTGAGCGGCTATCGCTCAATCTGAGAAAGCTGTTGCTCCATCTTTTGATCCAAATGAGACTTGAGGTCAGTCGATTGTTGGTCAACTTGATGCTGAAGGCCTGTGATCTTGGCATCAAAGTCACGATTCTGGGCATCCTGCTTTTGGTGATGGTCTTGCATGGTCATCTCAAGCATGGTCATACGCTGCTCAATGTCACCCACTCGATCTTCCTGGCCCATGGGAGTGTCGCCATCATCGATTGACACATGGGCAGTCTTGGCAGCTGTCGGGAGCTTGCTCAGTACCTTGGCGACAATCATGTCGACCTGGTCAGGGCGTGAGGAGTCAGAACTCTTAGCAACTTTGTTGGGGCCCTGATAGTTCCCCCATGGGTCATTGGCAATCCATGGGTCTGTGGAACCCGAGGATTGGCGGCCGCATGGTTGCTTGGATCTCCCAATGGACTCCCAATCCATTTGGGGCCCTGCTCTTGGGCTGACATGGACGTGCTGGCCACTGCCACTGAGAAAACAGTTTCAACAATGCAGCTCGGTTGGTCCCGTGAGGAAAGGGTCCTGCATGAAATGTCAACAACTTGTCACCATCCAAAAAAGGGGTGGTGGGCTTGTGTTGTTTGTGAACACTTTCAGCGTCAGCAAGCTTGACTCGGATGCCAAAACGTTTGCCACTGCGGACAAGGCTGTTTCCCTGAATCGTGGACTGACACGCAAGCATGGCCTCCTGTTTGTCAGCCTTCAACCAGATCACCCTGAACGACTGGTCAGGCCCACGGCCGTCGACAGTGCGCGGCTCGATGTAGTGGCCTGCACGGCCTGAACTCTGGAGATCAATTCCCTCCCCAACATGCTCAACACGAAAGCATGACATGAACAGGCTTGCTTCCCCTGGCCTACATTTGGTGAGTTTCTCTGACAAAAACTGCCTATCCCAGACGTCAATGATTGGGCTATGCTGTTGCTGTGGTTGCAAACATGGCACTGCATCAATCACATGTCGGATGGGGCGTTCGATGAACTTGTCCCAGGTGATCCCTTCCAGTTCATCCCTATAGGTGACGGTTCGGATGACCCTATTCCCAACCTCATCGACCTTTGTCTGAGCCTCAGGAGTGGCGCGAGAAACCTGATGTGCTCCCAATTGGAGCAGCCTTGCTGTCAGCAAGATGGCCTCACCAGTCTTTTCACATCGTGCCGGGAAACGGATGACTTCTCCAATACCCTCCAGGACAGGTTCAATGTGGTCAACTACAATGACACCCAGTGCATGTTTGGAGATTGGCTGCCCATTGCGGATGTATGGGATGACTGCAGCAGCTTGGAGAACTACAACTCCTCTGGCCTCAGGACCAATGGTGCTGAAGGCAATCTGTCGCAACCCTACTTTGGCATGGTCACAGAAAATTCCATCAGGGATGCTGACATCATCTGCGGTGATTTGGATGCTTTTCTTCGGTTGTCTTGGTTCCTTGACCTTTCGTGTCTTGTCACCAAAAGGCTTGGGCTGTTGGGCTCGGAGATGAATGGCTGCTTGCATCTCAGACGGCAGGACAAGCTGAAGACGAGGTGTCAATTGGTTGGCAAGTTGCTTCAACTCTCGCCATGGTTCCTTGGATCGAAGGGCACGGATGACAGGTTGGCGACCGAGCTTGGTGATGGCCGCAGTTGTCCTACTCTCAACTTCACTGGCTGGGACGCCCCGAGAGGCGAGGAGGTCTGCAAGTTGGGATGTGACGTCATGATTGGCTGTTCCTCCAAAGTGGAGGTGATGAGGGACAACAAGCACCTGGGCCAACCCTTGGACATGCAAATGGTGCTCAAAGAGACCTCTCCATGCACTTGAAGTGGTTTCATCAACTGGTGTTGACTTGTAATCTCTGGTCAGAAAAGCCGCATCGAAAAGTGCATTGATGAGCCACCCTACAGCTTGAAACCCACAGTCGTTTGGAAACACATGTTCGATGTCAATTGTCAAAACCTCAAAATGGGTCCCCAGGGCTCTGGATGCGAGGATCAACCAGTCCTTACCACCAGGGGTGGTCACAATTTGAATAGACCCTTCATGCAGTCGCAAGACTACTGGAAACCAATGGTGAGAGACCCACAGCGCTGTGACAATTGTGCCTGGCGTGGCATCAGCTGGGGCCAAGGAACACATCCACTTCTGCAGCAATGGCTCAAGCTCATCATCCTCAGTGAACGCTGGTACACGGTAAATGGGGCCGTGCTTTGCTGTGCCAGCTGCTGTCATCATCTGCAGATAAAAGGACATTTCATCATCTGCAACCCACGCTTCTTGTCCAAACAAGACCTGAAGCCTAGTACACTTTGCATGAGAGGCCAGCAGGGGGGGGCATGTTACCCTCATTGCATGAATGTGCAAACCCGCAGTTGATCATTTCCCGGAGAAAGAGTTGCTGGAAAGGGGATGTGGTATCCAGATTCCGCATCATGGTTCCTACACATGTATTGACCCGGATGGGCTGTTGGAGGGCGCCAAGCTTGTCCTCAGCAACTGTGATGGATCCAACAGTGGCTGACTTTTTCACTCGCAGAAAAACTGGAACATGGGCATGAGAATGGATGACCTGGACAACATGAGAACCCTCCTCAGGAGTGACAGGTGCGGTCGGCTTGAGATCAATTTCAAAACCAGTGGCAACGTCATCACGTCCGATGGTGTCAGGGAGACCTGGGACGTCCTCCGTGAGCTGTTCAACTTCCTGGGCACAGGCCAGCATCGCTTGGGTCAAGCCGTCATCCTCAGTTGGCTCTGCATGAACACTTGGTGGAACAGACCCCGGGTTCTCAGTTTTGGTGGCAAACGCATTAATACCTCCACTTGCATGGAATGGGGTACAAGGCCTATTCTCGATTGCATGGTCATGAGCATCAACGGAGGCTTTCATGGGCAATGCTTCAGGGTCATTGGCCAAACTGCAGGGGGGGACGCCCTCTAGTTTTTGCTTTTTGGAAAAATGGGGGGGACCAGAGTCATCGGTCGTGACATCTGGCTTGGCCTGCAAAAACATGGGTTGGGCTGCTTTTTGAAAGGATGCATCATGATCTTGGTCGGCAAGGTGGGCACCACTTTCAACACTCGTTTCAGGAATCACATGGGGACTGGGGGCGGGGCCACTGGCGACGAAAGCACTCAGAGGCTTGGCCTGCAAAATCATAGGAGGGTGGAGTCCTAGCGTCTCCGCCGCCCTTTTTGACGTGGATCCTTGGGTTCCACTCCCTGGCTGTTTTGTCCCATGGATCTTCTCGGGTTCTCGGGGCCCGGGCCCTGGCTGTTGCGTCTTTTTCTCAGGTTCTGGGGTCCTGGTCCCTGGCTGTTTTGACAAGTCTTCCAGTCCTAGCGTCTGGTCCGCTTTCTTCTCGGCCTCTGGCTCTTCATTTTTTGGGTTCTCCCGTCCCTTCCGGTGGCTGGCGTCTTCATCTTTTCTCATGTCCCCAATGGGACGGTCAGGCCCCTTGTGAGCCAGGGCGCTTTGGCCCAATGCTTGGTAGATTTTCTGGATGTACCCCTGGACACTTGCATGATTGATCAAGGTCGGATGCTCTGTATGTGCGGCTGCAAAAACAGATGTGAAATGATGCCACAACATGGTCTCAGGCAAAATGACCCTACCCTCGCAAGAAGATCGGGCAGCAACCCATTGTGCCACAACCCAGCAGGATTGCACTGGGGCAGCACACTGACCCAATCCAGCAATGGCCAATCTCAAGCTTGGTTTCCAAACCCTGTTGGGGCGAGCTCCATGAAGCAAAGCAAGTTCCCACGGATGCATGTGCCGGGTGTTGGGCAGGGAGCCCTGATACGTGTTGATGTGTCCTTCCGTGGGAATCAATGCACCAAAAATCCCTTTCTCACGCAAACGGCTTTCAGAAAAGGGGTGAGTCCTACATCCACATGGGCACCCGGACAATTGATTACTCCACCCATGAAGAGCAGTTCGGACAGCTTTGGAAACATCCACAATGTTACTGTAGAGCCCTCCAAACTCCATGAACTTGTTGGTTTCGTACCTATCCAAACACAACGGATGCATGTCATACTCATCCCATGCAGGACAGAAAGGGAGCAAGTCACCTAATGCTGGCGGAACCGGCAACTTAGGCAATGGTCTGAGCGCAAATGAGGGAGTTTCCATTCCCGAAAGCATACACCACCACCTGCTACGTTTGATTGGCATGAGGAAATCCAAATGCAAATCAGTTTGGGTGGCATGAAATCCCATCAACGCAAAAATCCCTAAGAACCTGCTGGACGTCAGGGTCTCTTCCTGCGCCTTCGACGCATTCCAGCAAAACACTGTGAGCTCTCAACCAAAACGCAAGTTCAAGTACCGTGGTGAGGCACTCTGACCGCTCGTCATTGGACTTGGCACAATCTCCTAATCGGCTCCATGGCTGGCAGGAGAATCCAGCCGTGATCATTGAAGACCCTGGGTGGGCCGCATGAATTCCTGCGATCACTTCAGGCTTCCCTACGTCCCCAACCACAAGATTGGGTTGTCCTTGACGCTGTTGAAATTGGCAGTGAGGTTCTCGCCAATCATTGGCAGCTTGGATGGAAAGCCCACATGACTCACATCCCTCCCCCATCAGTCCAATTCCTGCACACACCTCCACCACATGTTGATAGCAACTAGGGGTAGAAATCCCATGGCCTAGTGAATACCCCTGGCTGATGTCCAAGTGGAAACGGTCAGTTACCTGGAGAACAACTGCCTGAAGGAATGTGAAGATCGGCTGGTTGGTGATTTTTCCACAAGCAGTGAAAAGTTGTCGATGCACCACTGATCGGAACAAATGTTTCTGCCCCAAAGGATCAAACACAACAAGGTGCGCTTGAAGGTTCACAACCTTACCACATTGCAAAGAAGGCCAACATGGCTCAACATCGAGTTTGAACGGTCCCATTTCGAATCAACCCTCCCGAGGGTCAGCCTGGAAAGCCACACTACTGTAAAGTCTTGGGCCCGTGGCTCTGTGTCGTCCCTTTATACTGGTTGGTTGATAGGGTATTTTTCCGTTCATGGATTGTGATATTCCCCAATATTTGTTGGTTAGGACAATCCCGAACTCATCAACCGGGATTTGGCAGCCACTGCTCCTTTTTTGGTGAGCCTCTCTGGACGAGAGCGACCTGGAACACTGGATTTATATAATACTACACCAGCACAAAAGTTTTTCCTCTTGAGAGCTTCCCACAACCCTTTCCCCTTAGACTCCTACAACACTCTTGCTTCTTGCGGACCACGGATCAGTTCTGTAACCTTTGAAATCTGATCCGCGTGATGATATCCGATTTTGTGGCGTCACTGACGGGAAAAAACTTTATTCCTCCTGATGTAGCGACCTGAGTCTCGGCACCCACAACTGATAACCTCTGGTAATTCAAGGTAACTATCGAAAATCACAATCTTTAATGGGTCAATCACCATAAATCATGTACAAATGGGCCATTTTCCATAGCCAAGTTTAAATGACCAGAGGGTAGGGCAATATATCGGACTCCAAACAAATTCTAATCGTGCCATCGGTCAGGAACAAAATTACGGTGGCGGACACGGCGATTTTGGTGAACGAGGGTCAGCACAGCAAGAAGGATTTGAAGGTGTGGATGATGGGGTGTTGGGGCTTGGAATGGATGGGATCTACCTGTCTACTTGTCTTTTTATCGATCTATCTGTCTGTCTGTCAGTCGGTCGGTTTGTCTCTCTTTGTTCGGATACCCTGGAAATTAGCCAGATCTATGCATGTACCACACAGCACATGGATGTCATGGGGAAATATTGCCTGTTGATGCCTGTTGTGTTGCCGGGTCTGGGGAATTGATCACTTGCGTCACATGAGAGCCACTGATCCCGGAATTGGTTCGTAGAAACATTATTTGCAGGAACTGGGATACCCCAATTTATGGTCTTTTCAATGGTGAATAGATGGGACTATCATCGAAGAAGATATGTCAGTTTTCTGGCTGCAGGCTGTCACGCGGTCCCTCCAAGATGTGTGACATGTCAACGAGTCAAAGTTTAAAGAACCCCAAATCTACTTGTTTCTTGTTGGTCATGGTGAATCTCCAACTTTTTTTTTGGGGGAAGATTGTTGGCGAGAAATTCCATTTTTGGCGGCATTCAACCTGCGAATTTCGGTTGAGAACATCCTTGGGGTGCATCCCAGTGGTGATAACCGATGCATAACTGGAGTATATCATATGTCCTCTGGTTATGACTAACATCGCCATGGAATAGCTGGCCAATTACGGATGATTCTCCCAGCTAGAAACCTCCATTTCTATCCATTTCGTTCGGGGATTTTCCAGAGGGTAACTGGCTCATTTCATTCGGCTATTGCTGCGTTACCACTCGTCACTGGTCACTGCGCATCCAACTGGAACCGTCTTTAGGAACCGGAAGATCAAGATCTCGATGAATGCTCTGTAGCAGCATCTTGGTTTGACAATACTGGGGATATGTATATATATATATACTGGGGATATGGAATATGGATATATTTGGATTCCACTGGGAATCAGGTTTTAAGCATAGTACAACCCTAGGTTTGTGTAAGGTGGCCTTTTTACCTTCCCAACATGAAACCCACCATGTGGAGAATCTCTGGGGAATCTCTAGTTTACTATGGGGTTGAGCAGCTCGGAGCTATGGTTGTATCCAGCTTTTCCCCGTTAAAAATGGGGAGCCAAGGAGTTCCCAAGAGTTTACCAACCAGATGATAATTTAATTTTGAAATAAACCATTTCAATTCATGCAACTACGGCATCCATTCTAACGGGCATCGATTTTATTTAGACCTACATCAATCTGAAAACATCGGCAACCTCAGGCTCTACCAGGCTCCAAGATTCAGGATATTGGCGCATCAGCAGTTTGAGCTCTGAGTCCAATCCCGAACACCATGGTGCCAACATATTTAACCCATCCCCAAATCAAACCACCTCCAAAAGCGCCTTCTCCATGGACGCTTTTTCTCACTTGCATTGATCAAGTAAATTGTATTGATTAATTGCACATTTTGTTTCTACTTTTATTTTTGTTATATACTGAACTAGAGTTTCCCCAAGTTTTGCGTCAGATGTATTGCCCATTGTTAGCGTTTGTTTCATCTACTTTGTAGGCAATTATTTTTATTCTCCCTTCAGTAAAACATGGCATGTTAAACACTTGGAACAAGTAGTTGTATGAGACAACTATGAGACAACTACATTTTAATTTCTTTGTTCTACGCTGTCATTTGCTATTTCTTTTAATAATGGCACATCTGTATATAGTTATATATATAATATGTAGATACATATATATATATATATACATACTAAATTCAGCATATATTCCAAGTGCAGTTCTTTTTAACTATCCTGAGGCTACGTTCTCATTGGGATATTGTAAATGCAGATTAAGTAGAAACATACATTCACAATTCAAGACCACTACTGTTAGCTGGCTTGTCATGGTGGATCAAAACCAATTGGATCCATCGATGAAGCGAAGTGGGGAAACCAGAGGAGGGAAACCCTGGTGATAAGACCCAATTCATGGCTTCTCCCGTACAGATAACTGGGAAAACTAAGCCCACTGATCCACGAATCAGTTCCGAAACTGCTGGTCTGATCCTCCAAGGATCTATTCCTATCACAATCCCCAACATTAGTGATGATTTCAAATCCGATAATGATCAATAACAATCCACGTATCACCACCTACTATCCTCCACTTCTCAGTTGGTTAATCAACTCCGCTAATTAGATCCATATATCTACCATAAACTGGTAATGCAACTGGCAACACAATCCATAAGATAGCATAAAAGCCGTTTATATTTCTTATTATTTCTTGGATAAATCCAATTTTTTAAAAAGCTGAACATAGCAAATTTCCCTTGTTCGGAAGGTATACAAGTGGGGGAAACACATGGGTTGAATGCCAATTGTTGTTGGTTAAACCCAACATCAGCATTTTTGTTGATCAACGACTCCATCACTTGAGCAGTGGCTGCCAAACCCCCATTGGTTGATGATCAGTTCGGGGATTCTTTTCTACCCAATATGAATTGTGGATTATATATATATATATATATATTGGGGACTATGATAATCCAATAAGGGGAATCCCGTTCTGAACCAACCAGTATCATCCTCCAAGCGCGTCGCCTCTCCGCAGCTTGAGGCGATGGATGCTGTGAGTCAAGCAGCTGAAGCTGACGCCTGGCATACGCCTGGCATCCACTGCGGTGGCCGATGGATCCGGGGATACCCCGAAGCAACAAAAACTATGTCGGATGATGAGATGATATGAGAGGATATCTATCTATCTATCTATCCATCCATCCATCCATCCATCCATCCATCCATCCATCTACATCTATCTATCTAAATCTATCTATCTAAATCTATCTATATTTATCTATCTATATCTATATCTATATCTATCTATCTATCTATATATTTATCTATCTATCTATCTATCTATCTATCTATTTATCTATCTATCATGGATATCTATCTATAATCCTAGGAGATATCTAATGAGGATCATAGAATAGCGCCAAGCTTAGCCTTTGATGGCTTTCCAAAACTCACCCGAGGAGGTGACCGAGATCTGCCAAAATCAGCTGGACTGCTGCCAGTTCGGCGTGGTGGTGAGCCACATCCCACAGGCCGGTGCTGGGGAGCTGGAGGGCTGAGAGATGTGCCATGGGGGTTACATGGGAATCAACTATAAAAGGGTCATTTTCAATAGAAAAATGTTGGATATACCCTCCAGTAATCAAACGTGGCAATTGGAAATCCCCTATCAATGGAGGCTTTAGTGGGAAAATCATCTACAAATGGGGGATTTTCCATTGCCATGTTGGACTATCAGAGGGTATATCTGGATATAGTATCAATAAACAATATTTCATTGTTGGACTATCTACTTAGTGCTTCATCCCACACATCGTTTTTGTAGTCCACCTGAATTCGAAGTGGATTAATCCCACTTCCACTTGGAACTAGGGTGAACCAACCCACAAAAAAGATTCGTGGGATGAACTACAAAGTGATGGGTTACAAGGTGGTGTCCCACTTCGTTGGCGCCTATTCTGCTCGAGTTTGTGGTAGATATATTGAACTGGTTACTCTATAGTTTATGAATTCAAGTGCAACTGGGGGGACACCAACCTGTATAGTCATTCATGACATGATGGGTATATGATATATATATATAAATCCCTACTATAGAATGGATTGATGACAATGTATTGATAGATTTACAGCAACAAAAACCGATGTCATTGGTGATGTTTGTGGAGATTTTATGGGGATTTCACCAAGAAAAAGATGCAGAGTTATGCAATCAAATATGGGGGTATGACATTCTCTTTGAAACCAAACAAATGTGTCTATGTATATATATATATACATATGTTTTTTAAAAATACATTGTAATATGTATATATATATATATACATATGGGGGAATTACAACCGACATTCTTGGTCGACCTCTCTGAGTCATGGTGGGTTCATGACATGATCCAAGGGGAGTTCTGTACGTGGAAAACCCATGGTTTCTCCAGGAAAAGATCTACAAATGGTGGGTTTTCCAAATCTAATTTTCATTTACTGGAGGGTATGTCAGATGATTTCTATCTCAGCTGGGCACTTGTTCTCGCCCATCCCTGCAGTACTGTTCTTTCTCTGTAGAGATAATACGCGAACGTTTTCTGTAGCACCTGCCGGTATATCTATGGTGTGTTTGACTTTGCTTTTGATCTCACGACCTGAAGGTACTCGTCTATTTACCAATATCTACCCCAAACATCTCCAAACATGACCCATTCAACGCAGGTGAATATGGCTGAATTTGGGGTGTTAGTCTACTGGTTTGTTACGTTTGCAAATTTGGATGGAGAGAATGACTCTACCCAACATTTTTGTTTGCAAAGCATCTAACATCTCAGCCACATACTGGATATCAATCCATAAAGGATGAATGTGGATAGGCCAGAACGGTTAAGGGTGGTGCCCTGCGGTTGTAAGTTGATTTATACACCCCATTCGCTCTAGATATATCTACTATAAACCCAGGAAATTATTCTAGTTACCCTACTCTAAACTAAGATAGATGTAGACATCCCAGCATTTGTAGATCATTTTCCCAGGGAAACCATTTGTTTTCCACATCTACGGCAAACGTTTACCCTAGGGTATGTACCAACTTAGCGATTCCGAACTGCCGCAGCACATCGGCTGACTGGCCTCAACGAAGCGCGTGCTCAACCTGATTTTAACTGAATTTAGAGGGTCTCAACCAGTCGTACCCTTTGGTAGTCTCACATGATTGGCTGGAGATGTTATTTTTTGAAAATGGAAGTGGATAAGTAGATGATGTGGGTTTCACCGTGGCAGATTTCACCAAGTTTTCCCTACTGCTGGTGTCATCAAACACCGCCAGCTGGGAAGTCCTCGAACTAAATGGAGGTCTAAACGTGAACATGAACTATAAATGCGGATTTTCATGGATTTTCTATTGTCATGTTTGATTACCAGATGGTAGTAAACCATGGCGAACCCGAGGCCTGACCTCAAGAGAAGGGAAATATCCCCATTATATCCCCATGTCGTCAAACAACCCCATAATCCTTCAGAGTTTTTGATGATGAAAATAGGAAGCGAAGATCTCCATTGATTCTGAGTCCTTACTGCTGGAATATGTGCGACAGGCGCCCCAGTTACTCGATATTGCCAATGTTTCTCTAAAGTGCAGTGGCCTCAAAACCCAACGGTCCCCATTTTTAACCATCAACTGGAGGCTTCAAAACACCTCCTTATTTGGACGGTGATGTTTTGGACGCCCCACGGATGGTAAATGGTTTATAATCCATATATAACCCATACAATCCCATGAATCTAAGTTGGGAGATTCCATCTAAAGCTGGGGTTTTTTGACCTCGGGGGGCCCGGGCCCCCGCACCCGGAAATCTCAGCATCTTGAGGTGTTGGTCTCCCAGAACCAGGTGGATAATAGCACCTGCGCCATATTTTTGAAACAACTTGGGGACGCCAACAGCAATGCATCCCGTGTGGAATGCAACAGCGTCGCTTGGTGAAAGATGTTGGGGTGACATTCAAGTGACAGGACTTGGACATCAGGATTGAGAGCTTTTTAATGGAACTCAAAGATGTGTATTATTTCATTGACTTTCACCAAAGTACCATGTTTTGTGGTTTTTCTCAAATTCATGTTCCCAGTTTTTTTTTTAAGTCACCACCCCCTTGTTGGCAACCTGTCCCTGCTGAAATCCCCCATGGTTATAACGGCCCTTCCCATCTTGGTGACCAGGTCACAAACGGCCGTGGCGATGCCATCATGATCGAGAACTCGGCCGTGCACCTGAGCGCCAACCAGCTGCAGATGCCGGGCCTGAGAGGCGCGATATTTCCCCCGGAACTCTTTGAGTCTCCAATTGGGGATACCATGTATACCATCCATTTCTGGTACCCTCTGGAAAACTAACATAGCGAACTGGAAATTCACCATTTTTAATGGGAAAATCCACTACACATGGCTATTTTCAATAGGTATGTTAAATTACCAGAGGGTAAAATGAGGGATGATTTTGTGTTGGGTTTACCACATTAGTTATCAACCCCTGCTGAAATCGGGGGACCGATCATGGATGAAAAATGTGTTTTGGGGACCTCCCCTTTGATAAACTCGGAATTCTCCGGGCTGACATGAGCTGGAGACTAGAACCAGACGGGGATGTTTACCAACCATTGAGATATGATGGTGACCCAAGGGAATATCATTTCATCAACAATATGGTATCGTTTTTAGCAACTGGTCTAATAGCCTGGTGATAAAAGTCAGGGGTACTGTACTAATTGCTAAGCGGTTACCCTTTGCTAACAGTTTGCTTTTGAAAATGGCCATAGAAATGGTTGATTTTCCCATGAAACATGCATATATTCAATAGCAAACTGTTCGTTTACCAGAGGGTAATTTCACCAGGAATGGCGGTTTGAATGACCAAAAATCGACTCAGGAAATGCATCTCCTCACAACAGTTTGTTTCCCATGGGATAGATTGGGGAGTTCCAGTTCCAAGTGTAGATATAACCATAGTTATAGGGCTTGTATCCCAACTTATCAGGCTTATTCCCAGTGTTCTACCTTATTCGCACCAACTGCACCCATCAAGTACGTCCTGTATCCCATTATCTTCCCATTCTCTGCGTATTAAACCACCATTTTTTTTTTGGATAATCACAATTTTTCATGGTTTAATCATCATTTTTCCTGGTTAAATCAACTTGTTTCATGCTTAAACCACCATTTGTCATCGTTAAACCACCACGTGGCATGCTTCCCACCCACCAGGGATCTGGATTGATGGCCGTGCCAGCGATGGCGGCATACCGGAGTTCACCATCACGGACAATCAGATCACTGGAGCATCGTCCACGGGCATCGAGTCTTCGACTTCGGTTTGGGAGAATTTTTCTGGCTTTTGGAATAGCAATTGGGGTTTCCAGAGGCCTCAGAACTTCTGGATGGTTAAATTTTGATTTTGAACGATTTTGGAAGGATGTAACTGTTGGAAGTGGATGGATTTACGACACATCTCACCAAAAGAGGTCAGCTGTTAGCGGTGGATCAACAAGCCATCAGTTGTATATTTGGTGATTATTCTTCTTGACTTTGTAGAAAGCGGAGAATTGGGTGCAACCCCATTGCGTTCCTCTAGCAACCACCGTATGGTGTTTGAAATGGTCTCACGCTATGAGGCATTTGTTTGAAGTGCACAGCTTAACAATCTTTCGCTTCTAGCTCATATTATCTCTACATATCTCTATTTTGTGCTTATGATTTTGCATCAACCCATCTCTCTTGAATCTAACTCAACGTCTTGAAATGTCCTTTGGGAGCCCCCTGGTCGCGTCACCGGCTCGTCAGGAAGTCGTTGGAAAGAGCCGCTGGTGGTCGCAGGAATCTGCCGCATCTACGTGCCCTGGCGAAGACCTTTTTTTGATCCACAGCGTGCGACTGGGTAAAGTCTGAACTCTTATGATAGTTGGGGCGCTCTGTTTTCAGGCAATCTTACCCAGCTATAGGGGGTTTACTGGGTAAACTGTGGTTTGGGTAGTTGCAGAATCAAGATTTGACTGCAAGTGACAGTATATACAACCGAGATACTGAGATACTGTTAATTTGTTTTTTGGGCAGGGCATCTGAGATTGACTATGAACATAGGCCTCAAGATTACCAAGCATCATTCTAATCATTTGCATTCGCTTCAGTTGGATCATTCCGGCACGAATCCCTGAATTACTCTCACAGGTTTCATTGCCCTTGATCCACTGGTAAGGAAAGAACTACTCAACATTATTACGATCTATTACTTTCTCAGCAATAATGAAAAAAATAACAATAAGAAGCAATGATTATTTAGTAGTATTACAATAAAGAATGAGTATTTGATATTTAGTCCTATTGTTCTTATGTCGCATGATTGCTAAAGGGATATACAGTACTGCTGTCAATTTAATACTTAGCTATAGTATTGCTGTTAACAATAATTATTGCTTTGATATCTTTGTTCTTACTATGTCGCAATGTTGTTGCTGTTGTTGTCAGTGCTTACTATTGTTATTCTTGGCATTATCCTGGTGGGAAATTCGTGGAAATCCAGCAGTTGATGGCTAATCACAGGGGATATAATAGCTTCAAAGTGATGGATAGGATATAATATGATATAATGGGATGATACCTTAAACATGTGATACGTGTCTTTGTCCCACAAATTTCGGATTTCCTCCATCAAACAGATGCCATTTTGGGACGATGCACCGATGCACCAAGAAATTCTGATGGGTTGCGATGCGTGTTCCCCGTGGTGTTCTGCTTTCAAACCCAGAAAATGAACGACGGGCGGATGTTGGGCTTATCTTAGTTTTGGTATGGGCAAGGTGTAGATATGGGTTTAGGTAAGATAATGTTCTTATCTTCTGAAACCCAAAGAAAGTCTGGCTTATCAACTAATCTGGTAAACAGATTCTTGTCTTCTGAGGGTGTTTGGTTTTGACCCTCATCAAAGCCAAAGCAGCAACTCTTGTCATGGTGACCTAACAGTAGACGGATAATAAGCCCTTACTCCTGATTCCCTATGAGATGAACTCGGGGTTGTTCAAGGCCAGCCTGTAACTGAAGGCTAATTGCCCATGTGTTTTCCATGGTCAAAACACTGGTCTATGTGGTATGGTCATCCCATGGGAATTCATACATCATGGGTCCCTATGAAAATGGAATTAAAATGGATGTTTCTCACCATCAATACCTGCCAACACTGGGAAATTTAGTCCTGTTGATCATATTGCTTGGCTTATTAGTCATCAAACATTGTTGTACAGATTATCCATCCTGCAAGCAGGGGTTTGTCGGAAAGGAACAGCAGTTTGTTTTTTTAATCCAATATTTCAACGATCTTCATTACATTTAATATTTATTGCAAGAATCTTTAGTGTAATAATAAGATAAACATAGTATTATGATCATCGTTTATCTTATTATCGTCCTTGTACTCAATGACTATCAATGTTATCTTATTTACCTTATAATAATCAGTATGATTGTTTTGTTTATCTTATTGTACATAATGAGTATTCCTACTAGAATGAGTATTATCCATAGATAACTATAATACTACTATAGATATTACTATTTTAATGATCTACAATGAGTATAGACATTGATATATATATATATAGATATCCACAATGCCATAGGATTATGTTCATACTCAGTTCATACTATGTTTATCTTATTTATGTCCTCCTTGGAGGAACCGCAGCGAGTTGGTGGAAGTTGATGCCGAAGAGCTGCAGCGATGGAACGACGGCGACGACGGCGACGCCATGGTAGGCCTGGCCACAAGAGATTAGGAGAATTCATGTGGAGAATCCACGGCATATCATGGAGATAAACTATCTTTGTTAGTTGAAAAAACATAGCAACTAGTTTGATATATCTACCATGAATCCCAGTTTTGTATGGAGATATCATGGGTATATTTTGTCCATACTACTGCATATCTGGTCCATAGTCTTTTATATTTTGTCCCCAAGAGGGCTATTTAGTCCATAGTTTGGATGAATTTGGGATATAACTTGATATCACCATCTAAAATTTTGGTAGATAGCCAGTGAATACTAGGATGATTTAGCCGTTTTAACATGGGGAAACCATTCCCAACCGGTTGTGAGGAAGGAGTTGAATTCTCCGAACCACATGATACATCCTTGGTATAGAATCAATGAATACCGCTTAGTTGATCTCGGTTGAAAAATCTTTTTATGATGGATTGAAATAACCATCCGGCATATTGATCCTTTGCCACTTGGGTTTGCTTCCAAATGGTTTGCTTCCAAATGTGGGGTGCCCCCAAGTTGCAATTTCAATGAGGACATTATTTTTTGAACATGAGATTTTGAGGCACCATTTTTTCCGAAAACACAATGCGCTGGGTCAAGATCCAAACTTGACAATATTTGGGGGATGAACAGATGTGCCATGGTCAAAGTTTTTCAAAGAGACTCTTTCTTTCAAGTTTCGGATACAAAAAGTATGTTTCTGGATACTCAAAGCGGCCTGTGTTGACCCACCAACAAACTCATCTTGAACACATGCTGCAATCTGTTTCTGGCGATGTATTTCAGGTCCCAGGACCATATGCCGTGGAGCATGTTGGGGTGCGGGTGCAACACGTTGTTGATCACACCCCGCATGCTGAGCGAGTGTTGAGACTCAAGAAATTGGATCACAAACTCCGGAAGGTGGGACACGTTTAACACTGGCAGCTCGATCCCTCTATATTAGACTCTATATACAGTCTGTTATATTCCAAGGTTCGTGATTATGGTCACGTGACTATTTTGGCCTCAGGCCGTATCTTTCTCACCCATTATTCCCTTCGCCTGCTTTCAGCTAGCTTGGGATTGTGGTCATCAATCCATTAAGAGGAATTGATATGATGTGGTGAGCCCGACAATAAACAATCCCCAAAATTACCCTAGATAAATGGTAGGTTTATGCTTGGGTCGCTCACATCATTCATGTTGTGAGGATTCCCCCCATGACCAGGGGTCCCATTCATCCCATGGTACCCCAGGGCACAGTGCTTCCACTGGAACCATTGCCAACAACTCGGTGAGCTGCAGTGGTCGTGGTCTCTTGCTGCAAGATGTTTCAGTCCCTCGGCGAAGTGAACCATGGCCATTTTTGGGACTGGAAATGGGTAGCTCTTTAGCTAGCCATGGAAAACCTCCCGGAGATATCTGGGGTGTTGGGAGCAACCCTGTAACACTTCCATTTGGAATGCGTAAATCATTCCCCGACACCAAAAGGTTGGTTGATAGGGATTCCCATTTCATGCAGTAGTTCGCAATCCCCGAGAAACCAGGTGGAAAAAAACATCACCCGAGAATCAACAGGAATCAAAGTGCCCAAAAAAAAATCGTGTCTATCCCCAATTATCCACTATATCTCCAATCTTATTCTCCTTGTATTCCCAGGTATTGTTGATTGTTGGTTATACCCTTCAATTGATCCCTATCCCATGAAATATCTCGATGGTTGTACCCCCAATTAAACCACACCCATTTGGTTGATTATGATCATTAAACTCACAATAATCTGCTTGGTCAAATATATAATTAATCACCAATTATTGGTTGTATCAATATAACAAATGATAACCTCAATTCTACTCCCCCTAATGACCGCCACTTTGTGACCACTACGTGGGGGCGTAGTTGAGGTTACACATGGGTATATATAACCATGCAAAGATATATCCACTTAGTTCACCAGAACTGCACTTCCAAGTAGATAACTAAGATGGTTTATAACTCCATTCACTATGATTTATGATGTGCATAGCAATTTAGACTATGGCATTTATTACTACTCATAGCAACTCCCAAAAATTATGCCGAAAAGTGTTTCCAAGTAGCCGATGTGATAAGCCATACATGAATAGCAAGTAATTACCACTAATCACCATTAATAACCATTAATCCCCATTAAATCACCATTAATCACCATTATTCCCAACTATTAACCATTAAATTACCACTAATCACCATTATTACCAACTATGAACCATTGAATCACAATTTCCAAGGCGCTGGTGGAAGGCAATGTCCTGGCGCAGAACAACGGCTGGGCGCTGCATTTAGACCTGCGCTTCAGCGGAGAGCAGAGCGCACAGAGTGCGGTGCTGAGGACGCCCGCGGAGTTTTGGAGCGCTGCTGGGAGGGGTGGATTTTTTGGGAGGAAAATCGTGATGGAATGGGATTTTACGGGATTTAGCGGAGAACAATGGTGATTTAATGGGATATAATGATAATTTACCTTCCGGTAATTCAACCGTTGCTATGGAGAATGAGCCATTTGTCGATGAGATACCTATGAAAAAAGTGATTATCCATAGCTATGTTAAACTACTAAAGGGTATGGCTATCTTTATGGCTATAAGAAGATTTTTGGACATTTACGGAAATCTATTTTGATGTAAATACTTGTGATCAGTTTGATTTACAGCCATAGAATAGCAATTAGCCTCTAGTAGTCCAAATAACTGGTGTATTTTATGGGGGATTCCATCAGCAAGGATCTATATATTTGGTTAAGCAGGAGCATCTGAAAATTTGTGGGGATTCAGTAGAGCTGGGGTAGCCCTGAACCAGCCATATTGAACAAGAGGCCTATTCAACGACAATGGTCATGTTGTTTCAGACTTTGTCACTTGAATCACCATGCTCCTGCTAATGATGCAACAACAGCTCATGCATGGTGAATGGGTGGGTTGAGACTTCAATGTTCTGAGGCTTCCCATTGGTTATCCAACAACGACAAACACTAACTCCGGATCTGTTGAGATCTCCCAATATCGAGATATTATTGTATATGCATAGATAGATAGATAGGTAGATAGATAGATAGATAGACAGATAGATGGATAGTACCAACCCAAGATCAGTGGTTTTCATTTTAAAAACCTTAACTACCGCCTCTTCCCAATATACCTATCCTTATGATTTATCTTCACACCTGACTTTTCTCCATGGATTCCCTCCATCCTCCAGGAATACAGTGGTCCCCCTGAAGTCCAAAAAGGGCCACGTGGTGCCACAGCGAAGCATCCGCGTCAGCTTGCCCGAGCCGGGCTGTTCCGCCTATCCGGGGATTCCGCCAAAGGTTTGCGACAATCTCAGGGAGAACGGTGAAGCGCTGCGGCCGATGAAGCGCAGAAGATTAGAGTGATATTTGCAACAGAGCAGTGGCAGATCTGGAAACATCTTGTAATCTGAGATGATGTTGCGCACATTTTTATGAGGTAAACAAGTTGTTTTTTTTTCTAAAATCGAGAAGGGCTTGGCCACTGAAGTTTCAGGTGGTTTCCCGAGATCAGATTTCCATGATTCAATGATTCCATGTGCACTTTATTCGCCTGCGACTGAATCGGGTACAGGGCATTCCAGCCGCAGAAAAGAGGCCGACGTCTTGGTGTCGGTTCCACGGAGATCATAGGTCCCCCATTCCGTGGCTTATCCCAGAACTGGAGGTTCCCAAAGCCATTGGGGTACCCCCAAATCATCCAAGTCGTTCGATTTTGTATAGTGAAATCCATATTTAGTAGTGAAACAACCATGGTGACTTGGGATCCCCCATGACTTCAGAGCCCCCAAAATGGCTAAACTAAGCCCTGAAAAACTCAGCAGTTACGATAAAAATGGGGTGATCCTTCTATCGTGAAACATCGCCCCGATGGAGCCAAAGATCCGGGTCGACCTGACTTGGATGTTTGATGCTGGAGATGGTTTGATAAGTTTGATACATCAATTTTTGCGCACACTGGATGGTTTAACCCGAAAAATGGCCTACACATCCGATGGTTTCAAAAAGTACCCCCCAAAAAAGATAGAAAAGGTATGCCCAAAAAAGATAGAAAAGGTATGAAAAGGTTCAATTCACCACGATTTGAGGCTTACTCTTTTTGGGGCTTCCATGGGGTTACGTGATGAAGACCACCAGCGCTAGCTTTCGAGGTGAATGGGCAAAGGAAGAAGATGTCCGTGCAGCCGCCAGCCGCGCCTTTCAGGTGGCAGCGATAGAAATGGTGGGATTTATGGGACATTTGTGGTGGTTTTACCATGGAAAACCTCAGGGAAAAGCCATGGAAAAACAGGGATTTCATCCAAGTTTCAAACCAAGAATCATTTGATTTCGATGTTTTCTTTTGAAACAACAAAACCAGGAAACCATGCGTTTTTTCCTATGATTTTCAGGGCTTTCCTGCAGCATTTAAACATGGATGAACAGGGCCGGATTCGACCAACCAGAATGTTTTTTTTTCATTCAGCAGACATGGGGATAACAATACAACGTCACAACGTGTTTGTTTGAACATGGTCTAACAGTAACTCCCCAAAAAGCAGATAGAGGTTCAATTTCCCACCTCTTTGGTAGGAGTTTACAGAATTCTATCTTTTTGTGAGTTGCTATACCCCGTAAATCGAAGGGATTATGACATCGTTTCCGATATTTTTCCTTTGCGCTGGCAATCTTGGGGATCATGATGCCATTGTTTAGGATCAACTCACATAATGACATATCACTTAGCAACGACAGCCGACCTTCGTAATTCTCAAGGCTGAGGGCCCAACCAAGGTCGACACCCAAATGCAAAGCAGTAGACCATCACAACTTTAGGGTCCTCCATGTTGATCCATAGGAGCCATAAAGTACCCCACATGGGTGGGTCATTGGATTGGTTTAAGGGAAAATTTACAGGAAACCCCCTATATTTCGTGGGAAAATCTATGGTTTCCGGTTAAGATGTTCCCTTCAACCCATCCAATGAGTGGGAGAAATGACCACGATGGAGGAAGCAATGAACATTCGAGTGATCCACAGGCTTTGGATAGGGACTGCACTGGAAAGGGATGGCACTGGATCATACTGATCTAGTCGGTGGCTTCATTTTTTCCACTTAAAACCCTACAGTGTACTGCTGCAACCTGCATGATGATCGGGGTCTAACCTAGTGTGGTTGAATCACAACCACTTTTTTCCGAAGGGGGACTACCCTCTGGTACTCAAACGTAGCTATTGAAAATGGCCATAGAACGAGTGGATTTTCCCATAAAAAAATGGTGATTTCCCATAGTTATGTTAGTTTACCAGAGGGTAATGACAATGCTCTTTTTACCTCTTGAAATGTCCCCAGTTTTCCCCCGCCAGGCTGAATTGGGCCGGATCTGGGATCTCCAATGCGCGGAAGAGAGTCAGGTGGTGGTTGGCCAACCCAGCCCGCGGCGAAACGCGTTGAAAGGGGTTGAAAGGGGAGAGCTGTTGGATGATGCCCATGATATATATATATATATACATATTATATAACGTCAAAAATCATCCAGTAGATAGAAATAAGCTGCTGAAGATCATCAATTTTTCAAGTCCATCATTCCCATTTTTTGTGAGCCCAACTTGGTACGATATCCAGTCCTGACGGTCCATCTACCGGTCCATCCAGGGCATCTCGTTGGATGATCCAACGGTTTCCAGACATAGCTGGGCAACTTTTGGGACATAGATTCCATGGTTTTATTAATAAGGGTAATGTTGGTAAAACAATAATAAACCATCCCCCAAAATCACTACAATTAGGTGGTATATACCGTTCCCAAATGGGTGGTTTATTATTGTTTTACCCACATTACTCCCCAAATGGTGATAATCTGATACTTAAGTGGTACCCCCCTAGAGGTTTATTAATCCAGGGTGGACATTGTTAGGGCCAGGAAAACCATTCCAAAACGGCTCCCCCTTTCCAGTGTAAGGAAGACCTTTTCTCTTTTTGTTGCCCAGAAAAAACCATGTTATAAATCCAGTAGAACTGGGATACATTGGCATAAGCCCATGTATTTGCCAGTACTCCGGGAATCATCGGATGCATTTTGGTGACCTTATGGAAGCCTTTAAAAAATGCAAAATGATGCTCCATCTTGGCAAACCATCCTACATTATGATGAATAATCTAGTGGATCTAATGATGATCTATCTATTTTAAACTATAATCCTCAAATTATTCATATAGTAAATATCGAACCTCATCCTGGGACCTTTGATATTAGGTTTGGGATTTACCGTAGAAAACCATCTAGAAACAGGCCATTTTCTGTAGCACGCTGTTAGATTACCAGAGGGTGCAGCAAGCACCGGCAGTTCAATGATGGGGATGTAACCAGCAATGTTGGAATCCTTCAGTGGATGATTGCCGGAGGATTTGAAGGCATCCATTGGATCCATTGACTGTGATCTACCCCATCAACAGGAACGTTGAGCTTGGCTTCTAAGAAACATGATCTGCATCGTTGAGTTTCTAATGTGGGTAAAACAATAATAAACCATCCCCCAAATCACCATAAATAGGTGGTATAAACCATTCCAAAATGGGTGGTTTATTATTGGTTTACCCCCATTAGTTCTAACCTGCATTGTCACTTGTTCCCGGACGATTTTCCCATTTTTTCCGCCTGTTTTTACGTTCTGCCGGCGTTTGGGAAATGAACCGATCTCCATTGCCTCATCGTCCAACCCCGTTGCTCCAGGAACGGATCTTGTCGCAGTCCGCAGCGAATCGACCGCTGCAAGTGCTCCATGAACTTCAGCATTTGAACAGCTCAGTGGCTTGGACATGTCAGACATGGGTGTCTGAAAATGTTGTGTAGCCTTAAAATAGCGACTTAGATGTGAAGATGATGATAAACCAGGATTTTGGGGTAAGCAAATTCTGAGACAAAAGTGTTTCTTTTTGAAAAACTCTACATGTCAGTGAATCTAAAGTTCTAGGGTCAACAAACATACAGCTGACCATGCCACAACTTCGGTGACCATGCCAGATCTTAAAATCACCAATTTTGACGATGAAGTCCTCATCTTTGTTGACTCAGCCGCACATCTTTTCCCATGGATTTTACATGTATGTTCATTATCCTCTTGAGGAGCGCAGTTGGGATTACTTATGGATATAACCATAGTGAGTTCAACTGTATAAGTTGGGAGATATACAAACAACCCTATAGCTGGCGTGAAATATGGGACCACTTATGGAGGTAGCCACCATAGTGAGTTCACCTTGTTTTTGTGGATATATGAGCCCTATATCACATGGGATAACTAGAACTGCACTCCCAAAAAGTAGGACTATATAAATCCAAATCAAACACCATTTTTGACTACAATCATTGGTATATATATATATATATTAAAATGTATGTCCCACTTAAAATTGGAACTGCATTCTCCGTTTTTAGACCCACGCGCTGCAGGTCTTTTCCATCGCGAAGTTGGGAGGTCTCGACCCCCCCGCGGCCAACGAATTGGATCGCCCCTCGGCCAAAAGCGCGAGCTTTGACCAGTGAAAAATGTCGGGTTTCGCAGGCCAACACGGTGGGTAAACCATCAATTTTGCCAGCAAAAATGCGGACTTTGCCAAGTTTCTTACTAACAACTGTGATTTCTGTGAGCGAAAAATGGAGGGTTTAACCAAGAACAAGGGTGTCACAGAGCGGTCTATCAGATAGCAGGTGGAATCTGATGGGCATGGAATGATGAAATCTATCCAGATATTTCTGGGGAGTTTAGCATGGTTCAGCCAACTAAAAAAGGACTCTTGTGCTGTGTATCGTAGATCAAACATGTGTAGGTGACCTAGAAGGGACCTGGAGCAGAAGTGGCTGGCCACGTTTGATCAAACTGATGGGACTTGATTTAACCCGTAGATCGGTTGCATCCCCAGTATTTTCGAATCTTTTGTTGGAACATACGTGGGGCATAGTGGGGCATATTTTATGCAAGTTTCCAATGAAGTATGAGCAATGACCAGTAGTAGAATGGTAGACTGAGTACTTCGCCTTGTACAGGTGGGCTTATAAAGATGGATTTACGGATATTCCTGATGAATCACTCTTTACCCTCCAGTAAACTGACAAAGGAAAATCACCGTTTTTGATGGGCAAATAATCTATGAATGGGCCATTTTCCATAGCTGTGCTAGTTTACCAGAGGGTAGTCACTAGACGATACAAACCACAGAGGCATCCTTGGATGATTTCCTGCTACTATCAGATTCCACTTGTGAGGGCCTCCATCAGAAATTGCGAAGCTATTGTTTTTCTTCTTGAGCTTCTTCGTCGTCTTCTCTTTCTTTTTCTTAAAATCGGACTGAACGAGTGTCAGTGAGGTGGGAGCCCTGCACATTTGGTATATATACCCTCTGGTTATTTAACATAGCCATGGAAAATGGCTAATTTGGCATGATTTTCCCATTAAAACCTCCATTTATAAGGGATTTTCCATGGCTATGTTAAATAAGCAGCGGGTATATGAATATATATGGCTGCAGCTCAAAATGCAAGGTCCTGATCCATACCCCGGACCCACAGGCGATCCATACCCCTGATCCATACCCCCGATCCATACCCTCAATCCATACCCTTTTGCAGAGATTGAATTTATTTGAGACCATTTGTGTAACTCCTTCGTTCCATACGTCCGGATCACCGCGTACCGATCCATACCCGTTTTTTGAGTCATAGCCATATATATACATGTATATACATATATAGATATCCTCAATCAGTTCTATTGTCAGTTGATCCGTTGTTGACATCCCCGTTCCGGAAGACATCCCTGGGACCCCCGGACCCAACAGTGAAAATCACCAGGTAGCATCATGAAGTTGCACAACGTGTCTCCCGGAGCAGTGGCGAATCATCCAACTATGACACGTGGAAATATTGGGGGAACCCTTGGGGAATCCTTGGGGAATCATTGGGAATGAACCCCTTTTTTGATCTTTTTTGGCCATTCTCTCTTGGTGCTTGAATCGTTCATTTCACTATGACGTTGCCATGGTCTTGGGAGTGCGTTCAACCACCAAGAGAGAATGGCAAGGGAGGATCCAATCAGGCTAGACCTGTTGGTTAAATGACATCAGGATGGCGATTCGGGACCTCACTGTTTTCCCTCAAAACTCACACGAAACCTTGGAAAACGGGTGCAGATCATGATTTTCCTTCTTTGGTTCGGTGTTAGATGGAAATGGGCTCCAGAACAATTCACTCATCCAACCAAAGTTGATATCTCCAAGTGCAAGCTCTATTCTGGACTTGCCAACGGATCCTGTGTTGTTTGCAACAACAACTTGGTATCTGCATGCAAAAGCGGAGTACTGGTACGAGCCCAGAAAAATGAGTGCCATCAGTTGGTTTGTTGAGGGGTCCAAACACTGGCTTCGGTTATTCCCAACTTTGATGCTCAAATTCCTAATTCTGTTTCTTCACTGCCCAGTCTTGTGACAAATCCCCATGTTTGATTGTAACTGGCGAATCCCTCATTTCTGTTGGTCAAAACCTCAGTTTTGCTTCAAAATCCACATTTCTCCTGCTGTGAAGTCCCACAATTCGCGGTTCAAAAGTCCATGCTTTGAACGGAGGATGTTTCTAAACCACTGAGGTTGGGCGCGTGCGAGAAGATCTTGCGCACGCCCATCTACACGCCCTACACGCGCTTCACCAGCCGTTGCTGAGTGGCGATGGCGCAGCCAACTTTTTTGGGGGATAGAACCATGGAATTTGTAGGATATAACTTCTGGTAAACTAAGAGATTGCTATTAAAGATGGCCATTTAATTTACTATTTTTTGATCTAGCTACATAGAAGGCTGATTTTCCATGGTTACAGTATGTTTGTTTACCAGAGGGTATAGTATATAATATTATATATATTATATAACTATATATATATATAATACCTTCCTCCGAATCACATACAGATACCCCTCAATCGAAACCCTGCTGCAATGTACTGGATATAGTTAGGAATTGGGTCCCTAACGTGGGGGTAATTCAATATTGGCTACTATGATACAACGGACATTTAATGACTGTAGTGACCGATCCATTTTTTATGTATTGGTGAATGAGTGGTTATAGTCATGCCCAAAAAGATGCCGGAAAGTGATTCATGACACGATTATTTGAGAATCAGATTTTACCACACCAATTTTAACTTGTCGGATGAATACAAGAATCAGATTTCCATCTAAAATTCTTTCCCTGCCCCGAACTTCCGGGGGTGACTGCTTAATGTTAGGGGATACTTGGTGGTTCATTTCAAATTTCAGTAAGTAGCTTATCATCCCAGTGGATTAAGCGGATTAACCCTACTTATCCCACTATTCACTGGGATATGGAGGTTTACTAAAATTGGGGTACCCATAAAAATCATCCATTTTAGATTGGGATTTTCCATTATAAACCATCCGGCTATTGGGGTACCCCTCTGGTCAACCAACCTAGCTATTGAAAATGGCCATAGAAATAGTGGATTTTCCCTTTAATAGCATGGTGATTTTCCATAGTTTTGTAACAGGCAATACCAGAGGGTACCCCAATAGCTGGATGGTTTATAATGGAAAATCCCAATCTAAAATGGATGATTTTTCTGGGTACCCCAATGTTAGGAAAGCCATTTATAGTGGATTTTCCCATCCAAAATGGTGATTTTCCATAGCTATGTTAGGCAATACCAGAGGGTACCCCTATGGAAAGCTCCATAGAATCCACTTAACGATTCGTGGGATGAAGCACGTAGGATCGCCCGAGCAGCTGAGGTTTCCTCTTCGTGTGGTGCAACGCCTTGCCCTTCGCCATGTTTCCCTTGTTGGGCCCCGTCGGGGATGCTCGGTGGGACGGGCTGTGACCCGTTGATTCTTGGAAGATCTGCTGGTAAACCTTGAATTTACTGGGAAAAAAAAAAAATATATGTATATGGTTTCCTGTAGATTTTTAAACCAATCTGTTGAATCAGCTATAACTTCATGGCTTCAAAGATGAACCGAGTTTGACAAACGTTTTCGGGATGCCCCAACACGATTGGGCTGCTAGATATAACTTGTGTCCGATACAAGCCATTTGGCAGCTGGGTATGTGCAGCTTTTTCCATGTAATTACCCTCCGGTGATCAAACGGGGCAATGGAGAATGGCCGATGTATAGATGATTTTCTCCATTAAAACCTTCATTTATAGGGGATTTCCCATTGCTATGCTTGATTCCGGGAGGGTCTCCAATGCCGGTGTTCACCCAGTCTAGAAACCTCTGAACGATGGTCGTGAAAGCACCAACTCCAAGAATTTGAGGAAGCACTTGCAGGACCTTCCCATTAAATCACCAGTTTTGTTGGTGAAATCACCATGAAATAATCACTTCTACCATGTTTTTTCCCCAGTAAATCTCCTTCTTGAGGATGCAGTTCCAGTTGTAAGTCTACACGTGGGCTATATAGCCACAATTCTACGGGTCATATCCCAACTTATATGGAGGTGAAGTCACCATGGTTATCTCCATAATCAATTGGAACTCCCTGGTGCACCCCCAAGTTCTCCCCATGTTTCCAGAATTGGCTCGTCTTGGAGGATCATCCCGCTGAATAAATGGTTCCCAAACATTTGATTATCAAGTCCCCATTTTAATACATGGGAGATATTTACCTTAATATATCCTACTAGTTATGATCACTAAGGTAAATATCTCCCATTTGTGAATATCTAGGTTAATATCTATGTAAATATCTCCCCGTTAAGATATCCTATTTGTGAATGGGGTACACCCCCAATTAAACTAACCACTTACGAGGACCGTGGGATGATCCTCCAAGAGGGACACAAAAAACACCTCGATCTCGCTCAGTGCCTCACGTTGCCGATGACCCTGGTGATCTCTTTCTTCATGTTAGGTGCGGAGACGTCGGAGGGAAGATGATGTGGCCGGGTGGCTGGGTGGTTCCAAAACGATCCGCCATCATATGTATATAGATATATGATATTATATATGTATATAATATTAAAAAAATATGTATATATATATATATATTTATTATATGTATATATATATATGTATATATATATACACGGTATATATATATATATACCCCTGTAGCCATGGAAATGGCGAATTTTGGATGATTTCCCAGCTAGAAACCTCCATTTAGTGCGGGGACTTTCCATGGCGATGTTAAATAACCAGAGGGTAACTGGTTCTTGGTTTCTTTCCTTGGTTTCCATTCTGGGAATCTGGGATGCGGATCCCCAAGTTAGGTTTCAAACCACCCCCAGCTGTTGGTTTGTTAGATTCAGCAGGGTTGGTTTGTAGCCTCTGTCATCAAACGTGGCTGGGAAATCACCAGACTATGGAAAAGTACAGGAAACTTTGGGAAAATCCTCTATAGATGGATGGATGGTTTTCATGGAAAAATAAATCAATCCTGTAATGAGTCTGCATTTTCCAGCTTGAGGCATGTTTGATGACACAGGAGGGTAGTTTTGGATGGCCGTTTTGGCTCCTGGACATCATTTTCCCACTTGAAATACTGGTTGATTGGTGCATATAGGGACTTGTACTACCTGTTTTATTGGGAAACCTATCAACCAACTAGCAAAATGAGATAGTATACAAATTGCACTTTGGGGTACGCCCCATTTTGAGACAAATCCCCACTGTTGATGGTTAAATCCTACAGTAGCGATCACAACAACAATGACAATAACACTGATACCAACAATGGTGATGACAACCATACTGCAACAATACCAACAATCTTAAACTAATATCATATCAAAGCCTGCATCCTTTGGAAACATAATCTTAAAGTCCTCATGAATTTCCCATGATCCAAAGGGTCAAACAATGTCAAACAGGTATCGAGGACATTGGCTCGCGGGTGGAACAACCCTTCGATGTGCTACCCTTGTGGCAGTGGCTCGGCTCCCGCGTTGGAAAATATGGTTAGCCTCTGGTAAACTAAGAGTTTTGCTATTGAAAATGGCCATATAAATAGTTGATTTATCTATGAAACATGTTGATTTTCCATAGTTGTGTTAGTTTACCAGAGGGCAATAGTGCATTAATTAACAGTGGCTTAATTAACAATGGTTCATATTGGATATTGAATGGGTTACCCTCCGGGAATCAAACATGGCAATGGAAAATTGCCTACAAATACAGGTTTACATGCAAAAATGATCTATACATGGTGGATTTTCAAATGCCATGATTGATTACCGGAGGGTGTATACTATATACATCATAAGTTTAATAAATCCCATACGCTCTTCTCATTATGGCCCCATTACATCTCATTCTGGTTGGTCGGCGGATTGTTTTGTTCTCCATCAATCATGCAAGGTGGTGCTCCCACAGTTGTGTTTGTTGGTTTACGCTACCCCATCTAACTAATGTATCTACCATAAACCCAATCCTTAACCCACTTACCAACTTAGCGAACGAACTCGGGTACCACCTTGTATATTCATAGAACTCCCATTTATGGTTGCTTAAATCCACATTTTTGCCGGTTAAGTCTATATTAGTATCTATTATGGAATCAAAGCATCACTATTTTCGGATCGTTTGATCGGAAAGTTGGAATATTTTTCATCAACGATGTGGGGATGGGGGGGGTATGGTTTCGTCCGAGCAACTGGGTCTTATAGTACTTCCCTGGGAGCTGGTGGGTATTGTTAATAACCAATCAACAGCGATATAAATATTTCCCTAGTCTGAAAAATGGGTGGTGATTCTATGGAGTTATACTACCTGCGTTATTAGCGATTCTCAACTAATCACGAGCTAAGGAGCCAGGGGTATTCATATTCCCCGTAATTATCAACCATGAACTATTACCTTCTGGTAGACTAACATAGATGTGGAAAACCCACCATTTGTATCTGTCTTAATTTACTAGAGGGTAATTTTCAACCCATGTTTCCCAGTATTGTTCCATGTCATCCCATGACATTCCCATGAGATATCCACTGAACCACCATTTTTCCTATTAAAACCCATGGTTTCTCCCTATTTCCCAACCTTTCCCCATGGCTTTTCACAGCTTTTTTGGAGCGGAGGTACTGCGAAGACATCGAATTCAGCTGTCAGCAGCTCCTGGAGCATAGCCGCATGCTAGGCGCGAGATTTCCACAGATCCTGCAGGGGGTTCAGCCGTATTTGTTGCACCGTGTAGGACGACCTGGGATTTCCCGAAAACTCTGGGGATGATCCAAGAAAACATGGTGAGATGATGGGAATTTCCGCCGAAATGCTGGGAGATCCATGGAGGGATGATGAGATTTCTGATTACAACATATTACAACATATTACAACCAGTGTCTGGATCGCATAAAATGGTGAACCCCCCTGGTTTCCCATGGTGAAACAATCCATGAGGTTGGACAAGATGGGGATGATCCAACGAACATTCGGAATTTCACCAACACAAATGGTACGATAATGGGGATGATAATTGGGATATAATGAGATCATATTTGGATGAATTCGATCATGACTTCACTGTAAGGTCACTGGAATGATTGTGCTTTTTTTTGATAAGGGAATCAGCCCCCAAATGGCCGAACTATGGCAACAGCTATTATTTGATAATGCTAAAAGTGAATTGTGATATAAAATTCAGCCAGAATAATGGCGAATTCTTCTGATTTCAGAATTACGATGATTTGCCACTGTTTTAGTAATACAAGTGACAGGTATGAATGCTCAGACGAATGCAGTGTATGAATTTCAATCGACGCAACATCTACAGTAAGCCACATTGAAAGCATTTCATTCATGGTCAAGCTTTCCTACTTAAGATGTGCTGTTGGTCAATGGGTCATAAGCATATTACAACATATTACAACATATTACAACATATTACAATTACAACATATTACAACATATTACACTTATTCGCCAGATAATTATATCCCATTTATGAGCGAAAGACATGGGAACCAGGAACACCAATATGGAATGATGGCTGGGGATTTTCCAGCAAGTCATGTTTGATGACACCGGAGGCTACTTCCTTCGTGACATCTTCACTGGAACAGACATGCACAAATCCAATATGGAACAGATGGGGCATAACAGAGACATACATTTGTCTAGGTAAATTATAACGACCTCACTGCGACCTCACTGGAATAATTGTTAGTAAGGGGAATTATCCCAATATGAATCTTACTTCAGGTGAGTGAAATATGGTAATTTACCCAAATTTTGTACTTGGCAGATCTTTGGGACATACGATGATTTAAAAAAACTAGAGACGATTCCCAGAGAATCCGGCCCTTTTTGTGCATCTCATTCTGTGGATTGTAACCTCAGTAAGTTGATTGTAAGAATAGTTACTCCATGTTCCTCCCTAATTTTTTTTTGGATTTCAAAGGCCCCATGAATGGATGGGTTGATGCGCTTCAACAAAAGCGAACGGAATGACTGGCGGGTGAATCCCTCATTTGCAATATTTTTTGGGTTACCCTCTGGTAAACGAACAGTTTGCTATTGAAAATGGTCATTTATAGTGGATTTTCCCATTAAAAATGGTGATTTTCCATGGTTATGCTGGTTTACCAGAGGGTATAGCTACTTTAAACAAGATGAACAAGAGTTTCAAAACCACTTGCAAACCATCAAACGCAACTTCCAGAATCCATGATCATCCAGTCTTTTTCTGACGAGTTGAAAGTACCTCAAAGTAACCAGTGATTAACAACTTTCAAGGCTTGTCCAAACATGGGGTACCCGAGAATTGAGTGGTTTATTGTCATTTTATTCTTAATATGGCAATATATTCTCTGTATAAACTCATATAATGTTGCTGGTTTAAACCCATTATATCGCCATGATATTCCCATCATGTCCCCATTGATGAAGTGACTGGTTTGATCTCGAATTTGTTGGTTCATACCTGTGGTCTTTATTAATCCCCATTGAACCCCCATGAAAAATCATATGACCCATTAGACCCAGTAAACCCATGTCAAATATCACATATCTTCTTGGCAAATCAGCATGTTTCTTCATCCAATCGCCATTTTTCAATTGATCTTCACAGCATTTCATGATCAAAAAAGGCCCAAAAAGATGCCTTTCAAAGGTGTTTTCCACCAGTGGTTCACATCCTGGAGGATCATCATAGATGGGCTAAAGCCACTGGGTGACTAACACCGGACTTACCAGGGTGACAGCCGTGGGATTAGCCATGTTTTTCATCCATTGAATCCCATCATCCATGCATCCAAGATGCCATCATTAAGTCCCATGAATCAGCAAATCACCATTACCCTCTGGTGAACTAACAGAACTATTGAAAATCACCATGTTTAATGGGAAAATCCACTATTTCTATGGCCATTTTCAATAGCTATGTTAGTTTACCAGAGGGTAACCATCATGAGTTACCACCCGCGAACTTTCCAGCTTTCCCACTGTTGGTGCCGAGCCAGGCCGGCTGCCGGATCACAAAGCCTGGTTGGAGGCGCAGCTCCGACAACAGCTAGGCGCGGTGGGGCCGTTTCGCTGTGGAAAGTCAGCATTATTACATCACGAAATGGGGTAGTTGATCGTCCACAATCAACCAGTTAGGCAAATGCCCCCCTATATTCTAGGTGAACCTTGGATGGGTAGGTTAATCCTTGAATCTTTTTCGATGTCAATAGATTCAATAGGAATATATACGATTACCAGCTAAGAATTTGTCTTTTTTTGGTAGGGTATCTAAGATTGGCAATGTTTCAGAAACACGGTAAACCATCTACGGGCCATGGCTTCCACAGCAAACAGTTAGATTGCCAGAGCGGAAATGACCAAAACTGCGGGGTATGCCCCAGTTTCGTGTCCACACCCGACGTCTGGAGGCCCCTTTGTGAGCTCAATTTCAGTCTGAAAAGGGCCGCGGGGCCCAAAGTTGGCCCCAGACTTGCTTGAGAAGTGCGGGAAAGCTGCGGTCGTCAGTGCGGTCGTCATTTCGGGGCCAATTTCTTTGAGAGATTGGAATATCAGCTGCAAGTTTGGGGCGGAAAGTGAGATTTGAGTTGATTTGACAACTGATTCAAGAAGATGTTCCACACTTCGGGGACACCAACCATCAACCAGTTGTATTCTAATTCAGCAAGGATGACCAAATGGTTTGGGTATCAGCATTTTGCATAATTACACATTTAGCAGTGGAGTCGGATTGTTAGGGGAATTCCTTGTCTTGGCATTGGGCGATCTGTAGATCTGTCGATCTTTGATCTCTGTATCTCTCTAGATTCAACCCATATCGGTGACCACCCCAATCGTGTCTTGGTTTCCAGGCGACTCGGGGTAACAACAACTCAAAGATCTTATCCTTCGGGGTCACTGAAATGCGTTGGTTGAATTAGGATTTGACACCTGACCATCGGCTTCAAAGGTGCCATTGCCTTAAATCTGATCCGTTCGCAACGACACGTTGCTTCAGCGAAAAATATGTCATCATATTTCATTTTTTTGTCGAAAAACAAGTGTGACCCATCCCAAAGTCTTCAAATGGCCGCGGCTGTGAGTGCTTCAACTGTTGTTTTTTTTTGTTGAACTGTAGCCATGTCTGGGTGACCCGGCCAAGGGTGGGTGGATTGTGAGCCACGACTCGATCGAATAAGTTGTATATCCCAACGAATCCCCAGAATTTGATAGAAAAGTTGGACGCCTTGGTGCATATATACATTTGTAGAGATTCATATACCATCTACTGTATATGATGGGTCCTCAACGTTAACGACGCTCGTGGGCCCAGGGACTAAGGGGTCAGGTTGAAACTTGGCTGCGACACCCCAGCCTGTTGGATGATGGTTACGGCTTCCCGCTGTCGGTTTATATCATGGGGATTTAACATGATTTAACACCAGAATTTGTAAGGTTTAACTCGGTTTAACCATCAACAGTATTAGGATAAACTGTTTTGATATATGATGGTTGTTTTGACGATTAGTTATATATGGGGTCATCACCTGATATGGGAATCCCGCTCTTGACCAACCAGTATTTCATGGAATGACAGCCATTTCTGAACACAACTTATCTGGTCATGAGCGGGTTTTTATCAATGGGCAATTTGCCCCACAAAATTGGATTGGTGGCTGAAGCCAAATTTCCACCTGGTGGCATGTGTTGGATCGATTTCTTTTGGGGGCCGCATTGGGGATATTCAATATTTGGAGGGAGTGATCATATACCCTCTGGTTATTTAACAGTTCGCCATGGAATAGCTGGCTCATTTTGGATGATTTTTCCAGCTAGAAACCTCCATTAAGTTCGGGGATTTTCCATGGCTATGTTAAATAACCAGATGGTACTTTTAAGCCATATCCACACTGTGGATGGTTGCGAAATCCTGCACCAGTTGGCAACTACTGGTAACTATGAAACACCATAAATCATGGGATTATAGTATATTATAGTGGGATAAACAATCTACCAACTGCTACAGAATTCCTCCACAGTATGGTTTTTGGAACTCTGCTACCCTTTGACCCAAGAGATCTGGTTAGGATGACCATCCCTTAGAATGGCTACCCTCCGGTAAACTAACATAACTATGGAAAATCACCATCTTTGATAGGTAATCAACTATAAATGGTCCATTTTCAATAGCTATGTTAGTTTACTGGAGGGTAAGGTTTGTTGTTGACCTCCTCCATATTTGTGAGTTTACCATCTCTCCAGTTCACCACGTCCAGATGATTTTTCACACGTCAAATGTGTAGTCAGAATCCACGTCCGTTTCTTGATGAATCCCTACTTTCTTGCTGCGAAAAGAAACACAATTTTGCTGGGTGGAATCCCAGTGTTCTTTTTCTGTTCAAAAGTCAACCTTTTTCTGGCTAAACCCTTGATTTTGGTGCGAAATTCTCCATTTTCGTTGGATTAGTGGATTAGACCTCCGTATTTTTGCTCAAACATCTCCATTTTTGTTGCCTTAACCTGTAAGATTTGTGACGGTCCTCAACTATCCCCCACTGTTGATGGTTAAATCCTATTGTTGTCCGCTACTATCTTCAAGAATCTAACGAGTCAATCCTCAATTTGAGGGTAATCCGGTTGTTCTGGAAATAGATCCCATATTATCACATAGATCCCTTAAAAGAATACAATATATTATATTCCATATCATATTCACATATTTCCTCCATTCTCCTCCATTTGTCCAAACTTTTTTCCATTTTTTCATGGTGAATTCCCTTGTTCTCCCCATTTCGCCCGGGTGGAAAAGCGCGGTCGAAACTCCACTGAGGCCTGGTTCGACAGGCGCAGCGAAGGAGGCGAATGAGGAGATTCAAACGATGTGCGGCAGCTTGAAGGCGCGAGACGAGCCTGAAGGCCATATTTAGAATTATATATCGTGGATAAATCAAATGGTTTTATATTGTAAAGCGATATAATGATAACAGTAGTAATAATAATAGTAGTAATAGCAAGCAGTCCCCTGTTGAATAGTACGAATCACGGTTGTGACACGCAGCTGTTGGCTGGAAGGTGTTTCAGGTACCCTGGGTGGGGTGGTCAGCTGACAAGAGACCTCTCCTCTGGAGGCAGCTGACTCCTTGGTTTATTGCCGGGGAGTTGGCAGAAGTCCTTCAGAGGTAGGGGGATCATAATGTCGGTGGACCGCCTTTCACCTTGGAGGCGCACAGGCCGGAGAGCCAATGTGGACCATTTCAAGGACCTTGCTGTGATGGCCATCGTTGAGTTTCCTGGCTATGATGACCGTGGAGCCCAGCAAGGTAAGGTGCTGGCATGCCTCAGCAACGAAGAGGAGGTCAGAGAAGGAAAGCTCTTTATGGGGCACATCCTTGCCGTGGAAGATGGCTATTACGAGTACTGGGTGAATGACACGTTTGGGAACTACCACATCGACCGGTTGATTCCTTTTCATTTCTGTGGCAAGCAAGCTGCAAGGTGTGACGTTGGAACTCGATACAGGAACCCCATTCATGTAGACGTGTACAGGCTGGTGAAATATGAGCAGCTGGAGAAGTTGACATGGCTCACTGAAGAGGCGCATCAGGGAGAACCCGCTGGTCATCAGCCTTGGGGCAGATGCGGGTGGTGCTGGCGCGCCAGCAGCACCTGTAGCCACACCCAAGGCTGGTGCCAAGAAGGATCCCCATGGTGTGGTGCGCTCTGGACGCCCTGGAATTGAGGGGCTTGCGGCAGCACTGGGTGCAGGAGCTCCAGCAGAAGGACAAGGTGAGCGTGGCAGTGAGGGTTCGCCTTCAAGTGAGGAGGAACAGAAGGACAAGAAGAAGAAGAAAGACAAGAAGCCACGAAAGGGTCGCAAACGCCCTGCTCCTGACTTTCCTGTTGATGAAGGAGATCTAAGAGAAGCTATCAACAAGCGGGCACCCAAAGAACCCAGGCTTTCAGCCTTGGACCTCAGCTCTCTCACCAAGGTGGACAAGAAAAAGAAGAAGAAGAAGAAGTCTAGGGACAAGAGTGAAGAGGATCGGAGAAGTGCATCGCCCAGCACAAGTTCCTCTGGGTCGCTTTTTCCTTCAGCCGCCCTGCCAAAAGGTCTCGAGAGGCTCCGCCGGGTTCATCAGAAATACCCGGGGAAGATTGCCTCCCTGTCGCTTCTTCGGATGCGGGAGCTCGTGGCCATGACTCTCGGCAGGGGATCGGCGGAGGAGTCAGACAACCCGCTACCACCAATGGCGACCCCATACCTGATTCAGGTGCTCTTCAATCGGTACCATCAGGGCGAAATCCCAATGAGAACAATGAGGGAGTTAAGGACTGTGGCGGCGGTGATCGACTTGGTGGTGACCAACGACCCTTTGAGGGCACTGGATGTGCTAGTTCAAAGGTTCAAGGCAGCTGGGCCCAAGCCAGCCAGTTGGAGCTCATCCTGAGCGACCAGACCTCGGCAGTGTTCCGTCAGAAAGTCAAAGCAGCTCAGGCGGAGGTCAAGTCCAACTGGCAGCTCGAAGCAGGTCCCCAGCGATCCCAAAGGTGGCGGCCTCAGCAACAGTGGGGTCCACCAGTGCAGGCAGGGACGAGCGCCCAAAAAGACGGCTCCCCGCCCCTCGCAGACGACAAGCCACCACTCAATACGGGGCCGAGCAACAACAACAAGGGCAAAGGCAAGGGCAAGAGAGGCAAGGGAAAACGCCGCTGGTAGAGTCGGCACTGACTATGCTGCCAAGCCTGAAGCTTGCTCTTGAGGGGCCCGACATTTGCAAGAAGACCAAGGAGACTATACGGAAGATGGTGGATGACCCAATTCTATGCCAGAACATTGCAGCGGTTCTCCATTGCTATGAGTCAGAATCGGACAAAGCAGAGATCAGACGAGACTTAGCTGACCTGTTGGTCAGTCAGTTTGAGGCTGATGGTAACCAAGTCAATGAGGTCATTCTGAGGAAGTACCAACCGTTGTGGCAAGAAGGAGGACCTGATGGTGATGAGCATTTTGAGAATGTGTTGCCACCCAGACGGCAAGCTGACGGACGTCGTGCTTTGCCACGCAGAAGCAGACCACAACAGGGGAATCTACTTGCCACCTACAAAGGCTGTGAGATACGTGAATGGTATGAAGGATGGGATGCTGGAGATGGAGGTGTCTATGTGGGCCGAGGCAACGGTCAGCTAACTTGCTCCATCTTCCAGGAGTCCTACAAGGACAGTCTGGACCCGACAAAGTTGGGGCTGGCTTTGGATGGCAGATCTCTCTATGTGCTAGCCTCTGAGGTTGAACTCGCTCAGCAACTTGTTGATCAGTATGGCATTTCTGGCCAGCAGGACGTCATGACTGAGCATGCTGTCGAAGAAGCTCTACGTGCTGCGGTGAGGGGCTGTGCATCTGTCTCTTTGACTGGGGTGGTGCTGAAGATGTTGCTCATGCGCCGCCCTGGCCACCTTGGGAACATGCTTCGGCTGTTACCCTGCTGCGCTAGAAAGCATTTCAGGCAGGTGCCAGTAGAACTCTTGCCCATCAGCCTGCCAGATGACACCAATGAGGAGAAGCATTGCTTCCGACTGCTGGCCAGGGATCCACTTGCAATTGCTCGTGACAAGGAGGAGCATTACAAGACATTGGAGACGAACGCAAGCTACGCTGGTGAAGCCAGTTGGACTTGGATCATCATCGCACTGATGAACTACCTGTTTTGTGGAGGTGCACGACCACTGGGTAAGGTGATGGTTCATCCCGAGCGGCATACTGGAGAGCAGGAGAACGTGGTCTCTGAATTCAGACGACTTGTGAAGTTGTGGATACAAGAAGATGCTCCCCCCATAGAGGTGGCCGACTGGGAGCACCATGCTCAGAGCCTGGGGGACATGTACACAGGACATGAAATCAAGAAGGCATACAAACTCTCTTGGAAAGCCATCGAGCCTCATGTACCCAAGAAGGATGAAGCTGGGCGCATCAACCTGAGTGAAACTGTCCGCCCCGAGCTCAAAGATTATGTTGAGAACCCAGCATTGCTCCGCATCCCTGATGATGAGTTGGGTGAGATTCCTATGAGCGCTCCGGTGCTTGTCGAATCAGATGCCGAGTACAATCTGATTGTTCATCATCTGGTACAAGCGGGCATGTTCGAAAAGGAAGTCGAATCCGAGACGCTGCGGGTCAGAGGTGATCCAGTGCACAATGGGCTCTTTGGAGTTCATAAGTCATGGAAGTTGCAGGAGGACGGCACAACCAGTCGCACCTTGAGGTTGATTGTCAACTTGGTGCCTTCCAACAGTTGCCAGCGACGCATGCCCCTTCAACCTTCAAAGCATATGGGGTACGTTCCTTTGTGGGGATTTATGTGTTTGGTCAATGATGAAGTGATCTTATGCTACGGCGAAGACATCCGCCATTGCTTCCACATCTTTTCACCTTCACCACATTGGAGGGGATACTTCGGCCTGTCCAAAGCTGCTGATGCTCAGGCATTTGGAGATGCACCTGGTGGACCACCATGCAGGCCAAGAGTGAAGTCTGCTCCAATGGGATGGTCTAACATCGTGGACTTTGTGCAGTCAACCTTGGAGGAGATGGGGAAGCTGAGTGGAATTCCCCCAGAACGAGTGGTCAGACTTGGTGAACCAAGCCCACTGATGCCGCTGGGTCAGAAGCGGGAGTACCACAGCTACTATGTTGACAACTATGACAGTTTTTGTATCGTTGCTCAGTCCGAGATGGGCACCTACATGTGCAAGCCATCTGACTCCCAGCTGAAGCTCCGGGAGACGTTCAAGGTCTGGGGCGTTGGAATAGATGAGAGCAAAGCAGCAGAGGGGGTCTTGGAGTGGTCGACACTTGGTGCTGAACAGTTGGGAGAGCCGGGCCTTATTGGCAGTTCAAGAAAGTTCCGTCGAGCCGTGCTTGGGTGTTCTTTGCATTTGCTGGGAAAGGGCTCCCGAGTTTTCTGCAATGATCTGGAATTGTCCTCATTGGTGGGCAAACACATGCACTCCATCCAGTTCTGTAGGCCGCTTGGATGCTGCCTTGACGAGCTCTATGAGGCCATGAATCATGCAGTGAGAGGGGCTACCATGCAGACCCCAGCCATAGAGGAGCTCTATCTCCTGTGCGGCCTGCTGCCCCTTCATTGGCTGGACCAAAGAAGCAAGCTCAGCCCTACGGTGTATGCTACTGATGCGTCACTTGATGGTGGAGGCGCCTGTGCATCCACTCAGCTGTCAGCCCGGGGGATAGCTAAGTGTCATCTCCTTTGCATGGAGAGTGATGGCGTTGAAGGAGGAGCCGCAGACTCTCTTTTGCTGATAGAGGCATTTGGAGGCATTGGTGGTCTTCGAAAGGCACTGGAACTCATTGGTGTCTTGCCTCAGGGAATTATCCTGATTGACTCCGACCCGGTATGTGCAAAGCTGGCGAAACGACACTGTGCCTATGTGATTGTCATTGATAATATCAAGAAAGTCACAAAGGACATGGTGAAGCAGTGGCGTGTTCAATTTGCGCGTGCTGGGCGGGTCCTCATTGGTGGTGGGTGGCCATGTGTGAACCACTCATCACTGAACCGGGCTCGTCTGGGCGCTGCTGCTGACAGCTCCTTGCTGCTGGATGATATGGTAAACATTGCCAAGTGGTTGAAGGAGTGCAGCCTTCCCGTGAAGCTTCCGGATTGGGAGGTCATAGAATTCTATGAGAATGTGGTGATGGACCGAGATGATCTTGAAGTCCAATCTGGAAAGATTGGGGTGAAGCCGTTGATGAATGAGGCGGCTGACGTCCTGTGGTGCAGACGACCTCGCTTGTACTGGCTGAAGAACCTGGCTGTGATCCTGGGAGCTGATGCAACTTTGCTGCAGAGCCAAGAGGTTGGGACGTCAGGTCTCACGCTTCCAGTGCTGAAGCTCCAATGTGACAAGCCACCTCTTGACGTCTTCCTGAAGAAGAACTGCACTAAGCTGGCTCAGCCGAACGAGCTGTTCTTTTGCTTTGCGCGGCCACAAGCTCGAGCGGAGCCACCCCCTTCTCCAGCTGGCATTGAACGATGCAATCCAAAGACGCTTGGAAGATGGAAGGGGGATGGGTACAGACTGGCTCCCTACCAGTACCAAGACAACTCTTGGTCAAGAGTGGTGATGGGCCACGGCGCTTGCTTTCTGAGGAGCAGCTCAGGATGCTTGGTTTCAACTCAGACCATCTTGAACTCAAACAGCGACTTTCAGAGGATCAAAGAGGACAGCTACTGGGGAACACATTTCCTGTGGTGGTGGTCGCACGACTTTTGTGCGGTTTGGCAGTTACAGAAGAACAGGCCAAAGACAGAAACCTGTCCAATGAAATTTGGAATATCTGGCAGACTTTGGAATCCCGGGTGAGCCAGCTGAAGGCCACGGGATGGGCAGCACGGTTTGGGATGTCCGCGGGTTCTCACGTGGGTCAGTTCCGGCTTCGAACATCGGAGCCTGGGATTGATTCACAGCTGGCCCGTGGCATCTTAGACCCTACAGATGCGCTGTCTGATGAACAGCTCCTGGTGTATCTTATCACCAGGGCGGCCAGCCATCGAGGCACAGACTGCAAAGTCGATGCCGGTGTGCCCTACAGCGCTTCTGACTTTTGTCGGCGCAGTGTGGACCCCACACTTTGGGAGTGGAAAGTTCTGATGAGCTACAAATGGAAGAACACCGGCCATATCAACTCCCTTGAGGCCATAGCGATCCTGGACTTGCTGAGGAAACTGGTGCGCAACAAACAGAACCACTTTGCACGCACTTTGCTGCTTGTGGATAATTCTACGGTGGTGGGTATCTTGGCAAAGGGACGGACGACTTCCAAATCCTTGAGGGGACCCTTGAGAAGAGCAACAGCCGTCCTCGTGACAACTGGCACACGTCTTGTAGTGGCTTGGGTTAAATCAGAGTGGAACCCCGCAGATGGACCCTCCCGCTGGGTCCAAAGACGTGCAGTCCGTGATGCCTAGGACAAAGCAGGTACTCGCAAAGCGAACTCAAGCCGAGAGACAAAATGCCAGACATGCCATAGGCCGTTTAGCCCACCAAGTAGTTGCACCAAAAACGGAGGATCGTTATTTCACCAGTGTTTCACGCTTCCTTGACTTTCTAAGAGATTCTCACAAGAGATATCCCTCCAGTTTCATCTTACTTGACCGTGATGTTTGTGAATTTATTGAGACTTTGTGGGAACACGGAGACCCCCGAAGTTGGGCATCCGATTGTCTTAGTGGACTTGGACATTTTATCCCTGCTTGCAAACCATTCTTGGTAGGGAGTTGGCGGCTACATGCAGCCTGGGGACGCACAGAATTGCCAGTTCGTGCTCCGCCCTTCACCCCACTTTTACTTTATGGTCTTGCTCAATTGGCAGTGGATAATGGATGGACTGATATTGCGGTGCTGTTAATTCTTGGATTCCACACTTTTGCCCGCACAGGTGAACTCTTCAATGCTCGTGTGGGCGACTTTGTCCTTTCTGCAACGTCTGGGACTTGGACGCTGCCACTCAGCAAAAGTGGGCAAAGGACAGGGGCTGTGGAGTCCATCTTGCTTACAGATGGTTTTGTTCTCCAATTGCTTCAGAACTACACTAAACGTAAAGCCCCCGGAGACAGACTTTCTACGGCATCGCCAGGGCTGCTCAGAAATAGGCTTGCTTCTCTCCTTGACCAGCTTCATATCACTGACCCATATCGGTGGTATAGTGTGCGTCGAGGGGGAGCAACACATGCTTATAGAACTTCCAACAATTTAGCAGCCATTTGCATTCGAGGCCGTTGGGGATCTCTCAAAACTGCACGAATATACATTTGTGACGGCATTGCTCAACTCAGTGAGCTTGTCTTCTCCAGGCGTACAAGGCGTAGACTTGAAACTTTGGCGTCAAAATGCCGTCCAAACTATCTCAATGCAGGTTAATTTGAGGTCCTCCTCCGCCCCTCCTCCACACTTCAGCTCTTTCCTTTTCTGTCACCACATCCTTCCCTGCTTGAGCTGGCTACAACTTACACGCGCTCTTGAGCGCAAAAAGGGGAAGATGGTACGCTGGTGCGCCCTTGTTCTTTTGTTTTTCTTTTTGTTGGGTCTTGACCCAGGAGGAGGCTTTCAAAGGCGCTGGTGACTGTGTGACTGTGGGTTCAGCCTGTTTGACACCTTGAGGCGCTTTGGTGTTCCTGGGGAAGTCAGGTTTTTGGGAGTACTCCTCTCTGTAAGGTTCTTTACTTCATGTTTCTTGGATCTTACTCGCTTTCTAGCGCAGCTGTGTCAAAAGAGACTGTCTTGCAGTGTCGTGAGTGGTGAGTACTAGCAAGCAGTCCCCTGTTGAATAGTACGAATCACGGTTGTGACACGCAGCTGTTGGCCGGCCCTCCAACCTACCCCTGTCACCTCCTCTTCCAGCGTACTGCGCCTGCGCCCTTGTTCTTTTGTTTTTCTTTTTGTTGGGTCTTGACCCAGGAGGAGGCTTTCAAAGGCGCTGGTGACTGTGTGACTGTGGGTTCAGCCTGTTTTACTAAATGGAGGTTTCCTAAGTCATGGGTACCACCAGTTCTCATCCAATTTATCGATGGGATTTTCAATGAAATAAACCATCCAGCGTCCTTGGAGTACCCCCTATGACTATGGAAACCCTGATATATTTATCTATAGATATATGAATAAAAACATACTAATTATTAATAATAATAATTGGATATAGATATATATATATATTTATAGTGAACATATGTAATTCATTGATATTATATATACATATATATATACACATATCTATATGCACATATGTATATAGTAATAACATGACATATCTATTAATAGTAATGTATATACATATATATGCTCAGCCCCCCTCCCAGAATCCCTCCGCAGAATATTGTTGATGTATCATGATGTGTTCCTTGATATAAAGGGGTGTCTGAGACCAAGGGGAGCAGGGAGGTATATGTTTTTTGGTTTAGATGGGAAACCGCAGTCACATAGCTTTGAATCTTGTTATACCTTTTATATTCCATTTACTACTATTTAATATCACTTGATTTACCCTATATACATATAATATACCATTGAAAATGTAATGTAACCATTGCACATACCATTACATGAATATACCCTTTAAATACCATTTAATATATTGTTCAACACACCTTTGCCAACCATTTGATTTACTTTTAGTACACCATTGAATCCACCATTAACATACCTTTGATATACCTTTAGTGCACCGTCAAAACGTAATTTAGTTTCCATTTAATATACCTTTAATATACCGTTAAATGTACCTTTAGTTTACCATTTGATATATTGTTTAATATTCCATCAATACAAATTTTATACACCTTTGAGCCGCCATTCATTTTATTGACCATAGACATATTTTTGATATACCTGTAATATGCCTCTGAAATACCATCTTATACGCGTTTAATATACCTTTAAGACATCCTTGCATATACCTTCAATACATATACGTTTATTGTATTTAATGTACCTTTGGTATACCTTTATCCTACGATTCAATGTAGCATTCGTATACCTTTATTATACCATCATTGTACCTTTAATGTACCTGTAGTACACCAGTTGATTTGCCATGAATCTACCTTTAATATACCATTTAATTGACCTTGAAATACACTTGATATTCCTTTAGTATACCTTGAATATACCTTCAATACATACACCTCCCATGTACAATTTAATTTGATATACCTTTAGTATACCATTTAATAGAACATGAGTATGATACCTTGAGTACACCTTTCATATTTTATATACCTTCGATGTACCATTGAATGTATCTTTAATATACCATTTCATTTCAGATACCTCTAGTATGCCATTTCATACAGCATGCATATGCCTTTGGTTTACTTTCAATATATCTTCAATATATCATGTTATTGATCATAAAAATATTTAATATACCTTTATACCTTTAATATAGCTTTTCAACAGCATTTAACACGCTTTCAATATACATTTAGTATCCCTTTAATATCCCCTTAATATACTATCTTATAATGCCTTTATAATTCCTTTTATTTGCCAGTTATATGCATTTCATATACTTTTAAAATACCCTTAATATGCTATGTATTTGCCTTTAGTTTACCGCTTAATGTGCCATTCATATACCATTTAATATGCCGTTCAACATACCTTTAGTGTACCCTGAATATACCTTAAATATATGTACCTTTTCTATACCATGTGATATACGTTTAATATCTTATTTAAATGTAACATGAGGATAGCTAGAATATTCCTTTAATACACTCTTGATATATGTTTTTTTAATGCATAATATAAAGCAAATCTTGGGTCTTGAAGCTAAATGGCTTTGAGCCATGGGGATATTCAGCACTTGGACCCCTTGAGCAGGTGGTCCAATGAACAGAATGCAAAGACATATAAATAGATTTAGCATTTGGATCACTAGAAAAGGAAACCGATACCATTAAAAAATGGAAAAAAACAACAACCACACTTTTCCAGAGGTCTTGGGGACCAGATTTTTTGGAAAAGTAACAAAAACATCGACAAAAACAAAAAAAGCAAAACCAAAAAAAAAAACCAATATTTTGGGACTCTTTGGGGAGGGCCTCATGCAGAAAACCAAACAACAAATATAGAAAAACACAAGAAACAAAAAGCACCAAATTTTCCAGAGGTCTTGGGGACGGGGGGGTCTAGCCAAGAATATCATTTTTTTTTCCGCTTTTTTTGTTTTTTTAGTTTTCTGCATGGGGCCCTCCCCAAAGAGTCCCAATATATATATATATATATGTATATATATGTGTATATATATATATATATATATATGATCGAGAGACCTTTAGGTACCATTTTGTTCCGGTTAATTCTGATAAATTATAGAGCTTTTTGGAAAATTGAGAGGATTTAAAGAATTAAATGATTTAATCCTTTTATCCTTTTAATCCTCCAGAGCCTTTGGAGGATTAAAGGGATTAAAAGGATTAAATCATTTAATCCAATGCTTTCGCCTTAGATTCCAGATCTTTGGAGGATTAAAAGGATTAGAAGGATTAAAGCAAATTATAGAGCATCGGCCCAAATCCGCAATGCGGCCTGCTTCGATGATGAGCATTCGTTGAGAAGGGTGCTGACTATAAGGGGTCGTACAGGTGCCGTCTTGGGCATTGTTCCTGTTCCGAGTGAAGAGTCACCAAAGATCAAAGAATCTCTGTGCCAGCTTTTCTCCAACCAGGCATTGTTGCAGGTTGGATATTTGGCTACAGACAACCCCTCTCCTAAGCTCTTTCGTGAGTTGAAAGAGATCTGCCCAAACCTGAGCTGCCTCTCCTTGGATCCTGTTCATGTGGCTATCGTCTACGAATATGCCCAATGGGGGAAGAAGGCGGCTGGGTCAAATTTTTTACGGTGTTTGCTGCACAAGGTGAACCAGGTAGCCCCCAACATGCGTTCCAGCTCTTGGGGCCCCTTCTTTACTGGCACCGCGCCGCCAAGCCTCACTCGAGATGAAGCGCGGGCAAGAAATCTCATCACTGATGGCAGCATGGGCACGACCCGGGCCAAACGCATCCTGGACAGCCTTGATCCAGCGTCACCTTTGTTCTGCCGAATCACTTTCATTGAGGCATTAGCCGCCCTTTGTGCAATGTACCCACAGGAGGTGAGCCGTAAAGTGACAGGCTCCAACAAAGAAATTAGGAAAGTTCTTTGGGCAGCGGCAGCACCAGATAGATTGGAATGGCTGATAAATAACCTTCGCGCGCGGCACGATCTAACCTCTCTAGAGCGGGCGTTGCTGCCAAGCGGCACGTCTTCTAATGAGTCCCTTCATGCCGAGATAAATTCTTGGACAAAGTCGGTCCGTTCATTGCAACAGAGCACATTGCGGCTGAAGCTGGAAACCATGCAATTTGGCAAGGTGCTGGCCCATCATGTTGCATCATGCTTTCCCACGGTCCAGCAAACGTCAGAAGCTGTCCTGCTTGCGCGAGCTGTGACGACAGATATCTGGACCGATGTCACCTGGCAAAGTTGTTGTTCCTCTCACGACAAGCAGAAGCAAGAAAGGTACAGGAGTGGAACAAGAAAGTGCCTACAAAAGGAAAGAAGAAACATGGAAAGAGAACAGTCCACTCTGTGAAACGTGTGCACGCCATTCAGTCTGCCGGCGTCAAGCCGACAAGGCTTCGACGGTAGTGTGCAGCATTGTATTATATCGGATTGGAGAAAAGAAAGTCCAAGCCGCTGCGCGTCATGCACGTGGCATGTATGTGGAAGATTTGTCTGCAAATCCCAAGCGACCTTCCTTGTTTGGTTTTGCAACCGTCTCACCAAGTACCCTGGCAGGCTTGCAAGGATTCACTGCAAAGAGAAGGGGCGACTGTGGCTTGTGGTTGATGTAGCTTGGCCTGCTCCACAGGATATGGACCGCGTTGTCGTCTTAACGTAGAGACCTAGCTAGCCAACAAAGTATTGACAAGAAGCTTCGCGTGTCCAACCATGGGAGAAGCTTTTCAGCAAGCACGCAGCAACAGACAAGCCAGCACGTCCGTTTTCCCGCCCAGACTTCCTGCCCATGATTGTTACCCGTCCCATATCCATGGGTGAAGAAAACCAAAACGTCAACATTTAAGAATTCAGTCCTTTTCTATAAGCAGCTGGAGAGAGCCACGGAATGGAATGACTCAGACAACTTCCCGGTTCATCCCAGTGGAGAGAGCGTCGCTGCCTTTCCAGGTTGTCATCACTGGATTGAGGAAATTGAAAGATGCCTTTCTAGGCCAATGGACGAAATAGACCCCAAAGGTCCCTGCCACATATATATATATATATATACATATATATATACATATATATATATATGTATATTTGTTTTTTCTTGATGTCTTTTTAGTTTTCTCTTTGGGGAGGGAGTTGTTTTGTTTTCTCCTTGGGGCCCTTCCCAAAGAGTACCAAAATATTACCAAAATATTGCATCGGCAGATGTTTTGCATTGAAGATGGCACAAGAAGCAAACACATGTTAACATCAAATATTGCAGTGGTAGATGTTTTGCGTTGAAGATGACCCAAGAATCAGACACATTTTTGAAGCATTTTGTAGTGCAAATTTCAAGGGAATATATGCTCGGGGGGGTTCTGGGTGGGAGTGTGGACTATGAAAAAACCCAATATTGATATTATGAAAGCGGACTGTATTAATCATATAGCATATTCATATCATAAACCTTATGTAATATTTTATGTATAGATAGATAAACTGCGTGAAAAAATAGACATATTAATACATATTACAAATTATATTTATTTATACACATTAGGTCTTTTAGTATATGTTAATAACCAATATCAACAATAGAGAATCTATAAGGTCTAACCATTGCCTATCTATTAATAATCCCTAGCCTCCCGTAATCAAGTGTGGTTTGCTGGAAAACCACTGATTTAGTTCGATGATTTTCCCATGAAAGCCTCCATTTCTAGGGGATTTCCCAACCGCGATGTTTGATTGCCAGAGGGTATGTATTGGTCACTAATAGCCAACAATAATCCAACATTTTTGGCTGCTGTTGTATTCAAATAGTTGAGGATATCATTTGGTTATATTCCAATGGTTCTATTGCAAGGACAAACCCCCAATGTGCATTTTATGGATGGTGACATTGAATGGAATATCACCAATTTTGTATTGATCAAGACACCAACCAACCAAAAACTGGGCAACGCACCAACCAAAGAAAACAACATGACCCATTCACAGATGATTGGCGGATAATAAATCTGATGAAATTTCCGTGGCGATGTGAAATTCGCAGAGTGTTTAACCAACCAAAGATGGTTATTTGGGTTTGATACGATGACTTCAGCAAAATAGGATGTTCACTGGGAATTGGCACGTGGGGAGGATGAGTCTTAGTATGGCGTGCCATGGTAATCGGGAAAAAGATGATCGACCATAGTTGATGTGGTAGGAACCCGTTATGTAGTATGGTTTGTCTGTATTCAAAACATGAAACAGATCTGGGTGTGTTTGAAAATGGCAGATTTTCGCCAATTTATGGCCGTTAGAATTGTAGGGATGTGACGATAAACCATGGGATGGTATGGCTCCGGGCAGATAGCTTCATTTTTTTTTTTGGGAATGGCGATACTTCGCCAAGTTTTTTAATAAATGATTTTATCAATGGTTGATAACATGAGTGTCAATGTGAATCATCCTTGGGACTGGCTACAGCCACTACCAGAGAGGGTAATAGCCAACAAACTGAAGGGGTTGCATGATCGTTTAATCAATCATTTTGTTTGAAGATCCCGTGATGACGGTTTGAATAACGAATTGTGCTGTTTCACCAAAGTGTAGGGATTTGATGAAGCAATGTTGGGATTCGACCCTGTTAACTCTCTGGATTTAACCAAAAATTCACTGATTCATTGCCATCTTGATGAAGGAATATTTCCATTGCATCTGAGCATCATTTTTTTTGAGTTTACACCAACGAAAAAAAAAAAATGGATTTGGGGTTTGTCGATGATTTGGCCTGGCTTATTTTTCCAATGGGTCACCAGGGAATCAAGAGGTGAATTTTCATTCCTGGTTTCTGAAAGCGAATCCAAGGGGATGAGATGATCAATGGCAATTTCTTCTGTAGACTGACTGGTGGTTGCAGAGTTTCTGGCTGCGGAGATCACCTGCAAAAAATGACGATTGACCAAGTAGAGCAGTGCGCAACCCAAGAATGAAGCATCAGAAACAAGGAGGTCCTGCACCATTTGTCCATCCATATTTGGATGAATTTGATCACGAGCTCACGCCGCGACAGAATTCTGGCACATGGGAAAACTATCCCAAGAAGAAGCCGAACTTTTCAGTTTAGTGAATTATATTGAACTATTGTAATTTATCCAGATCCATCTAAAATCCCATCATATCCCCACAACATGTTGGTTATATCCCCAAGACATATTCCCATTAAAAACATCAAAACATGAACAGATCACAAACACATATAAACAAATCGTGATACACTCAGATTTTGATATAGAATTCAGATCCCAAAACAATCATAAACAAATCATTGTCATCTCAGGGTTTTGGGCTCTGAATTGTTGACCATCGCCTAGGATCAGGTGCTCGAAAAGGCGCACCGGCGCGTTCGGGGGGTATTCCGGTCGAAGCGGAAGGTCTTTGGAAGCGGAGATTCATGGGAGATGATCGGAAAATCATCGAGAAAACAGGGGTACTTTATGTTCATCACCAAGAAAACATGAGTTTTTGTTTACTGTATTTTTTATCAGAGTTCATCCAAAAATCAGATTGGATCAGAACGCCAAAATGGACTGATTTGCAATCCCGAAGGTGTTTGCAAACCAGTGGTTCAAACTTGGCCGACCACTGTTGACCCACACCAATTGCCTAGAAAATGCAAGCACCTGTATAGATAGCAACCCCCAAAAAGATAGAAAAGTACATTATCACTATTTTAGATTCGGATTTTTTCTTTTCTATCTTAACTTGGGGATTACTATACAGTCATATATTTCTCAGTGGTTGGTTGAAAAACCATTGCTACAATCCAAACAACTCTATGTGGAGGAACCCGAGAAATTGCGCACTTGCCAGGACTGTTTCTTGTCCATTGGTGATTTGCTCGAAGAATTTTCCCCTGTTACATCCAAACCCTCTGGAATCAACTTCTTGACGACTGTGATAAGATGAGTGATATTGAATTTAGTAAAGAATGTTGATTGCTTCGCGTGTGTATATTCGACCTTCAACTGTGAAAAAAGAGGTACCCCAAAGTTAATATGTTATCATACTTATCATCAATTATCCCTATTCATATTGCTGTATTTTGGGGTTAATCCCCAAACTAATCATCAACCAAGCTCATTTGGGGATTTGAAATCGATTGTTGAACAGCTTTTCCGAGTCCTCCTCTGAATGTGACCCTCTGTTATCTCCCAGGATCAGTGGATGAAGCATGTGGGTCTGGAGAGAGAAAATGGGATTATACTACCCAATATGAGAAGGGGATCATCACAATCCATGAGGGAATCCCGAGCAATTAACCAGTATAAAGGGACGCCACAGGGTTTTGAACACTGCTCAAATGAGAAGAGTTTCTGTTTACACGATTTCACCAACTCTTTGTAGTTCTTCCACGTTCTCCCACTAGTTCTTCCAACATTTCGAAATCAATTTGGATTTCAATCACAAATTGATCTGGACTTCAACTTTCAACCATGGATATCCCAACCAGATATTGTTCCTGCAACGCACTATAGGTACATGATAGCCACAAAACCAGAAAACATATTATTTTTCCCTCCTTATTCATCCCAATTTACCGTCCTTGTACCTTCGGCGTCGGGAGCAACCCTGTAAATATAATATCATATGATATCATGGAATATCATAGAATATCATATAATATATCACGTGATCCAAAACATAACTGGACTATACTGGACTAATCCTAGTTACCCAACTAATCCAACTCGACCTTTCGCTTGGTTCGAAAACAGTGCCGGGGTCAGGCGCAAGCTTCGGGTTGGAACGGGCTCTTTTCGGAGTTCACGGCGACCTGGCACAGTTTCATCTGATTCCATTCGGGGGTGGAGGATCATCCCATTTAGTAAGGGGTTACCCTCTGGTAAACTAACATAACTATGGAAAATCACTACTTTTAATGGGAAAATCAACTATCAATAGCCATTTTCAATAGCTACGTTAAATTACCAGAGGGTCGTGTTTGTGGTTAGTTCAGCCACTTCTCACGAAGTAGAGTAACTCTTACGAATGATATCGCTGGTTTGTAGCACAAACAAAAGTGCTGTAGTTTCGTAGGCCCAGAAGGAGTACCTAGGATAGATGGTGTCGATTTTTTCTTGTAATAGGTGCTGTTGCTGGGTTGTTGTGCAAAGGAGCACTTTTTAGTATGCATACGTATCAGTTATGCTTACTAGTGCTACCATTTTTCGCGCGGGACATTGCCATTTGAAAAAGGAGTGAGTAAGGCTGGCCCATACATTTCAAGCAATGGTTGGGTAACGTTGGTTGTACAACATTGGCATGGGGTTCGCTGTTGGCACCTGGATTTTTTCTCGCTTATGGACCTGAAATATCTCTACAAGTCTGTAGACTGCTGGAAACCCAAGTTTCAGGAACTGGGACAAGTAGATTTTTTCTCGCTTCTGCACCTGCCTCATGTGGCTGTTCAGAAATTTCTCGCTTGGGCACTTGCAACATTTTTTCAAGCAACTTCCCATCCCAGATGTTCTTGATGCTCTGTTGTAACATCTATCTCCAGTAACATGCAAGACTCTCTTGATCCTCCAGTGCGAAGTCCCCTGCCCTATTGTCCCAGGTCCCCATGTTCCCCCCCTATGTCCCCTAATTTTAAACCCTAAAGGTTGTTGGAGCGATTCTAAATCCCAGTTGACATCCTACCTGTCTTGTCCCCTTTCCCCAGGTCCCCAGCCCCCTGCGCCCTGCCCCATCATGGATATTTGTATATATATATATATACACACACAACATTACGCAGCCCCTGGTGACATGCTCTGTAGGGAAGGTGTTTTGATCGGTTTTCTCGTGGCTTTTGGTTTTCCCGACTTTTCTCATAGATGAGGGAGGATCCAGAACGGCAAGGCATTCGCAACGTGTGATGGTTCGGAATGAGCGCCAAATTTTGACCCAATTTACGTGGTTTCTGGCGATCGTTTTGTTTCTGCTTTCATTTTCTGGTGTTTTTGCGTGTGTTTCTTTGCATTTTTGCATGTTTTTTTCCCTGCCAGGTGAACGGCTTTAGATTTTAACAAGACACCCTGCTCGGACGCACACGGACACCACAGAGACCATCGCCAGCCCTTTGAGGCGCGCCGGACCCGAACCTTATGGCGAGCTCGCCAGCTCTCTGGGGGGGCGATGCCCAATGAAATGGCGGATGTAAGAAATGCCGAATGACAGATAAAATGCCAGAAATGATGTCAACATATATATATATATGTATATATATAATTATATATATATATATATATCAGACAGAATGTTTGAATCTATGTGAGATAGAATGCCCAACAAAATTCCAGATAGAATGGCAGGATACATACCAGATAGGATGGCAGGATAAATGTGAGATAAAATGCCCAAAAATGCAAGATTTCGGACCAGACATGTCAGATAGAATGTCAGAATTTCGATGAGATCAGATGTCAGAAAATATGTCAGCTGGGAATTCAGATAAATCGTTTGAATATATTGTCAGATAAATCTAAGAATTTATGTCAAGATATAGCTACTGTGGCGAACCCATGAAACTAGGTAATTTCTTGCATTCCTGTTTGCATGTTGTTGTTTCCCGAGTTTGTTATTGGATTTTCTCCTGTTCTTTTTTGGGTTTGTGTTGTCTTTTTTTTGTGCATCTCACCCATGGACAATGATGGACGTGCAGGAACGCATTTTCCCAAGATAGCGGACAGCAATTCACAGCCTACCCGCGATACTTTCCAAAGAGACTGGCATGTAGCTGGCTTATTTGTGTGCATACATTAATCAGTAATCCAATCATGTGGGCCACTCCTTGGATACATTTCCAGGATGTGCAGGTCGATTGGAATTCGAAATGCCCTGGTATCCCAAGGCACCCTCCATAGCGCCCCAATCATCAATACCCCGAGTAACCGTCCATAGTCGGGGGCTACCGTCCCAGGGGGAGCCACAGGGATGGTAGAAACGTCTCCATGGACCCTCTGAGATAGGCCATTTTTGGTGTTGGACCATTTTGACAAATCCACACATGATGGTGAAAACATGTGAAAACCAAACAACACGGGGGATGGATATAAAATGATACAACCTTCCAAAACGAGATGGGGAATTATGTAGTGTTCTGCTGATCCCTTTGCAAAAAAAACATATTCGTTCATGTTGGTGAAACTTTGAGATTCGGGGACCCAGAGATTTTGACAATTGTTGCATTTGACACACATCATACACCGGCAGTTACCAAATTTGACGCACCAAAATGGAATTGGATCATGCTCAGAAATAGGGATGTGAGTCAGATGAACCAAACCAAGAGGGGGTAGAAAAACCATCCTTTGGCTAGGCATAGGAGTAGAAAACCACACATGAACATTGGCCACGACAATGGTGAGGGACATGATCAACATGGGATATCTTTTGGCAAACATGGGTGACTGGAAGACGATGAGTTGCAGAGAGTTTTTCGTGTTTGGAATTGGCGTCATCCCAAGGCCGTGAGCTTTACCAGTCAGGCTGGGTGATGACCCATACCATGTCGGTGGCGATGTTCGTTTCAACAGCCAGGTGACCCCTTAAAAAACATCTTTAGGAGGGTCTGGAAACTTTGATATTTTAATGACTCTAATGATTACTTATTCCAGTTACCACTTGTCTTCATTGGATCGACCAGTCTCATTTTTCTGGTAGAGTCTTCTTCCATTAAACTGGGCCCCCCGCCGGATTTGTGGTGATCCAACCAACCCCGAAACTCATGGGAACCTCTTCTGCTGGTGGGTTTGCAAAACTGGGATGATTCAAGACTAGCAGACTAGCACTACTTGGAGGTCCATCCCCATTCGTCAGTGTTAATATACCGCGATTGTACGGGTTGTATCCCAACTGATGGAGGGGAACTCACCATGGCTATACCAATTTTTGTCATCCCTGGCCCGCACCCCCATGGCTACATCGTTTATCCCATGATATTCCCCTTGTCTTCCCATTGAATCACCATTTGTCATGTTTCAGCCACCATTTGTCATGGTCTAATAACATATCTATCCATATTTCCCATCAGATGCCACATAAGGCCGCCAGTTTCTCACCAAACCATTCGCGCCGCATTTGGAGGTGGTTGCTGGGACCAACTACTTTGTGAAGGCGGGTGGAGCCACAGGGTCACCCCATCTAAGCAAGGTTTGATGCTGTTTGAATTGCGCATATTTTCTTTGCCTGTTCCAATTTTGTTCAGGATTTTCTGTGACATTTCTATATTCTAAATATATTCTATCTTCTTCAGGATGACTAGAAAATCACTCACACACCGTTATGGTGATTAATGAAATCCTTATTTCAAGCTAGTGTAGGTCTGATCTTTTTTTGGATTGAATTGTTCCAATCACGATTTCTGTCAGTGACATCGTCTCTTTTTACTGCTTGCAACTGGCAAGTTTGTCGATTCAGCATTCTGGTTGATGGCCATCTCCCGGAGCGGAACATCTGACAGAACTTGGGCATGTGAACTTCCTTCCCTCTCTTAACAGATCCCAAATATCAACCATTCTTGGGAGAAATCCACATCTTAGGGAGCCAGCTAGATATCCCAAGGGTTGACCGATGTGTCAGGTGAAGGTTGGGGATGGCAAGTATTGCCATCTACGTCACTTGGTGATGCCGGGGGCATATTTGATATCCTCAGGCCTTAGGCCACGTCAAATGACGTGAACATGCGGGTTTAGTAAGGGGAATCATCCCCACACCTGACATTTGGGTGGTACCCCCCAATAGGTGGATGGTTTATAGTGAAAAATCCTATTCACATGGATGATTTGGCGGTACCCTATTTTAGGAAAACCCCATTTCAGGTGAATTGTGATCCAGCCATCATTATGAAACCATCTAATTCTATAAGAAGAAACTGACCCACTGCACAACACGGGCTGATGAATTAGAGGGTCACCCTTCAGAAGGGATAGCCTCTGATCATAAAACATAGCTTGCCAGACGATTTCCCATATTTACAGTTTATTTTCCAAGCTAAAACATCCATTTGCAATGGATTTTCCCCTATTTTCCTATGATTCTCCCAGATTTGAGAGGGAATTTCCCAGCCCGCCATGTTTGATCACACCGTTGCGGGTAGATGGAACTGAGGTGTTCACCAGCCACTGCCGCACACGGAGCAGCCTCCAGCGATACATAGCGTGCAGATGGACAAGGCAGGAATGGGTCGACCAATGGATGTAGATAATGGGAAAGTGGGGTGGACAATGCGAATCAATTCTATTCAATTTCAATATAGTAAGAGTGGATAGCTATTTACTAGTGGATAACTATTACATACTAGTAATGGATATATGGGGTAATTCTATTTCTCCAATCAATTTTCCATTCCGCTAGTTATCCTTTACTACTAGTAGTCAATACATGTGACATGTCAATAAACATTAGTACCTCCACTGATCAATTTTCCATTCATCCATGAATTTAGGCTCCAGTTCCGGGGAACTGGACATATTTCACCATATTTCACCATCGTTTTTTGGAGGTTGCAGTTGGTACATCTGAACTCCGGGGAATCCCAGAGTTACATCCATAGCAACAGATCACATCCACTTGGAATCGGGGTTCTTGGAGGTCCTTCTCGAGGCAGCCGAGGACATTTTTAACATACCGATGGAAAATGGCCCATTTAGTTTGATGATTTATCATTCTTCTTCATTCTTCATCATTTTTCGACATGGTGATCTTCCAGGTTGCAACCTGTCTACCATATCGGATCGCCATTTTTGAGACACGACTTGGATCGCCTTCGACCTGCCAGGCTGAGGGAGATGCAATTGAGTATTTCTGATGACCTGGCCGAGATGACGATGTCATTTGGACGACGTCGAAGTGACAGGAAGTGACAGGAAGAGACAGCCCTCCGTTGTGTCAACATGACTGGGCAATCCTCCAACCAAAAAAAAGAGACTGAAAAAATGGGAAAATCATTTTTCACTAAAAAAAAGGGATTTTCCAGCAAGCGATCGATTTTTATCACAGGGCGGGTCTCCCGACAGGCCGAACTTTTTCAGGTGGGTGAATTACTATGATGTTGTAATTCATCCAGGTTAAATATGGGGAAACATCCCAAAAATTGCCCGAAAGAATCTGAACTCAGAAGTGTTATCATTTGAGAAACTCTGTGGATCGAAGAAAGACAAAGGGTCAATGAGCAGAAAGGGTGATGAAACATAGAGACAATGGGGGTCTTAATATCAGTCCCCCAATTCTCTTGGACCCTTAGCCGACGAACGGTTTATGGCCTACTAGATACCACAGTTTCAGTTAGACAAAGTAGGCCAAGCAACAAAACGTGAAGTAAAGATCACAGCATGCCACCAGGGGTAGATCAGTTTGCTGCAATGTGATTGGAGCTACCTGGTGCTGCTTTAGTAACCACAAAATTTGGAAGTTTCATGACATCTACAAGAATACAGCTGAAAAGAGTCAGAACAACGACCAACAACCATATGTTTCTGGGTTTATAAACCCATGAACTACAGTTAGATTCCCCATAACCCAAACGTTCATCAGTTATGTACCACAACTTAGCTATCATAAATCAGCTATACATCCCTCAAAATCCCCATTTTCATCCATATTCCAATGGTTAAATCTTGGGGGCACCACAACCATAACCTACGACGGCACCTCCAACGTCACCGCCTGGAAGATGGACAGGGCATAGGAGGCCAACGAGGCGGCATGGCTTGGAAAAAAAGTCATTTTCGTCTCGAGAAACGGTCGGAACATGGGGGTATACCATAAATGGGGTTGCCCCCAAACCATCCATTTTTTGTTTGGGATTTTCCATATTTTTTTTTTTGCATCCATAACTTGGGGTACCTGACTATGGAAACCCACAGATACGGTATACCATGGTAGTTTCTCATAGTAGTTTTTCGTGGGATTTAAGGAAGAAAAAGTGCTTGGTGAATTCTTGTGTATTGTTATATATTCTCATTATTATTAGTTATTAGTATGAATTTATCCAGATTGTACAGTGCCATTGTATTGCATTGTTTATAGAGATTGCGTGTAGAGAATATGTAATATAACCATATAACCAAGAATATGAGATGAATTTGCAGTAACCCCTAAGAAGATTCAGAAGAGGTTCATACTACAAACTGGAGTGAATCATCAAGTAACAAGTACCCTCTGGTAGTCAAAGCTGGCCATGGATAGTCCCCGTGGGCCCACCCCAGTGTTGAGTTTCACCCCATCAACTATGGTGAAATCCTCCTTAGATTTTAGTTAACCAAGTTGCACACCAACTTACTTGCCCGCCTCGATTCGATTTGTGGATGGATTTTCCATTGTCATGTTTGAATGATGAGAACGAATGGGTTATGCGAAGTATCCTAAGTCCATAATCCACCATACCTCTTCTTCCCACTTGGCAGTGGAAAATCCCTGATGAATGGAGGTCTGTATGGGAAAATCATCTACAAAGTTTGGGGATTTTCAATTGCCATCTTTGATCGCCGGAGGATGGTTGTCATATTTTCCCACTTTTCATCAACAAAAAGGTCAAATCTCTTATATGTTTTGGAGATTTTTTGATGTTCTTCACCGACCAACCGCCCTTCAGTTGTTGATTTCCCATAGTGAGTGGCGATCTCCAACCTTTGGAAACACCCGAAGTTCCAACTTGTTTTGATGGACACCCTTGATTTCTGGCTTGTGGAATCCATGGTTTCCAGAGCCATTTTACCTTCAAATCAAAAGAGTGGAGTGCAAGATTTTGACCATCAAGTCTCATGAGCCGCTGTTTCATGAGAAATGGATTTCCGAAAAAAAAACATGGAGATCCAGTGTCATCATCTTAAAAGCACCGATAGAGCCGAGATTCTCTTCGCTAGTCTGAGCTATTTGGTCGGACATTCAGAACCAATTGGTAATTCATAGCTTTCACAGTGTGGTTGAGTTGACATCCAACGGTCGCTTCGAATCCCAGAAGCAATGGCTGTTTTGGTCTTGCCCCTGAAGGTTCTAGGGGGCTGTGAGAGAGGAGGATGTTGCCATGAAAACCTCAAACTTCTTCCATCTGAAGTCATGGGTTTGAGTACCCTCTGGTAAACGAACAGTTTGCTATTGAAAATGGCCATAGAAAGTTCGTGGATTTTCCCATGAATAGCATGGTGATTTTCCAGTTCGTTATGTAACAGGCAATACCAGAGGGTAAACACCATGAGTTCTTCGCATCTCCCACGCCGAAATTTTTTCCGATCACGCTGCTCCGGAGAGCTCCCATGGTACCTTTCCGATAGTTGGCATTTCCTCTGCATCGTCTCCGCATTGATGTTTGATGATTTTTGGTTCTATGGGTTCAATTTGTTGGTGTGATCGATGCTCAATGATACGTAGCTTTATGTTTGGTGGAGTCATTTTCGAGTAAATTGGTTAAAGGAAAACTTAAAAGATCTTAAAAGAAGCCATACTCACTGAGTTCATCTCCCCATATTTATTGGTTTAACTAATCCCCATGCTCCTAAATCCCCATTATGTCCCATTAGGTAACCATTATTTGTGGCCACTTGACTTATATGCCTAGGGTTTTTCGGTAAACTTGCCCGTGTTTTGTGATGCAATGCCTTTGTTTAAATTGAACCGCCAATGTTTGTTGATGTTCAATTCCAGTTTGATCCAATTGGTTTGTTGGTTCAATCTGATCTTTTGTTGTTTCAATCTTGTTTTGTCGGTTTAACCACATTTTTGTTGCTTAGATCATCTTCCATCACTTGTTTCTTGTCAACTCCCATTATTTTTTGTCAACTCGATTTATGGCATATTTACCAACATTTACCCCCAAGATTCCCAGTCACACGTAGGTAAATATGTCATACATGGAACCTCAAAGGGTTTGGTGGACACCATCGCTTCAACGACCGTAACGACACGACTCTCGATGAACAGGCGCCTCAACCTGTGAGCCTCCGAACGCCTGTCCAGAGCCTGATATTTCATGGTGGTTAATCATGGATGTAATAGTGGATAAAATGATATAATGGAGACATATGCTCACGGTATATATTTATGGTTAATATAGAGTTAATATATCGGTTCGATCAGTATATGGTTGGTACATGGTTAAGATATGATGTAGTAATATGCTTAGTATATACCCGATGGTGAACGGAGGGAGCGATTCGGAGCTATGGATATCCATATTCCCTAGAAAATGCGGAGGCAAGGAGCTACCCATACCAAGAGTTTCATAACCACATATTGTGACTGGGTGATGTAAGTAATGATACCCATATAAACTTTTTGGTGTTTATAACTACAGCTGGATAAGCTGGATTTTGTGATGATAAGACAAGCAGGTTCAGCAATAAGTGTTATACCCTCTGGTGAACTAACATAGCTATTGAAAATTGCCATTTATAGTGGATTTTCCCCTTAAAAATGGTGATTTTCCATAGCTATGTTAGTTTACCAGAGGGTATTCCCTTTTTTGTGGGGTCAAACCATGAAAACCCAATGATTTTTCCTGGTGATATCCCCTGTTTACTGGCTTGGGGGAAGCTGCTATAGTACATCCTGTGGTACACAGACTACTTTGAATATGTATGCAGTTATACCATATTGGTTGTGAACTACTTCCAAATTGGGGTGCAGATATTGCAGCAGAGAGGTGTCTTCCATATCTCTTCCTTGGTGGCTTGCGGACTGCTTTCACGAACATCCTGGGTCTGAAATCGAGGATTTCAATTTCGATTGTCATGACGAATGGGACTAGACCAAATTGTTCAGTAATTCCTCCATTGACAATGGGAAACTGAAGAGCAATCCGTTCCTTTAAAAAAAATCACAAATGATTGCTGGATGATCTAATATCTATAATTCATTACTTTTTTTTACCAGCAATTCATCCAGAAACTGATTGTAGCATTGTCATGATCAGTGGATGAAATACTGGTTTAAGTCCGCAAAAAAATGCTGGTTAAATCCCACACCAACACTCACCAATTCTTCCCAAAATTCAATCATGGCAAGCTAGTACCCTATAGTTAGCAAAGTTGGGTCATTGATGCGTTATATAACCATGCATGGAGTTTTATGACGTTTATAACCAGTAGTTGGATGGCCAATGCACCAACGTGGCAAAACCAATTTGGAACTCGGGGACGCCGCTCTGTAGGCCCTCAAACAGTTTCTACCCATTTTGGTCAGTTTTTTTTGCTTCTGGAACTTGACCGTTCCTGGAGAGCTTTGGTCAAATATGACATGTTAATCTCGCGTCGCTCGCGGCATTTCCAAAAATGAGATGATGGAGGCTCCAATGGATTGTCTTTTCTTTCTTTTTTTCAGAGATAATTCTTCAACATGGGAAAACACCGCCAAGCAGTGAATGGGGGTCCATCTGCTGGACATTTTGTTTGAAGCACGGCTGGATGCTCCATTGAAAGGCCAAGTTTGGCCACTCAGGATATGGTACATCTTGATATCTGGCTAAAATAGCCATTTGAATAGCCCTGGGTATTGCTACCCTTCCTGAAAAATCCTCAAGAATCAGATGTTCCAATCGGGTAACTTCGGGTTGACCCGATATGCATGGGCCATTTTGAAACCTTGGACCTTGGAGAAACGAACCTCGGAGGCTCAAGCAAACGAAGAGTCGTGGGAAACACCCTGTCGTACAAAAAAGATGTGAGCAACCCAGGGTTTATGAAGAACATAGTCTATGTTAATGGTGGCTGTTCCACAATGTTCCACATCTATGCAACTTTACAGGAGGGTACTTTAGAGGTTTATGCTACCCTTTGGTAATCTAGCAAGGCCATGGAAAATCACGCTGTTTGATGGGTATACCATCTACAAATGGGTCATGTTCCATGATATTTTGTTGCAATACCAGAGGGTGCCCTCATTTCCACAGCACTATAGTCACTATATCATATTATTATTATATCATATTATAACCCATTATATTGATATTCCCATAGAAAAGGAAAGTCAAATCCCATTAACTTCCATTTTCAATCCCAGTAAAGGTCAACATTTTCAACCTTCTGAGGCCGGATTTGGGATATGATTTTTTTGGATTTTTGGGGTCTACATTCTTAGGATTTGGATCCCGGATAGCGTATTTATGGCAAACAAACCTATCTGTAGAGGATTCAGCAATTAAAAAATGGAAGTTTACCATGTGGTAATACTATCAAACGGGATAGCATATTATCCATATTGAGATTCCCAGTTGATTTCTTGGGAATGGGCTACTAAGCCTGGCAAAAACATGATGTCCGGAATCGCCATGCGATGAGCTTGACGCGGCTCTGTGCGTGCTTGCGATTTCAGGCCAGCTGCAAGGTGGGCCCCCAATTATGTTTGTGGTTTTGTAACCCTTTGGTAAACTAACATAGCTATGGAAAATTGCCATAGAAATAGTGGATTTTCCCATTAATAGCATGGTGATTTTCCATAGTTGTGTAAACGTTTACCAGAGGGTAACCCAAATGAAAACTTCAATGAAAACTATAGTAACTATACGTAGTCATTGCCATAAAGCATAGTTATTGGAGTTATCAATCAACTTAACTATCGTTCGGGGGTCCCACCTTCGTGATTTTCAACGGTTCTTTCCTTGCCATTCGTTTTGACTGTTCTGCAATTCACATAGTGGACGAGGAGAAACCATGAGTAAGCACTAATTCGGTGGGTTTTGGCATGCTGAGATTCGCAGAATTACCCAGAATTGGGGCCCTATTGGATCGTCACCCTTGAACAAAGCCATGTTTTTTTGGTCACTGCAGTTTCCTGGACAAGTCCTGCGATTCGAAGACTCCGGTACTCAAACATGACGAGGAAAATCAACTATAAATGGGAGATTTTCCATTGCGTTTGATTACCGGAGGGTATGTTTTTTTTGCCTAGCAATCTTTGAAGTGCATCCCGTTTGTAATTTTGGTATAACATGATTATACATATGATTATCGATCTTTTGTTTGTAAATGTTTGAGGTACCTCCCTCCCATTTTGATCATTTGGTATTAGATTCCCATTTTGGATTGATTAATCTACATTTTGTTGCGTAGATCCCCATGATTTCCTCATTTCTTTCTATGAAATTCTTGGGTTCTCATTGGTCTCTCATGAAATCACACGTATTTTCAGGTACTATTAACCTTAATAAGCATCAGAAAAAGCAAAACTTAAGCGTTACAGGAACCAAATTGGATGGTCAATACCAACTTGGGTGATACAATTCTTTTTTCAAAGTCAACTTGACACATCCAAGTTGACCATAGTTGACCACCACCATCTCTCTCAAGTTGCCACCAGAATTGCTCGCTCCAGACACCGAATGCGCGAAGTGGAGATGAACGTGTCGAGGTGCCACTTGGGTGGTCGTCGTGGCTTTTTCTTTTACCAACAAAATATGATACAAGGTACCCCTTCCCCCCAGCAGTTATGGTTGTTGGTTTGTAGATGGTTTATGGCATTGTGGTGGCAGTATGTGGATCCCATCTTGCCGGTTTTTTAAACTTACAATGAGCAATTGCGCAATTGGCTGAATACTTCACCTGGATTTGCGGCTTGTCGACGGTTTGGCTTATTTCACAACGGGAAATCCACTAGAAATGGGTGAACCGCAAATAGCAAATCTTAGGATAATCCCCCCAAAGAGATAGAAAGTAAATCCCTACTCGTTTGATGATGATTTACTTTTCAATCTTTTTGGGAATGGCTAGTAGTTCCCAACAGACATATAGTAGTTTACCATAGTTTACCACCATTTCAATAGGATTTGACTGTTCTATCTTTTGGAGGTTGCTACAACTATGTTTGCTTTCAGGGGTGAATAATCGGGAAATCGGCGAACCACCAAAACTGGGATTCAGAGCCTCGGTGCAGCGGGAAGCTGCCGGCTTTTTTTACCGCATTGAACTCCTGTTGATTGATGCTAAAGTCATAAGATTTGTACGCTCTGGTAATCAAACGTAGCTATTGAACATGGCCATAGAAATAGTGGATTTTCCAATTAATAGCATGGTGATTTCCCATAGTTATGTAAACGTTTACCAGAGGGTAGGTGTGAAATCCAAATTGCTGTGAGTTATCTCCACTTATCTCCCGTTTCTGTTGCTCGACCTCCCAGTTGTCTCTTCAAAATTCTTGAATCCCTGGATTGCTGGTCAAATCCCGATGTTAGATCACCAAAATCCAGTTTTTGTGCATAAAAATCATCAAGGCCTGCTTCATGCTTCATCTTAGTAAGTGGGTTAGTTGATATACTGTACCAGATTATAAGTGGAACTACTCTAGATCTGGGCCACTTATACTTGGGGGATCTTGGGAATTATCCATGTACTAAATGGATTAAACCACCACATACCCCAAAGACAAAGAGGAACATCATATGGATTATATATATATATATGATAATATATCATCCCATCCTTCCCTTCATATCTCTAGAAAAAAACGGTTGATTTAACCAGCAAAAATACAGAGATCTTTAATCAACATTGGGACCATTCCTTGATTTCTCAGTAAACTTAACTTATCCCAGTTTCTTGGTTTCATCGACATGTTGAAGCTTAAACTCCATCGTTTTGCTGGTTAAATCACCATTTGCGTTGGTTAAATCCACCAGTTGCGGTGGTTCAATAACCATTTTTGTTGTTTAAATCACCATATTTCTTGTTTCATTGGTCTGAAATCCTATTAAATCGCCATTCAATCACCATTAAATCCCATCAAATCATCATTCTTGCTGGTCAACGTACTCGTCTTGTTGGTTGAATCTGCGTCTTATCCCCCCAGGAGCCAGAACCGGGTGAAGCGGCGACCTGCCATGACGAGGGTTGTGGAGGTTGCGAAGGCCATGGCTTGGGAAAAGGGGAATCATTCAGACCCAAACCGGGTGATTTAATCCTTCAAAACGGTGATTTAAACATTCACCATGGTGATTTCGCCAACGAAAATTGCTGGTTTCGCCAACTAAACACGGCGATCTTTGTTTCTAGAGGGTAGTGAGTGACATCGAAGGTGTTTTATAAAATGGGGGATGGAGGTTTCCCGCCCCATCTGCATTTCTTAAATCCCCCTTTCGGTTGGTTAAATCACCATTTTTGTGGTATCCCATGGTATCCCAGGTTTCCCAAAACAATGGGTCCAACCAACAAGACTAGTGACTTGACCAGAAAAAGTGCGACGCCCGGCATGGCTCCCCCCATGTCCGTGTTTCGCCGCGTGAAAATCATGGGTTTTGATAGGCGGGAGAATGGTTGCTTTAGCGCGGCTGATCAACCACTTGTAGTGGTGATAGAATCGGAGATATATCGTGAGAAAAAATCCCAATATATGTTGGGGGATTTACCAGGAAACTCCAAAGATGCTGGGGATTTCCAAGAAACCGTCTCAAAATGGTCATTTGGATTTGATTCCATTGGATGGGGATTTCATCGGGATTTGCAAGCATTTCTTCGTCAATCATGTGACCATATTGAACGAGCAAGGTTTTTTTTCTCCAACTTGAACCCCCAAACCCTGTAAGTCATATGAACAGCAAAGCAACATCCAAAACAAAACGTTAGGTTTGAAGTCATACAATGGGATACTAATGGGGATGTAATGGGATACTCATGGAGATGTAATGGGATACGGGATACATGGCAACAATATGATATGCCATTCCTACAAACTGCGGATCCCAAAACCATGGGCTTCAACACTATAGTTTAACCCTGGATAATTTGGGTGTGCCCAAACTTTGAGAACCCTCATACAACGCATACAGCAATATGTTTGGTTGCATTGTGATATGATATTGTCTAATGATTATCACAGAAAATGTTACCCTGAGGGTCATTGTCGGGAATAATAGAATATGTTTGGGTCTATTGTTGATTAATGATCATTGTAGTAATCTTTTGTTGCATGCGGGCGAGCCCTTTAAGTTTGAGATTTTTGACTTTCCCAGAATCACTAAATACCACCAGTTTTATCTCCCTTGCTGTTTGTATATCCCACAATATCCCATAAAATACCTTCATGTGGTGTTGGTTAATCCTGGATTATCCACCTTTTTTTATTGGTAAACCATCCTTTTGTTGGTTCATGCTTCCACTGAGTAGCTGAATTACAGTCGCGACAAGTGTAGATATCAGTCCCAAGTGATATCTCATAGACAAGCTGGTGAAATATCATGTTTTATCTCGGAGATTGACCACAAAAACTATTTCTGGGTCACCCATCTGGCGTAGCGTTCTTTCGCACGCCAGGTCAAAAAACGGATCCAGCGAAGGCGAGGGACCCAGCGGGTAGCTCCGTTGTTGGAGCTACAATCCCACCAGTTGGACCACACGACAGCCATCCCATTTTTATTTGAGGTAAAATCCCATGTTTTATTTTGGTTCTTGCTCCACCTTGTCGTTTGGGAGCGAACTAGCGAACGCAGTTGAATTGTGAAGGACCAAAGCAATTGGTCCATGCTGATTGGGAATTGAGTCGAGACCGCAAAACTCGGCGGATCTTCCTTTTTTGGGTATCTTATGGTAGTTTGACAGTTTGCTCTGGCAAATCACCACTTTTGTTAGGTAAATCATCGGACTTGATGGGTAATTGTCCATAGTGTTTTGTTAAATTACCACAATGTACACCCCCAATTTCGGCGAAGGTTCAGACATTCTGACCATGCCCCACCCTGTCCAGTTTCAGATTACTGGATCTAGTTTTTTTGTGGCCAAGACCTACTACATGTCCAAAACTTCTAGTTGAACCTTCATGTTGTGTCGTTGTTTTCGATTGAAACATATTTTTTGGTACCTGGACATGGGAAACCATGGGATTTGCGACATTCCATCCATAGGTTTAGAGCCTCATTTTTTTCGCAAAAAAATCCGTGTTTTGAGGCAGTGGAAATTGGTATCCTAAGATATCCTAAGGGTCTTGAGACAGACCCATATCTCATATCATATTGTTGGTTAATTATCCCATCATGCCACATGATTAACATTGATTTACCATAAGTTGCTGGTACATCCCCAGCCCATGCTGTCGACATGTAACCATTCCTTTGCAAAGACCAATTTGTTGCACTTCCACAGCATTGAATTGTGCAACAAACATCCACTTTTCCTTGGCAAACCAATCTATGTGCCATGGTCAAAACTTGAATTGGACTACCCGATATTGTGGGATGGTCATCAATCCATTGATAAGGATTTGCATATCCATTTCAAGGAATTCCAAAGGCGGGATGACCATAAACTATACGATGTTTTGACCATGGCAGATATGGAACTCAATTGTTGATACTCAACCCCCGATTGTTGATGCTCAATATCCTCTTGTTTGATGGCTCCAATCCATGTTCTTTTCAATGGGAAACCCCAAAAAAGTCACCTGGGTTGCTCTGTTAAAATCGAAGACTTTTGAATCCCGTGGTCTACCATTTTTTTTTCCCACTTTGGAATAGGTGCATGCAAATAACAACAAAAAAGCAGGATATGTTCAATAGATAGGTTGCATTACCAGAGGGTGTACCCCACTTTCAGAAACACCCATATGGTGAACGGATGCTTCAACTCCCAGTATTCCATGCACCAGGACTTTCCGCTGGCGCGTTTGTTGCCAGGTGGGAAGGGGGGGTGATCTAGTACTTCGGAGCATCTCACCAAGAAAACACGTGGTATTTCCCATGTTGGCCATTGGTTGACTCCATATCCCATAAACCCCGCGATTTTTTTCATATTCCCCAGTCCCCAGGTATTGCCCAATATCATGAAACAATGATATACATTCAATGGCCATTTCAGGGAGCGAATTATTGGAGCTACCTACCATAAATACCAGGCCTATGATTCAGGGCTAGCTATGGGCTTAAATATGCTAGTCCCATTTTTTCATGGTCTTTCATGGGATACTTGAAACACATGTGCTTCATATACTTTTAGATGCATTGAGGATATGGTCAAAATGGGATCGTAGATACCCTCTGGTAATTCAACGTAGCGACATAGAAAATGGCCATTTATAGTGGATTTTCCCATGAAAAATGGTGATTTTCCATAGCTATATTAGTTTAACAGAGGGTCAGGTATTCCATGCAAGATACATGTTTTCACCTAGATCCAACCATCAACAAGTGAAAAAAAGAGGCCTTAGGAAATCAAGCGGGGCCGGGAAATCCACAACGGGAGATGTTCCATTTGCGACGTTTGAAATGGAAATCACCATTTTTAATGGGAAAATCACCATTTTTTATCAAAGGCTACACTCTGGTGAACGTTTACATAACTATGGAAAATCAGCATGCTATTAATGGGAAAATCCACTAATTTCTATGGCCATTTTCAATAGCTAGGTTAGTTTATAATTATCAACCATGGAGGATCAACATTTGGTGGGTGGTGTGACTTATGTTTTTTCAACCACTTTTGGGATGGTGATGATGATCAGATGGATAGAAGTCACCATCCACTAACGCGTATGCTTTTAGATACATGTTCCAGCAGTTCAACATATTGAATCTATATATTTATATACATATTCATGTGCAGCTAGTTCAGTTTTAATTCCATGTATAATCCAACTGTATCCTCAAGTTCAAAGGAAACTGGTAGTTGTGGACGTTCATCCCCCAATACATATGCGAATGGGTCAAAACCTACTATTACCATATGACTGGGGAATAAACATCCATAAATCCCAGCTATTTTGGGGTACCTTCCAGGTGCCAGGGTTTTGACGAGAATAGCCATATGGAAAATCATGGTGAATGCCCCATATGCATATCATCATCAAACTCTAATGCTGCACACCCCAGAGAAGTTCCTCCAGCGAACACATGCAGTCTCATGGATGGAGGCTTTTAGCTAGTATTCACACGATTGAATAGTTGGATACTAACAATAGGGGCTTATTAAATGGGATAGCTGGTGATTTCATGAGATATCACCACCAATAGTTGATGGTTGGATACTAACAAATAAAATGCGATTAGTAGAGCCCTATGATTGGGGTACTCGGGTACTCCTTTTTTGGACACATTCATCTCTAGTGAATCCTTGGATTGGTAGTGACTGATACAGCTTTTTCTTGCCATTTTGATGGGGGATATATCAATCGAACCAGCTGTGGCTTCTCTTGCAGCTTATCCAGGTTTGGCCATGTTATCCTGTACTTGAAGAAATGATCTTAGGTGAATGTGGTACTGTATATGATGTAATCTTTATCTAAATATCGATGATTTGATATAATGTGATATAATGTGGTTGATCTAAGCAATTAAAACGACCTCACTGCGACGTCACTGGAATGATGGCATCTTATCATGTTTGCTTGGTCAAGGCAATGTTTTGTCAATCAACAGCCCTCCTGTCAGCTTGGCTGCTGGGATTTCATCCCAGTAAGCGGGTCAGAACCATCTCCTACCTCAGTAAGATGTGGCTTAAGGGCTTACGATGCAGAATTGGTGGGTTCATCCACCTCCAAGTAGCATCCCTATCTAGAATATCCCATGATATCCACAACATTCTCATTCGTTATAGCCATTAAATTACCCATAGGCTCACGATACTCATGGATATATCATAGACTATCCCGTTTTATTCTGTTCTTGCTTCCCCACATCTCTGCAGACACAAGTGCTCTCTCAATGTCCAGGGGAGCGGCGAGATTCTCGCAAGCTCTAGCCTCAGTGGTGTTGGGCCAAGAAATGGTGGTGTTCAACCATCAACACTGGTGGTCGAACCATATTTTACTCATTGGATTGGGAGTTTTTTCCCAACATTCTCAGACAAGCCATTTCATCAAGATTTATGACATGATCATTAAACATTGACTGTTCGGCCATGTTTTACCATCAAACATGGAGACTAAACCACAAACAATAGCGGATCCAACAAGGAAAAGTGGGATTTAGTCAACAAACATGGAGACTCAGGTCGCGTTTTCTGGCTAGTTTGAGAAGTGTTCCCAAATTTGGGGAGACCCAAAGTCCACCACTAAAAACAGGATATTCTGAAGTCATGTAAAGACTTACCCTTCCGGTAATCAAACGTAGCAGTGGAACATCCACCATTTATAGCTGATTGTCCAATTAGAATCTTAATTTCTCGGGGATTTTCCATTGCCGCGTTTGTTTTCCAGAGGGTAGACAAATTTATCACATCACTGAAGATTGAGAACCTCAGCAAAGCACCTAGTCTGACAATGGGGTACCCCTAAACCCATTGATTGTCTCACATTCAACGGAGCAGTTTAGGCGGTATCCCCCGTTATGCCCTTTTTTTGAACAGTTTTTTGACGGGTCATTGGGTGAAACAAACGTGGCTGGTGTATTTGCATTGTTATTGAAGAAATCCAGGTAGAAGCACGAAACCGCACGAAACCACTCTCCAAAGTATGGGGATCGAAACAAGTGAGCCAAGATGCAGAAAGGACTAGAATACATCTCCATGAAGCAAGGTTAAACGAGTTTTCCTTCCCAAAAAATGGACGCGCGAACCAAATTTTTGGAGACAGCAGTGAGTCCAAGCGGTTAAAACCGACGATAGGACCAAGGATGTGGTCAATCGTTTTTTTTTGTAAACATTTGGATGAAGCGGTAGTAAGCTGGGGTTTGTCAGTTGCTGCTTTCTGGGTATATGCATATGCCATGGTCAAGATTTGTGATGTTTTTTTGGTGGATTTCCAGGGCAAGACCTATGTCAGGTATACAAGCAAAATGGTGGTAAACTCTGGCTGAAGATGATCCTCTTATTTTACCACTGATCTTCTACTTGGGTCCAGTTCCACTACTGTTCGCACCTCATCATGGGACTCTACTGGACTGTTTTCCCTCTGGATTGGATCCATGTTGTTTGCAGCGGCCCTTCAAGACCTGGTGTGAGAACCCCAACATGGCCACTTTTCATGGGGATAGCATCCTCAGAACCAATATAGACCATGAGCATAGTTTTGTTGAAACCGCTCCGGTGCTAGAGGAAAGTAGTTTTCTGTCCCTTGTTTGGCAGAGGTCATGGTAGTTGCGGGGATGGTAATGATGATATACCTTGGAGGTTTTGGGTTTAAGATAATTTTCAATCAAAAGCACAAGGTTTTTTCCCTGAAGATAGCGAACTTGGTTTATAACTACAATTGAATGGGGTTTATGGGGGATATATTGACATAGCTAGATGAGACTATGTAGAAACCAACAGGCACCACTGATGTGGAGGGCGAGCAAGCGTCCTAACAAAATCCGATCAGCCTTTGCATTGCACGGTGGCCGGAGTGGTTACGGAAGAGCTGCTGCACGAACAAGCAGGGTATGATCGTGGGGCCTTCAGCCAAGTCAATACGTAAGGTCATACATTTATGAAAACCTAAAGCTGTACCAATTCAAAATCATCATCAACAACAGCAACAGCAACAACAAGAACAACAAGAACAGCAAGAACAACAAGAACAACAAGAACAACAAGAACAACAATCACAGCAATCACAACAACAACAACAACAACAACAACAACAACAACAACACCAGCAGCAGCAGCAGCAGCAGCAGCAACAGCAACAGCAACAGCAACAGCAACAGCAACAGCAACAGCAACAGCAACAGCAACAGCAACAGCAGCAACAGCAACAACAACAGCAGCAACAGCAACAACAACAGCAGCAACAGCAACAACAGCAACAACAACAACAGCAGCAACAACAACAACAACAAAATGCGGGCGACTGGTATGAAAAAAACAGCAAGAACTCCTATGGCCAATCATGCACTGGCGCATGAAGGCGTAAATGGTCAGCCACGCCGGCACGCGCGTCATGGCAGGTGAGCCAAGCTTTGCAGATATTTGTCTTAACTCCGCAGGAACAATTTTTGTTAGATGCAGACTCTATCCCATGCAGCGCGGCCGCATGGAATCGCTTTCTTTTGCTGGATTTGAATTTGTTTTCCGTTGGCTACATGCCAATGCTTGCTGGCCAGCTTTTTGATGGTTTTTGCCGATGCCATATTTTCTTGCAGAAACCTTGTGTGTGGATTGGCCAGCCCCCGTGCTTTCTTTGCAGGCAACCCCTCAACTATAAATTGTTTTACTTCCATCCGTGCAGCTGCAGATGCATCCACCGCAAAACCCAGCTAGACATATATATATATATATATACACACACACATATATATATATATAAACTACCTAAGGCAGCTTGCCTCCCAGTACCATGTCATTTTTAGCAAGTTTGTTGTTCAAATCTAGTCAAATTCTCATGTTTTAGTTCTTCAAATGGATGAAACAATCGTTTTTTTGCTTATCTCAAAGAACATCTGCCATTCTTGTCGTTAAGTCCACCATTGTCTACCGGTGACCCACCAAGGAGGGCGGCTGTCTTTGAAACCAGCGACCTGGAAATGGCTTGGTGGCGGGGCATGTTGGAGGCGAGGGAGGGATGCTCCAATTGAAAATGGTTATGGGGACAGACTCCTGATGATGATTCGTTGGGTTTAATAATTTGGTGGGTTTAACCATGAAACATGGGGATTATCCCAGAAACATATTGGCTTAATGGGAAAACTTGGGAATATAGTGGGAATAGAATGGGATTTAATGGGGGGTTCTTAAGCAATGGGGGATCCTGAAATCACCATGGTTTCAACATTAAAATGGTCATCCATGACTTGGATGATTTGGGGGTAGCCCCGTTTTGGCTTTGCTTTCGGGCAATTGCCAAACAGAAGGCGTAGCCAGAGTCCAACGGGATGATTTTACGGGTTCGAGGTTTGACCCACGCCCATGCCCATAGCAGCATAAGCAGCATTCCCTTTCGTACAGTACAATTGGGGATATTATCGCATAATGCAAGTTCCAGTTTGCTGATTTACTATGGTTCCGATTTGCTGATGAATGTTGGAATTTCCATTTGTATCAGCACAATGGAAATCATCTGGTAGTAGGGCAAAATCATTATGATTTCCGTTCTCATGGATTTTTCCAAGGTTGGGGGATTATATCCACAGTTGCAAGATGTTATAGCACGGGTGCTCCAGCCAACAATAAATACTGTAAATCATAACCACAGGACCACAAGGGAAAAAATAATGTGTTGTTTTATCCCTTCATCCACTTCCCCCCCTTTGGAAGGAGGTTGTTGGGAACAACCCTGTCCTTGTTATTAGCGGTTTTGCTGATCACCTTGTTTTACATCTCCCATTAGTTAATCATTACGGGAAATATGTTGTTTCTCCATGGCCTTGAACGCATCCAAGTATTATGTAGGACATGTTGTTTAATGTCATCAACGTATGCATACCATCTGGTACTTTCACATAGCTATGGAACATGGCCGATCGATGATGAACTTTTGAACGATGATCAGTTTCCACAACTATCCTTGTCAGAGTGTATGTGCACATATACCCTCTGGTAATCAACCATGGCAATGGAAACCCCCTGTTGATGGATGATTTTCCCATTAGAACCTCCACTGATGGGGGATTTCCAATTGCCATGTTCAATGACACTATAGGATATGCAAATTGGCAGGACCAGGAACCATAACATTTTGGGTGTTTGGTGGGGTCATGTCCCGGTTGTGAATTGATTAGTGTAGTTAAATAGTGGGTTAGCACAATCGGATATTAGGTTATCAAAAAACATTCACAATGTAACCAAGGATGAACATTTGAGAACCAAATTCACTTCATGTTTAGTATGGGTTATTGATTTACGACCTGGGTTTTCCAAAACTGATACCAGTGGTACCCACTTGGAGCTTGATTAGAGACACTTAATCATGAAAACACAGCTGTGCCAACCAAAGATTGTGATGTGGCCATCACCCAGAATCTGTGTTCATCACAACACATTTAATCAAAACAGTCAATGGATTGATTCAGAGAAATCTTTGCCAAAACTTTCCCTTTCAATCCATAAAATATGCATATGTCCAAAAATAGGATACCCTCTGGTAAACTAACAGTTTGCTATTGAACATGGCCATAGAAATAGTGGATTTTCCCATTAAAAATGGTGGATTTTCCCATTAGCTATGTAAACGTTTACCAGTTTGGGTAGCGCCAAACTCCCATGGTGTCCACGATTGTGATCAACGCTAGAGGTCTCCACCAATGAGTCACAAGCCCAAGAAATTTCATCAGAGCCAAATATCTGGGTAAATTATAACGACCTCACGTCGTGACCGAGCCCTGGAATGATGATGGTTAGGATTAAGGGAATCATCCCCAAAAGAAGGCCTGAATTCAAATTCGTGAATTATTCTAATTTAGCCAGAAATATGTAGCAACACTTGGGGATTTGGGTTAATCAGTACATGGTGTGTAACTGGGATATACCGGGGATATGATATACCGATATATCCCATTAAACCCTGCTTATTCGCAAACACATCTGGTTGAAAGTTCAAAGCCAGATACAAGTGGGGACAACTGAGGTAGGTATCCCATCAAATGATTATAGCACGGGGGATAATTTCAACATTTATTGAGCATTTGAAACTGAAATTCCTACCAGCGCCGATTGGTGAGCATTGAAGGCGGTGTTGTAGATATCTATGATTTAAGTACCTGACAGCAGAAACAGCAGAGATTTGCGAGATTGACCATCCAAAATTGGGGTTGAAGCTGTACAAAATTGGGATTGCGAGCAAACAACAATTTTCTATCCGGCAAAGATATGAAAACATACATCAACATTAGAATCAAGAGAAGGTCATTAATGTTGATCTAGACACCACCAACGTAGGTGGACCCCCCAAAATGGTTTGCCTCTTTGCTGCGTCATCCATGGCTTTGCAGGGAAATACAGAAGAAACGAGTTGGGGCGCCCAGGGACCCTGGTACAGTAATCTAACAGTTTGCTATGGAATCCATGCCCCGTTTGTACATGATTTACAGTATATACCTCTTTTAAACAATGTGATTTCCATAGCTATATTATGATCCCCAGAAGCTAATCTAATTGGTTTTCTCTAGTATGAACCTGTCAATGTTTTTTCAATTGTGAAGAATTTCGATGAACAGCAATGATATCAATGAACAACTGACAATGTGGTTGATTAAAGCAAGTTGGGGATGCCTATGCATGTTGACCAACTGAGATTCTGGCATTTTTTTCGATGTGGACCCAAGATGATCCAAGTTAGTAAGTGGAACATCATCTCACAACTGCCACACGCCAAGTAGATGTGGAATTGGGTCTGAGGGATGAACCCCAAGCCTAGTGCCAGAGGGAAAATCTCAAACCATTGGATGGGGCACCCGATTTTCAAGCCCAATGATTTATGGAATCAGTGACCCCCTGGTAAATTGATATAGACCCTGACAATCACCCATTTTTGGTGGAAACCAATCTTCCAACCCCTATCTGCCAGGGTCATGTTACTTTACTGGAGGGTAAATGTGGAACAAACCACCAATGAACTGGGGTGCAAATGGTACAAAGCCGAATATGACCAATATGCAATCCCCAAATTGCATGCGCATCCACGACAGACAGTCATTCTTGCCAGGGCCCATGCTTCAGGTGCTATGTCTATCAAACCTCTGCCGAGTATATCCATCATATCTCATTTTATCTAACAAGCTGGTTGGTTATATTTATGCCCCATTTGGTTGGTTATAGTTGTATATAGTTGAATTTCTTTTCCAAGTCATTGACATCAGATTTTTCTGGTTACAATGCTGTAAATCCAATTACAGATGCTCTACATCCCAGATGCTCCGACCATTATCCACTGAAATATGGCTTATAATGGGATGGGGGAGAACCCTGCTCCGCCCATTACATTCCCAACACAACACATCCACACTATCCACATGATAGCCATTTGGTCTTTGGAGTACTTGGAGAATCATCCCACGAATCGTATATACTGTAAGTGGTTGATACCTATAGAGGTATCAGCCAATTTGAAGGTTTCCTAAAATAGGGGGTACCTCCAAATCATCCATTTATAGATGGATTTCCATGATTAACCCTACCATTTTAAGGGGTACCCCCATTTATGGACACCCCCAGATGGGAGAAGTCGGATCACTAAACCTGCTAACTCACCAGTTGCAACTTCGCCGCCAGGCTTTGGTTCCACGGAGGCGAGGCAATTGGTAACTGTCTGTTTAGTGGATTCTTGAAAATCACTTTGAAGTACTTGTTGGAGATTATATCCCCAATAGTTGGGTGATGTTCAATTAGGACATTTACCAACCCTTCTTGATAGCACCTTTATCTATTGGGGATTATCGCAATGCATGAGGGCAACCAGTATCTAAAGGGACAGCACACGGTTGTGAACGCTGCTCGCTTTGAATCTTTCGCCGGAGGCAAATGGTTCATACCAGTCGAAGATTAGTCTTTTGCATCTACGCCTAGCGAGTGAAAAGATAGATTTGCATGTGGAGGAACAGGGGTGTGGCCCGGCAAAAAATACCTTTTTAGCATGTACAGTGTACAGATTAAACATGATTAGACCATCGGGATTAAAAATTCGGCATGTTTACCTGATGGTAAATGTAAACCACTCGCAGAACTGCTGAACTCATGGCTTACCCAATTTTCAATATTTACCCCCAACATACATCTAGATTTTAAACATGGGAAGTGTGGTTACGGGTAAAAGCCTAAAGATTACTACACATCTAGGTGGTGGTAAGATATAATTGGTGATTTGGTAATTATATCTGTTTATTTCCCAAAAAAACATGGATTTCACCAAAGACCATCTATATTTACCTCTTTATATACCCCGCCAAACATAGGAATTTGAATTTCATTTTTTTCTTACAGGTAAATACCTCCTTATTTACACAATCTCGTAAATTTCTAAGGTATTGTAATCAGGCACATGGCACTGGAAAATCCATCATCAATGGATGATTTTCCCAGCTAGAAACCTCCATGTAGTTCGGGGATTCTCCAGCTAGCCACATTTGATGACACGAAGGGTATACCATTCAATACCCCAATAAATATCTCGTTGAATATATCTTTAAAAATCCCAGTAAATATCCCATGAGATATCCCATTATCCATGATATTCCATGATATTAAGCCATTATATTCCCATTGTCCATGGCCAAAAATATGATATTCCCATGAATATTTCCATTGATATTCCCAATCTATGTCAGGACCCTTTCAGGAACCTAAATTGGAGGTACCTGCCATACACAAGGTCAAACTTATATGAGATTTCCATTGATCTTCCCATTATATCACTTTCCAGGCGAGTGACGCTGCCGAGATCTTGGAAGTCCTGAGCTTCACCAAGTCCTTCGTGCCACGGGACGTTCGTCTCGAGACGGACCTGGGGCCCCTGGGGTGTGGAGGTTGCTGGAAAATCCACCATTTAAAAAGATGATTTTCCCATCTAGAAAGCTCCATGGCTAGTTCGGGGATTTCCTTGGGAGCTCGTTGAGAAAGTGGGGAACTTCATGGACGAGGGATGGAGTTCAAGAAGTGGTGGGATCACGAGCGTCGACAACACTTCGTAGCCAGAAGACTTTACAACCTACTTGGTTTCTATGAAGTGAAGGGCTGAGTTTGGTGCAAAGTTCAAAAAATCAAAAAAAACTCATCCATCTCCCATTGCAGACCTGATGGCCTTGGCCGTCAGGCTCTGAGGCCCGATCTCCACTGAATCACCTGCGGGGATTTCCCTAAGGGTAGTTTAACCAATTATGGCAACATTTTCATGAACTATAGGAACGACTGTAGGGTTGGGTTGGGTCAAATGTGTTTATGAGGGATTTAGGGGAAATCTTGCCCAAACATGGATTAAATCTGTGGAAATTATAGTTGTTTTATAACCCCATCGTTATAACCACCATAAATCCAACCGTTTGCCATGAACAATATGAACATATCAATCAACTTAGCCAAGTGGGGTAGCACCTTGAGCTGGAGATTCTTTTCAGCGTTGGCATCGATTTGCTGATTTACATTTATTTACCATTTCTCCGATCTATAGTCACCCTCAAAAAGATGGAAAAAAGTTGGAACAATGTGATTTACCACTGTTTTAGTGGGATCTTACTTTTCTAATCTTTTCTATCTTTTTGGGGGATACTCGAAATTCAAAGGGAATCAACAAACCACCAAGTTAATGGGGATTTCATCAATGCAAATGGGAGTTTAAGCCAGGTTTGTAGTGGATGAGAAAGTGATGGAGGTTGACCAATTGAAGAACAGGAATGTGACTGAGAAAAAATTAAAGTTTTACATTGCCAAAATGATACGTTCAATTGGGTTTCTAAGATGGATACCCCAAGTTATCATCCAAGTTGTTTTTCCATGGCTTAGGCTTAAGCAAAAACACATCATGATTCTAGCCAAACAATGTCAGCTGGTTTTACGGTCAAACACAGTGCTTTCAACAATCGATAAGTTAGCATTTAACCATCGAACATCGTGGTTAAGACACAAAAACATAAATTTGGATATGAGAAATGGAGGTTACATTTACACCATGAACACTGGTAGTTAAACCATCAAATAGGAGCACACCAGTGTGACCTGCAAAATAAGAGCGATGACGATTGTTCTGTCCGATTCACACACACACACACATATTTGCCTATGCAAACCCATGCCTGCTTTCTTTCGTGCACACATACCATACACTGTACGTCCTTGTGGAAAGGATATCATAAAATATAAATATAACTATTACTATTTCCCTAATCGCCATGAGCATTCTGTCTACGACATCAGGGATTGGCGCACTAGAGCACCTCGCAGAGCCTTCAGATCCTGAGAGCGCTTCGATTTGGCGCCTGCCGATCATCAACATGATCCGGCTGTTGCCAGGTATAGATTTTTTGACCCTTGCACAGGGGCTGCTCGGGGCTGCGAGCCCGAAGCCCACTGGATTAATGACACTCGGCCTACCCAGTTTGCCACGACAGCTTGTCAACTGGGCGGTTTGCAAGGACTTGCCGCGAAGCAGGAGCATTGGTACAGATGGCTCCGGCCACTACAAGACAGCGGGGCTCAAGGAATACCCCCCTGCTTTCTGTGCTGCGCTCGCGAGCTCGTTTGCAATGGCGCTCTCCTCTTCCCCTCCAGAGAACTCAGCTGCATCAGTTCCAGCTGATTTTGTTCAGCGTTGTGCGTCCATGTTGTGTACAGATTTTGGACAGCACTATGGCCCAGATTGGGCGTGGTAAGAGGAGCTTGGACAGAGAATTCACATGCTAACTGCCGCGATGCAAGGACATCTCCACATGCAGCCAGCAAAAATTACTATTTCATTATACGTATATCTATCTATATGTACATAGTCTGCATACAAAGTATTTCTATATAGCACATACATGGATGTACCATGTAAAGAAACTTCCAGAAAGCGCGGACCGCAGGAGTTGAAGCTCTTTGTCCCGGATTATTTCCCTGCCGTCACTCCAGCGACTTGCTAAACAAAATGGTCAAACTTCGCCATCCTTATAAAGATAGTGGTTAATAATGGGTTAATAATGGATTGATAATGTGTTAATACTGGGATGATAGTGGGATTACAAGGGCAAATAATGGGATTACAATGATTAATAGTGGTTAATAATGTGTTAGTACTGGGATGATAATGGGATTATAATGGATTAAGACCGTAGTGGTTAATAATAGATTTATAATGTTCAAAAGTGGGATGAATTTGCCCATTATACTGGGACGATCCGGAGAGAATTCACCTTACTGTGGATGGTGGAAGAAATTCAAATCACCAGTTATAGCTGGTAAACATCCCATGATTTAGCGGAGTTTTACCGATCCAAGGTGATGGAGGATTTCTTCCATCCACAATACTTTCGTGGGGTACGACCATCTGCTAAACCAACAGTTTGCTATAGAAAAGGACAGTTTATAGTTGATTTACCTATTGAAAATCATGATTTCCATAGCTGTGTTGGTTTACCAGAGGATATATTGTCAATGGGAATTTTAAGACCCTAGAATGGAGCTGCTGGACCTTCGATAGGCCTATACTATGTGGTAGGTACCTTCAGTTTGAGTAGGTACCTGAAATGGCCATTGATATGAGGGATACAAATAATGGATATATTCATTGGGTGTACATGTAATAACCAAGGATACAATTAGGGATTGACAACTAGTGATATTTCACTTGTCGGCCAGAAGAGGAGATGCAATTAGAAGGGTATTTAAGTAACGCCAATTGAGGAAGCCCAATGGGATATCCAACAACAATATGTGAACCACGGGGCTGCTGATCTTTGGGTGGTTATCATTTTAGTAGCAGATGACATCACTATTTGGACCATGTTTGGCGATGGGGCAATATACAATACCTTGCTAAAGCAAATACAATGCCCTCAAGTGCCCTCTGGTAATCACACGTGGCAAGTGGAAATCCCATATGTTTATGGGAACATCATCGAGCAAAATGGGGGATCTTCCAGCAAACCCCGTTTGATTACCAGAGGGTACTGTAAGTTGTCGAGTATCGAAGGTGATGCCTGATCACGTCCACTGAAGAATCGATTTACCGCCGGTAGTTTCATACTTTGCTTTGTTCCACATTGCAGGTTTATATATGATTTCCCGTACCAAAACAGATATGGAATGAATTTCCACAGTAGCCATATTTTTTGACAGCCAATGTGGGGTTGTTGTGCCAAGCGCCTCAGTCCAGGATGGCCGTTTTCAAGATGAAATTTTTAACTCCAACATCATCCAACATCCAATTTCCTTCTTGGTGTTCCATCTTGATATCTTCATACATGAGCCGCCATCTAAATTATCGTAATGTAAGTTTACATGGAGCGTTCACTGCAGATGTGTTTTTTTGGATGTGGCTTGGAAAACGATAGGGGACGTCCTAAGAACGATACCCCCTTATCTTTCCAGGATTTGATTGAGACTACAACAGCCCTTCTAACCATCAGTCTCCATGTTGCAAGGTTAGGTCATTAAGTTGGGATATCCTCCAATCAGGGATTCGGGGACTAGACAACATATTATGTTCATCCATTTCCAAGGATTTTGTACAAGTCCTGTTTATATTTTCCAAATGGAACATCCAACATTTGGAGAACCTATAGGGAATATGTTTTTCTGTGTTCCTTAAGCAAATCCAAGGGAGTTAACCACTTATCAACGTGATTTGTCCGATTTCTTGCTGTAAGAACTTCGGGTCCCCTAATTGCAGTTGTGGGCCCCACACCTATGATTGAAAAAAGGCTTGTCGTAGACTTACAAACGTTGCTAATCACAGACAGCGTCGCCATCTCAAGAAGTGAGATTGGCACGCCCAAGAAAAATCAACCGGAACTCACTTTCATCCCTATAAACTCCCAGAGAAATCCTAAATGATGGGTAGTTGCAACCCCATTAGAGCCGCATATTAGCTGTCTGGCACAAAGTTATTCAGCTGAGGGAGAGCTGGGCCCCAGGGACTCGCTATTTGGGCGACCAAAGGTGTGTCGTCGACAAAGTCGCTCACATTGAGTCGACCCCAGTTGCTGTTGTGGTATTTTGTTTTCATTTGCCATGGAGTGCCTCGAAAGCGTGTTAGGAATTTTGGATCCGCCTTGGATTGGGAGAGCTAGAACTATTTTGTGTGATGACTTCCTGCCTACTTTGCCTTGGCCAGATTCTCTCTCCGCTTTTGGACATGTTGACTCAGTTTTTGGTAACGCATTCTCCTTTCACTTGGCATACCTGGAGCCAGGATCTGGAGTCAAATTGGTTGACCCTGCTGTGCAGGTGACTGCAAACATTCCTTTGGGTGTCAGCATGATCGTTCAAGATGCATGGTTCGGATTTTCCCATGCCTCTGTTGTGAAGACTTTGCCTCCGCAACTCCATTTTGATCAGAAAACGGACTTGTGGGTCCTTTCCGCATTTGCGCCTGAAGATGCTCCTGCTTTTGGAAATCTTTTTTGCGGATCATTCAGCGGCTGGAGTCGTGCCATTGCCTGGACTTTCCAAAGCAAGACTATCCAGTCATTTAGCATTGACTGCGATGAACAAGTCATGAAATTGTGGCAGATCCAACATGATGTGCCCGTCTTCACCAACAACTTCACATGCCAATCCAAACTTGAATGCTCCTCGTTTGGGATCCGTGGTAGCATTGAGAACAGAAAATGGTACAATGTGTGCCGCTGTCCGCTCAACATGATTTTCACAATGTCACCGCCTTGTCAACCATGGCTCGGTGATAGGGAAAATAGTGGTTTGCATTCCTTTGAGGGTTTGTCCTTTTTGCATGCTATCCGCGCTGTGAGGTGCATAAGACCTATTGCTGTCATCATGGAATGTGCTGAAAATGTTCCTGAGCACAAGCACTACAAGATTGTGACCAAAGCCTTGAGACTTGCTGGATACACCCAATTCTGGTCCCAGGTTGTTCCATATGACACCATGGTCGCAATGCAGCGATCGAAGTGGTTGGCTGTGTGGTTTCGAAATGACGTTTGGGTGCACCCTTCTCCCGGAAATTTTAAGCTGCGCGATGTACATAGAGTTGGCTGGTTGTCTGACGATTTTGATTTTTTCATCCCCAGTCAAATTGCACACGAGCTTGTCTTGAGCACTCCCGGATTCCGTTTGGGGTAAGTGTGGTTTTTCCAATCCCTCAAGAGATGAAATCCTCAAAGCAAGATGCACCGATCCTTGCCAAGTGCTTCCATCCCTGTGTTCTTCATACATGACTCAGCATCTCTCAAATGAGTCACGTGATTGCATTTTCGCAAGCTTGATGACGCGAGACGACAAAGTGTGTTTCATTGATCCAATTCGCTTTCCTTCACTTCTAGGTGCGACCAAGGATGTGATTGTGGCTCTTCCCGCCAAAGCTTCCATTGCTTTTAGAGGCCTGGCCGATGCAACTGCGGTACCCCATGCGCTGCTGGCGTTACAGATTGCTTTAGTTGCCTGCAGATTTGACAGCAGGCCTATTGCCAAGACCGTCCAAATGTGTTGGAGTGAGAGAATTTCTCCTGCGAAGGTGCTTGTTTTGAGAAACCATCATGATTACCTTTTCATGGTAACCAAAGATACTTTCCAGAAATGCCTCCTCACGCATTGTGTTCCAAAGTGGTCCCCAGGAAACCTCAAGTGTGTTTTCAGCTGTTTTGCCATTAGCCGTCTCACTTGTATGGTCCAAGAGGGCATGACCCTTTTGCAATTTGCAGAGATGATTGGTATTGAGTCACCTGCCCGCCAAGGATTGCAGATCGGAACCAGCGACTCGTGTCTCACATGGGAAGTTTTGATTTGCACTGTTCTTGAGCAAGTGATTTCCATTGTGTTTGAGGCAGATGTGGTTTTGTCGTTTCGTTTCTTTTCTGAGTGCCAGCCAACTGCACCACTGAGTGTCTCAAGCCAATCGACCGAAGTTGACGAACAAACCCTGTTGCGAGACGTTGAGATGATTGAGAATGAATTGAGCGACCTTATTCACTACAAGGTCTTTGTCGCTGGACACGACAAGCAATTCGCCGTATGCTGGCCTGAGAGCCTTTCGGTGATTCAGATTTCAACGAAGCTTTCCTTCCTTCTCAATCTGCCAGATTCGATGCGAGTCATTTCGTGGTTTGAGGTTCTTTTTCATTTTGAAGAACCGAACACCCGAGTTCTCATTGCTGATCCTGCTTCTTTGTGCGGCAGCCAACGGAAAGCCATTGTTATTTGTTGCAAGACGTATGAAAAGTATACATGCCCAGTCGTGCCTGCCTTGGTGGTTCCTGCCAACCTTGCGCTCAGTTCTGATCCTTTCAACAGAGATTCCTTTCGCATCAATGGGAATCCGATTGACCCGTTTGTTGCCAAACATGTCCAAAATGGTGACTGGATTGACTTTGAATTGTATGAAAAGTCAACTTCGAAGCGCAAATGTCCAGCTGTCGTGCCAGAACATGTGATCTCAGATCTCCAGGACAGAACGAATATCATGATCCAACATGGACCAAACTTAGGGTCGGATGAATTCCAGACCTTTTTGGCTTTTCTTCGAGCGGCAAGCACACGTCCAATCGTGTCCAACATCGTGCATTGCGACCGTGCCGTTCTCACCAAAGCTGTGTGTGACTTGATTCGTGAAGTCGTCGCTGATGTCATTGCCCAGCACTCTTGTGGGTGTATCCCTTTGTTTTTTGACAAGCATTGGGCGGCCATTGAGGTTGAATGGAATGAATGGGCTGGTTCTGTGCGGCTACACATGTTGAATGTCAACCCAGCTTTAGTTGATGTCCTTGCGCTGAATTTCATGCAAATTTTTTCTGCCATGCAAACCCAGTATGAGATCAAATCTTGGGTTATCCCTGTCAAACAAGGGTTCTGCGGATGGGCTTTGGTGCACAGATGGATGCAGAGGTTCTATCCAAACTGGACGCCTTTGTCAGTCAATTTTCCCTTCACCATGGATGGGGTGGCAGGCCCCAAAGGTTTTGACAAAATTCCTGATTCGTTGTGGCAGCATATCCTTGAGAGCCTTAATGTCACGCCTGATTTTCGGCAGGAGGATGTGCGACTTCATGTTACCAAGACTGCGCTGTGGGCCAGATGTGTTTTCTTCCAATGCTTCCAGAAGATGGCTGCAGATGTTATTTTTGGAGCTGGAGAGCAAGAAGACGCAGACATGCCAGGGGCAGGTGAAGGCGACAAGGTGCCTGACCCCTTGTCCAAAGAAGATCCATGGGCCAAGTGGGGAGGCAAAATCCCCAAACAGTGTAAGTGGGATGAGTTGGTCTTGCCTGATGATCACAGCTTTTTTGACTCCCAGGAGCAGCGGCTGATGCAGGTGCACCATTTCCAGCTCAACTCGCAGAATTCTGGAGTGGCATTTTGTACCAAATCGACAGTCCAAAGTGTCGTCAACCGAAATCCAAAGACGCCATACGCCCTGTTGATTCCCGCCAGTGAACGCCTGACTTTTGACCCTTCATTGAAGCTCACCACGTCTGGGCCGGTTGAAGTTGTTGTCAGAGATGCTTCAACAAATGCCATTTACAAGAGGCAGGTTTTGATTGTCCAGCAAGGGGATGCAGTCAAGTTTTCTTTGCCCAAACCGACGTACAAAGCCACCTTGACTGTTTTGAAGGAGATGGTGTTAGAGGTGAATACAGCTTTGATCTCAAAGGATCAAGCTGCCATGTTGATTGAGAAACCACTTTTGTTTATTCAATCCAAGTCACTTGAGCAGTTTCCGGTGTCCATCATGCAAGCAACGCACTTGTACGGAGTGAGAATTTTGAGAGCACATGGAAATAGAGACCATGTGATTGCTGTCCAAGCTATGTGCAAAGTTTCCGAAAGTGCCAGGAAAACCATCTTGGAGAGATCTGGAGCCTCGGAAATTTTCACCCGGGATTTTGTCCCCAAGGGTGAGTCAGTTCAAGATGTCACTGTCTTACCGCGATTTTGGACCATTGATCGAGCGGGAAAAGATTCTGCCTTGAAATCTGCTGCCTCACTAAAGGGATACGCTGGTCTCGCTGTAGTAAAGAGAGGAATTGCAGCAAGATCGTGGTGTGCCCAGATTGCAGAAATGCGCAAAGTTCTATTGGCTGAGGATGACAGGATCACTGCCACGAACATCCATGTTGTCCCAAAGTTCTCATTTGAATCCACCGGCTGGCCTCTTTCAATTGGGGCAAAAGATGTCGTGGATGCTGTGAAGTTTGCCTGTCAGCTCCCAGCCATTCCCACCAAATGCTATCGTTCGCTTGGTGTGACGTCATGGAGCTTGGCCTTTGAGACAAGGCCCAAAGTTTTGAAATTCACTGCTATGTTCAACTCCGTCATCCATGAGATCCTCCTGACTGAACAGGATCAGACCATTGTCAAACTGAAACCAAACCGAATCGACAAGGGCAAAGGCAAGGGAGCCAATCCCTCCATGCCAGCGCCAAAAGCTTTCAAGAACAACAGCATTGATGAGGCAACCAACCAAAGGCTGACGTCATTGGAAACCAAGTTCAGTTCCATGGAGCGAAGACAGGATGTGCTGGAGAACAAGTTGACCAGCAATTTTGATTCCATCCAAAACCAGCTCAGGCAAGTCCTCCAAGCAGTCCAGCCTCGTGCAAATTCGCCTGCGCCTACGGGTATGACACCTCCCACCAAAGCTCCGAAGACGAGCTGAGTGCAGAAGTTTTCTTGCGTGTGAAATTCTCTCGTGCTACTCTTCAATTTTGCGTGTGTCCTGAAGGGTGTCATTGGGGAATTAGTCCTTACTAAGGTCTCGTGTGTGCAGTGTCTAATCTACAGTGTTTCTTGCGAAGTCCGGAAGCTGTAGAAGAGGTCACTCTTGATTTTGCCGTGCTTTTGAGTGACGTGCCAAGGCCGCTGAATTTTGTTTTATCTGTGTCAGTGCCAGGTTTGTCCGAAGTTTTCCATCACGCCTGTGATTAATTATTTTCGACAGTCCGAAGAGGCCAGTCGTCCCAATAGCTTCATGTGCAAGGTTACTGAAATGAAACATGAGGGTGCCATGATGCTTAGAGCCCACTATGTCGCTGCGTGCGAGCGAAGCCTCGCTATTTCCCCTGCAAGCCTTCTTTGCGGATTTTGTGTAAAGCAGCGCCAATCTGATTGCATTAGCTGTCCATTGAGGAAAGCCATTCTGAGACATGACGAAGTAATTGTCTTAATCTGCCTGGCCTGCCGCATCCGTGCAGTCATGTTGTATGCATCTTCATTTTGCCATTTAATTAATTTTGCTGTGTTTGCTGATTCACAACCTGTGAGATGTGATCGCCATCCTGACCCTCGCCTTTTCAGAACGTTTGATGCCACCCTAGGCTTCCCTGGCGAGGGCCCTGGCGAGTTTTGGTCCATCACCTCTGCGAATGTTGACTCGTTGTGCACACACCACACATGTTGGACTTGGGACGCAGATGTTGTGTGCCTTCAAGAGACAAGGTTATCTGATTACAGCATTCAATCACAGCAGACTGTTGCCGACAAGCACAAGAAGATGCTTTCTCACGGCAAGCTATTAGATTCAAAAAAAGACAAAAATGGGACTTTTAGAACACCGCACGGGGGAACTGCCATCCTGGCAGACCCAGCAAAAATACGTTCATTTGATCCTGCTCAAGATGAAACGGGACTTTGGAACGAATTGTGGATGTCAACTCGTGTCACCGCTGCCTGGTGCCAAATCCTCCCAAAGATCAAAGCCTTGTGTATTTGTTTTTATGGCCAAGCTCATAATGTGGACAGTGACCATCATGAAGTTAATTGCACCTTGTTAGACAAGATTTTTTCCTTTTGTTCTCAGTTTGGAGATGTGCCTATCATTCTTGCTGGTGATTTCCAAGATGAGCCTTCATCATATGAACCAGTTTCCAATGCGAAAATTTTTGGCGGATGGGTTGACCCACTTGTTAAGACTGATGAGCACGGACATTCAACAAGACCTATCACCTTTTCCAGAGACGCAAATTTCAAAGATCCACTGAGTATTTTTCAAGCATTGATGGTATCCTGATGAATGAAACCGCCTTCAGTGCCCTCGAGTCCATTGAGGTTCTTCACAATGAGTCTAAACAACATGCACCAATTCGTGCAATCTTCAAATGGCCCAGAATTGTGCAGGAAGGCCCGGTTTGGATCAAGCCGGCGCCCTTTGTTCTTGAGCACTTGCCTAAACTCCATGGTGCCCTTGACGAAGCCCTTATGAACCAGATTGCAACCGAAATATGGAATGCAGAGTTTAAACCACTGTCAGAAAATGCTTCAGATGACCAACTGTGGGACCATATCAACCAGTGTGCCATGAAAACACTTTTAAAATGCGGTGCCACTTTCGCGAAAGGTGTGCATACACGTGCTCAAAAACCAGTTTTTAAGAAAGTTACCGCGTGCCCAGGGCAAGATTTGGCTGGGTCAGCCTATACTTCTCTCAGCGAGAAACTTGCCAGAGCTTACCGCCTTGTAAGTGAACTTCGTTTAAGACTTCAGAGACCTGCCAAGAAACATGCGGATTTAGTCAACACCTTACGCCTTCAGAATAAAGTTCAGAATGTTTTGCAGGACTTTCCCACCAGGTGGTGGGATGAGTCAATCCATTGTCATGATGATATTCTGCTTTTTGTTCAGAAACAGCTTCATCAAGAAATTGTTCGTGTCAGGGAAAAAGAAAAGAGATCAAGAATCAAGGCGTGGAGATCAAAAATGGCGAGCGCAACTGCCAGCAGAAATGTGTCAAAGCTTGTGTTTAAATGGATTAGATCCAAGACCATTCCACGTGCCACCACTCTCATTTGCAATAAGGACGGCGACATCATTGCCGAACCTGATCTTGCATTGGACGAGTTTAACAATCAATGGGACGATGTCTTCTCTGCAAATGTTCTTCATGACTCTCCGCATAGGATCCTTGAATTTGTTTGGCCTTATCTCCAAGAGCTACGCAACCCTGTGCAACTACCACCGGTTACAGGTGAAGCACTTAAGAAGCAGGTGCTTGGTAGAAAGATTGATGCAGCGCCAGGGATGGACGGCTGGCGAACGGTGGAATTGGTTTGCCTTCCAACAGCCATCTTTGATCTCGTTGCGGATTTTTTTGCCCAAGTTGAGTTAAATAAGCGAAGTCTTCCTTTTGTGCTTACCCTTGCCAGGCAGGTTGCCTTGAACAAGACTAGTGGTAAAGATTCTCCCTTGCAGAAAAGGTTAATTTCCATTCTCCCAATTTTCCTCATTTCATATACTGGCCTGAGGTTTAAGCAATTGCAGAACTGGCAATCGTCCACCATGCCGCCACAGCTTTTTGGAGGGATAAAGGGGCGGAAAATGGCACATATACAAAACGCTCTTCGCCTTCAAGTGGATTGCGCAAAAGCATCACAGCATGAAATTGTTGGCCTGAAATTGGATAAGTCAAAATGTTTTGACAGGATTATTCCCAGTGTGGCTGCTGCTATTCTGTTGGCCCTAGGGGTTCCCCAGTGCATTTTGACTGTTTTTATGAAAATCTATGGCCAGTTGCGTCGGCACCTCTCAATCAACAAATGGACTTCGCCAAAGTTTACGACTTGTCCCAATGGAGTTATCCAGGGTTGTTCGTTTTCCCTACTCGCGATAAATTCCTACATGTGTGTTTGGGCTGTGTTTATCCAAAAGCTTGAAGCAGTACATGCTGCTGCCTTCATTGATGACAGCTACTTGTGGACACATGTCCAAAATTTAGATCGGCTACTTGATGCGCTTCAAGTCACTAACTATTGGGACAAATTATCTGGACAGCAACTCAATGACGACAAAACCGAGGTTTTTGCGTCATCCACCCAAGCTAGAGCAATTGCCAAGCAAAGATTCCCCGGCATGCGGCATAGCCATTGCGTTGAGGTGTTGGGTGCCCAACTCCAAACTACCGAAAAACTTGCTTTTCAATGGGATCCCCAGAAGACTGCCAAGATTTTGCGAGAATTAAAGCTGATTCGTGCATTACCATGCTCCAGGGTTGTCCGTGAACACTTGGTAAGTGTCAAAGTGATTCCCCAAATTAGCTTTGCTTCCCTTTTCAACCATATCCCCAAGAAAGTTCTTTCTTCAATACAGGATGGCATTGTTGATTTGCTTTGGAAAGATCGCCCGATGTCCAGGTCAAGATGGTTGGTCTTAGGTATTTTGGCCAAGCCTTATCGTGCCGATCCCATACTTGCGAAAGCTTTTCGCTCCATTTTAGATTGCGTTGCTTTCCTTAAATGTTGCTCGCCAGAGCATCGCCAGAGGTGGCGTGACCAGTACGAATCTGCGTGGGTGTCCCCTAATAGCCTTTTTGCGTCATTTACGCAATCTTGTAAATTACTGGGTATATCCATGAACGGTCCTTTTCACCTTGCCTTTTGGACTGTTGATCCGTTTAACTTCCTTGACTTTGCACTGCGGGATTTCAAGCGATTGCTCCAGCATGCATGTAGACATGTGTGTTATGAAAAAGCTGCCAGAAATGCCCGGAAGGATACAGTTTCTTCCAGAGGAGTCTTGGACTTTGACTTGTCCTACCTAGGGCACAAACACTGCCAGGGAAAATTCCTTAACGGAGTACCAATGACATCAATTCGTGATGGAGCTATGGTAGGAAGTACGTACACTAATGATCGGAGATATAAAGCTGACATGAGTGAGTCCTTCCAGTGCAGGTATTGCCATGCCGTTAAGGAATCTCTTGACCATTTGATTGACTGCCCTGCGCTGCCTTTGCGAGAATCCATGCCAGTTTGTCCTGCAGATGTTGGGCCAAATTTTCGCATGCTTGGCCTGACAGAAGTTTCGTTTGAACATGTGGCGTCTAGGTTGAAGTGCTCTCAAGTGCATGAGATCCAGGTTGCTGAGTGGTGTCATCGTAATTCCTCGCATTCCATGCACTTGTGGACGGATGGAAGTTGTTTTAACACTGAATTTTTCTGGCACACAGTTGGTTCTTTTGCGGTTATTTTTGAAGGAGGTAAAGTGGCCTCCTCTGGTCGGGTGTATCACCCTCAGCTCTCTTCGTATACTTGCGAGTTGTGGGCAATTGTTTCCGCTTTTGCGCTAGCTGACCGGCCTTTAATTTGCCATACTGATTGCCAATGCATTGCGGATCAAACGTGGCAGATGATTTGCCAGAGAAAGATTCAAATGACTTGGCCACACATTGAATGGTGGTCTTTCTTTCTCATGCTTTTAGAGCGTAGGCTTGCCTTCTCCCCTAATCCGCTTGTTGTTTCTTGGTGCCGTGCGCACGTGCTGCCCTCCATTCCTTGGTTCTTGATCACAGAAGAAGAAGCAAAACAACATGACACAACCATTCTTGACATCTATCACAATAGAATCGCTGACTCCACTGCCAAGCGCGTTTTTCCAGCTGATTTTCAAAATGAATTTGGACTTAAATGTGAGAACATTGCTGCATGGCAAGTGTGGCTTACCGAATTGTGCGCTGAAATTTCCAAACAGAATGAAGAGCAGAAGAAATCAAACCACCAACAGGCATCGTGCGGTGCGATGCCGGTTGCTCGAGAAATTCCACCATGCCAGTTGACCATTGATTATGATGCAGCCGCTTTTCAGCGAATTCTTCCCAAATGGAGTTGGATACCACATGTCATGGAATATGATTGGAAAACTCAATTTGACATATCCCAAAAGCTTCTTTCAAGGGCTCATATTTCCGATGATGTATGGGGAAAAGTTGTGACGTTCCTGTCGCAGCTTCAATGGAAGCAGGCTGATGGCTTGCAAACGGCCTTTCTGGAGTTGGCTTACATGATGTGGTTTGCTGATGTCAGACTTCCTGATGTGCCAGAGACGCCAGCGGACTATGCAACAACAATTCGAAAGTGTATTTCTCAATCGCGAAAATATTTTGATGTCCCACTGGTTCCAGGTGAAATTAAAGCAGTCAACAAAAGTGCAGGACGCACCCTTCCTTCAGGGGTTCTTCAAAACGTTGAGGTCCTCATGCCTCTTCGACCAATGAAAGAGTTGGCACTCGCCCTTTTCAAAGGAAGAACACAAAACTTGAGGGATTGGAAGGGTCTTTTTTGAGCTACCCCTTAGTAAATTCTTTGCCAGACATAATTAAAAGGCCGACCGGTCGATGCATTGTGGCGAGCTGGACTCGCATCTTGCGCATCACTGCGGGTGGTGCGTGGGGCTGGGCTTGGACGCGCAGCGAGGTGTGAAGAACTATCTTTTTTCACCCCTAAATTTTCAGACTAATCCATGAAAATGACGTCAAAATCATACATTACATTACAACTTTCAAAAAGCATGCGCTTGCGCACACAGACACACATACATGGAAAGAGTCACTAGGACAGCTTTATTTTGACCCGTGCTTCAAGAGCTGGTTGCCACATACCGCGAGGGGAGGATACATCCAAATCGGATGCAATAGGTTCAACCTGCGCAGGAGTCTTTTAACGTATGTACCTTCCCGTCAAAAGTTGGATTGTATACTGTACCACACTGTACCCATATTGGGAATGGTCATGAATCCATTACCGCAGAGGGATTTATAAACCCATTGTGAGGATTACCATTGTGGGGTGGGTGAGCATAAACCATCATAAACCATATATTACCATTTTTTGATCATGGCATATAGTGTCAATGTCTCAAACGTGCTTAAACTCTTCTTGGTTTGCTGGTGGATGATGATTTCTCTCTTCTGCGCATTGCGCATCATAAACCACGCAAATGCGAAATCGTTTTTGGCATTCTCTTCAGCGAAAGGGACACACATCTGAAGATCTTAATCATGTAGCGGCCTCTAACCTCAACACTATTTTTGCACACTCTTCGAACATTTGTGTATACCAGACCAAATGGTAAACCAACATGGCACTCGCAAATCTACCATTTCTAATTTGTGAGCATCTTGTCGTTCAAACCATAGTTTCTAATGATTGATAGATGTACATTTTTGTTGCTAATGCATAGTTGCACATAGTATCTATAATGCTGCTCATCCGTCCTGGCAAGCCAAACATGATTTCTGATATTTGGTTTTGTCTGAACACATGCTAATCCCTAAATCTCCCATGGTTTATCATCACTTTCCCATATTTTCCCTCGAAAATTGCCATGAATTGGGTGTGCCAGGTCGCCCGACTGGATGGCATTGCGACGATTGTGACTGGCTGGAGGGTTACTGTCAGAATTAGATCTAGCAACCTCCAAAAAGATAGAAGTTTTAGTGATACTATGTGGGCATAGTGATAAATCAATGTAAATCACTGTTCTATCTTTTTTTTATGGTTCCTTTGGAATCCTTAAGATACAGTTTCCATTCTTTTGTGTTTTTGGGTCGCTGCCGCTGTGCACCACTTCGAAGCCTTGAGAGTCGAAACCTGAGCACTGGGAAGTCTCGCAAGCCAAGTGCGTTTAAATTCAAAGTATTGTGGTCAACTTGGGAATGTCTGGGGCAAATACGGCCATGGAGCTGATAGCCCGATCGGGTCATCCTCCATTTTTACAGCTCAGGTAAAGGCAATGACGGAGCAACATCAAAGGGGTGAACTACAACTGGCTGGCATGAATGCCCTGGAGAAGAGTCTAGATGGCAACAGCAGCAGATTTTGACGTTATTCACATGCTGTTTTGAGAACTATTTTCCTTCTTGCTTGGAATGATGATCCTTGAAACTACCAATAAAATGGGGATGTTATACCCAATTTCTGGTGAATCATCATTTTCTCACTCAAATTGGCCATACATTGAATCACCCCCAATGTTTGCATGGAAGTTTTGCCGTGTGATACTTTGGGACCATGATGTGATTTTCACATATTTTGGCATTGTGCTACATGCTGGCAAGGTTCCCACCGCAGTACTGGATTCCGCAACTATTGCTAATCCATTTGCTGACACTCCTAGCATCACTCTCTCCGCTCTGATGCTTACCCTCAGGAAATAAAAAGCAAGTGTAGATAGCCTGGAAAACCCCAGCCTCTTGCCAAGCTTTAACATTCCCAGCAGCACAGCTTCTACCTGCCCCAAATCGCTTGCAGGATGACTTCTGGCAATCCAATCCATACCCGAAGCATGGTGGACTCAAATGGTATCAATGCCGTTTCCAATGCGATGTCTCAAGATCTGAGCAAGGTGAGGTGGGGTGAGGTACCTACAAAGTTGACCAGGGATTGTGCCCACCCTACTTGAAAAGAAGACCATGATCATTCGTGTTTGTTTGAAGGGCCCTAATCCTTTGGAAGACCCTGTGCGATAGCATTACATAATACATGTATATGATACGATATCATGCATGATATATCATGATATGATATGATATGATATATGAAACTACTCGCACACACGCAAGCACACACACACATACACACATGCGACTCCCATGCAAACAAGCCTACATACAGGACGTACATGCAGTACCTACAAACAGTACCTAACTACATATAGCACCTACGGTACGTGCAGACATAGATAGATAGACATAGATAGATAGACATAGATAGATAGACATAGATAGATAGACATAGATATAGATATAGGTAGAGATAGAGATAGAGATATACAGATAGATACAGATATAGATATATAGATAGATATATAGATATAGTAGAAAGATGGATAGGTAGGTAGGTGATAGGTAGATAGGTAGATAGGCAGATAATAGATAGGCAGATTGATAGATAGGCAGACAAGTAGATAGCTAGCTGGCTAGCTGGCTAGCTGGATAGCTAGATAGCTAGATAGCTAGATAGCTAGATAGCTAGATAGCTAGATAGCTAGATAGCTAGCTAGATAGATAGATAGATAGATAGATGTGATTCAGGGTGTCAGTGTCAGTGTGTAAATCCATGTAAAATCCATAGCGTTCAACACGGTATCGTTGCCCTTCCGCTGCAGGCAGACTTGCAGGCAACTGGATGCAAGATCCTGTGCAACGTGGCCAAGCATGATGCCTATTGCCAAGAGATCCCTGAACGCACTTGGTCCACCATCCCGACGTCCTACTGGAATTGGATGCGGGAACAACCTTCAACCTGGCTTGATTATAAAGATTACTTGCCGGCTCCAAGTATCCTTATGGACATGTTTCACCAAAATGACTCAAATGTGGGTAGAATACAAGAAATCATGGAGCATATGTGCTGTGGCCCTATGATACTGGACTTTGCACACCCGGGTATCCTGGAGTAATACAAGATGGCAATGGAAACCCCCCAATAGAAAACCTCCATCTATACGGGATGTCCAATTGAGCCATGTTTGATTACCTGTTGGTTGGTCCATCCCATGATCGAATCTTGTATTCCCATGTTTCCTCATTCAATCACCATTAAGTCCTATTTTAAACCACCATTTCTATCCATTTCTAATGGTTAAAGCACCATTTTTGAAGCCACTAACCTGGGCTGATGTCAGCTGATGGAGCCAGGATGGTTGCCAAGTCTGGAGCTGCTCAGGCCGGATAGCTCTCGCGACGGTGCTTAGATCTTCATATGTAGCAACCCCCGAAAAGATGGAACAGGTTCGATTTACCAGTATTTATATAAGTAGGATTTTACTTTTCCTATCTCTTTTGGGGTTGCAATAGGTGGATTACAACCCATATGTAACCCATGCATATTTATATGCATACATGAACGAGGACATTCCATATCTAAGGGGAAGACAAGATGCTTCTTACTGAATTACACTGCGACACACTCTCAATTACAGTACAGTACAGAGACACGGGGTAGTCTGACAATGGTATATACCCGATATGTGGCAATGTCAATGGAAAAATTCTGCATAATAACTGGTGGATTTAAGAACACACAATCTTTTTCGGACAGGCCCGCACAAATGTTAATTCCCTTCCCTTATAAGATTCAATGTGTACACAGAATATCTATTCCATTTCTCTTGTTATATCCTATATTAGTTTATACATATATCATATATATATATATATTAGTACATTCTGATAGACACTCCCCGGAGATCGTGGTGGAATGTCACTAGTGGAGTTATTCCTTCAGTGGCGTCATGCTTTGTTGGGGGCTCCTTGGACCGTCCGGAAAAACATGGACTATCACGGGCTACATATTGTATTTCGGTGAGTGTGACATGTACAGACACAATCACACACAAAACATCACACAACAGGATAGAAAGAGATATCATTAAAGGGTATAATACATACACACACATATATATATATATATATCTGTGTGTGTGTGCATGTGCGAGTATGTGACTATATAGGTGGATCGCACAATCATTGGGAGGCGTGGATCCCATGATGGATAGCTCCAGTGCCATGCCTTTTCCGCCAGCTGGGAAATGGGGTTGAAAGAGGCAGTCTTGGATGCGATGAGGGCACACGCATCCGATTCTGACATTCAGGAGGGGCTTGGGGGGGAGGAGAGGGCTAGGCTTTGGGCTGGGCCAGCCAGTTTGATTGGACAAAAGAAATTGGTTTATACCTGCCCCCAGTGGCGAACACTAGGAGCTCGGCTGTCACGCTCTGAAAGAGTTTGCAGCTTTCAACGCAGAGAGTGGCTTGGCGGAGTTGTGACTTGCGCATGGCTGGATGGAGTGTAAACGGAGTGATGTTTGGTCTTTTGGGGATTAGATGGGGTTACAGTTTCCCCATATTTCCCCCAGTCAAAAATCAAGCTCTTGGCCGTGCATCAAGAAAACACTTGGTTTGTTCCATGCTGTTAGCCCAGAAATAGCAGAATAGCACTGCAAGCTCTGCAAGATCCCCCTACTTTTAACACTTTGAAAGCCACCTCTTTCCCCCGCGAGCTAGCAACCCAAACGGAGCAAAACTGGGAACCTTCCAAGGGTCCATAGTCAGCCGCTCAGCCCACGCCAGGCCAGGAAGACATCTACATGCGAGGAGGTATTCAGGCAGTTCTCCGCGCTATGGAGACCTTCCCACAACTTCCAAATCTCCAGGTGCGCTTACGAAGGGCCTGGATCATGGAGGGGAATGTGCTGCCACCTGTGGTAAATCTGGACAAAATCCGATGGTGGCAAAAATCCTTTTCCTCTATGTTCTCGCTTGGTTCTGTTGAGGTTCCCTGTGCTGGAACCAGTTGGGAACCTCGAGACGCCATCATTGTGAATTGATGGTCGTTCTCTTATTTCACCTCATACCGTTGTTGATTCCCTTGTCATGTTGCTGGGACAGACTGGTTTTTCCCGGATCTTATGAAAACCAAGTCTATCTATATCGGGGTTGCCATATCCCTAAAGTCAAAGGGCCTCGCTAACCTACCGAAATCCGGATAGAACAGGCCGATACCAATAAAGTCGGATGTTGGGACATTTACTGCGTTACGTGGCGCCACCCAACTGGCGACAGGTCATGGGTTGCGGTGTGCTGCGGAACCTCGCAGCCTGCAATTCACAACAGCTGCTGGGCGATTTTCTGATCTAACGGAAGGGATGATTCTTGGTGGTGTCATGGTTATATCTTAGTGGGGACTATAGTTGGACATATACAGATTAAACAATGTTTATTAAAGTTGGCTAACTCGGATATTGTCGTTGGATTGTTCCATGGTATTTTGATCCCTTCTCCCCGGAATCCCCGGAAACTGGATGGGATTCATGGGGATGTGGGAGATACTATCGCTGGTGCCCCATAGCTAAGGTGGTTTATAATAACTCCAATAGGGTTTATGGTACTTAGAATGTACTTAGATACATCTATAGTACTGGTTTGTAAACCAACTTGTAACTGGGGGGGGCACCACCTCGTAGCCAACATTCGCCAACAAAAAGATCAAACAGCTGACCCCCATCCCCAGCTCGTGTCGACGCACCCAGGCAACAAGCTGTAGTATCACGTGGTGGTATCCAGGCATCCTGCGGTGTGGGGGATGCATTGAGCCCCAAGATTGGATGGGTAAATACAATTAATGCATGTATATGAACATGCGGTTCCATTGGTGGCCCAGCATTTTTGAAATGTAATCAGATCGGGCGGAATCTTCATGTTTCAGGAAGGTTTGAAGTTTGATGAATGTGTTGAATGGTATTTCCCGGGAGCGACTTTGGCCACCCTTGCTCACCCGAAAAGCCCGAAAACCAATGGATTGGTTTAAAGGAAAATCTCCGGTAAACAATGGATTCTCCCATGAAATATATTGAAATGTGGGGTTTCCATGGGTTTCCTGAAAATTTGCCCTTAACCAATCCATTGAACAATTTATCCACCGGATCCTCAGCTTTCACGCTTTCCTCGATGGGATGTGAGCAGGTCGTCCTGGATTCCATGTCGGCGCATAAAGAGCACTCGTTGATGCAATGGGCTGGATGCTGGACCCTGCTGCTTGGCACGTGCCTCTTGTTTTGGAGGGGATGTAATCATCCTGGAGTAGATGGAATATGGATATTTCAAGCCAATCTTCACTAAATTTGGGAATATCTTTGAACATACCATATATGTATTATATATACATACATATATATATATATTTTTCCAGCTCAGATAAGTTAAAGCTGTAGTCAAGCAGAATCAGGCTGATGCCACAAATGTGCAGAAACATTGTGCATCTCAGTTTTATGGCCTTCCTGCTGTCATAGTACGCTGTCCATAGACAGAACCTGTTGGTACTTGCCAACCGCCTGAACGTCATGTTCGGTTTCGACCCGCATGCTCCCGAAAAAAGATGAACCAAGACACTTCTCAGAAGAGTTTGCAGAGTTGAACCCATAAGGAACCCCTACAGTGTATTTTCGTGGTGTAAAACCCCCAATGTGTTTCGGATTTCCATGGCAAACCAATCCAAACCAACCCAGTGATTCCCAGAAGCCCCAGGTTCTGCTTGTGCGTGCACAATGCCGAGATGCGATCAGAGGTTTACGCCTATGGCGCAGCGCGGGCAGCATTGAAGGTGACTGTGACTGGTGACTGCCTGGGGGGCACCAAAAATGGATTGTGCAAGTGACTTGTTTCAGGAACTCATGTAGGAGGTGAAACTAATGGTTAGGGGATGTTAGGGGTATGATGGAGCCCTGTCTACCCTTGCTGGATCAACCATGATAGGCACTTCATCTTCGTGTTTGCTGACGATTTCCCAAATCGAATTTGAAAGCTGAAGAGCTCATGCAGACAGAGATTGGATTACAGGACTATATCATATGATATTATGTATATATATATATACATAAATATATGTATATATATTTATATGAATATAAATAAATATATATATATATAAACATATATATATATACATATATGTGTGTATATGTATATGTATATATGCATATATGCGTACTTATTTTCCCTTTTCTCTCTGACGAGGTCCTGCAACATGTAGCAAGAATCTGTTTGTTCACTCTGCTTTGCTTGTGACATTCCTTGGATTTAGCTAGTTGCTAGCAGTTTCGCTGCACTGGACCAGGTGGAATCTTGTCCTGGTGCCAAGAAAATCAGAAACAGCACTTCCACTAAACACTGTTCGGTGTGATCCTTCATCACTTCTTCCCTTTGTCACTTTAAACATATGCAATGCCACCACTCCCCGACTAGGGTTGGTTCCCCACTCCTTTTATCGAATCGTGGGACAACTCCCTGTTGTCCCATGGCTTTCTGGGTGTCCTGGGTACCCTGGCAGGCTCTGGAAGCACATCGCTTAGAAGCACGAGTGCAAGAAGCCGGATGTTGGCTCCTGAAGGCGCAGAAGTTGGCCCAGCTGGGTGCTATCACACCACAAATCACAGGGGAAATAACATATAGATTCTATATATAGATAGTTGATAGTGCTATCATTGTTTATAGATTTTATAGAATCGTGGAAATATCAACTCACTGGCGAAAAAAAACATTGGCGGCTTTCAAGGCATTGGAAATGAAACATGGAAAGCCCATGCTTGCTTGGTTCAAAACCCCGACATTATCTGACTATTATTTTAGTGTACATGCCAAGCATTATATACTACTATTATTGCGTACTATTGCATTGGTTCTATGACAGGAAGCCCCAACCGGACTAGCGGCTGGATTGTATTCCCATCTTTATTGGTGAATGTCTGCACTGTGTCATTTTTTCATTTCATGAGTTTCCGAAGCCAATTGAGAATTCATCCATGAAATGGCTAGTGACTTTAGGATTTTAGGAATGTTCCCATTCTGATGATGACAAAAACTCTATTTTTTGTTGCGTGCCCTCTGGCGATCAAACATGTTGGAAAACCACCCATTCAGTTCGATGATTTTCCCATTCAGATGCCCATATAATTCGGGGATTTCCCAGCTAGCCATTTTGGATGACACCGGAGGTTAATACTTGTGGGTGAGGTTCGACTTATATGCGGATATTACATATACAACCATAATCAACCATAGTTATAAGGTTACATCCCAACTTGTGAAGGCGAAGTGGTTCTACCCATATACCATATACTATACTCCAGTTGCACCCCCCAAATCTTGTTTGTAAAGCCACCGAAGTACAGATGTTCATCTGGTCAAAACCAAGGAGCTGGCCGAGCATATGGCCGGCTGCAAGGAGAGACCCGAAGAATTCGGCGAGTCGGCGACGCTTCCAACTCGACCTTTTCTTCTTTATGAATACCATCCGGTAAACTAACATAAGCTACTGAAAATGGCCCATTTATAGTTGATATTAGTTGATGATGTTGATTTGCCGATTCAAAGTGATGATGTTCCATAGTTCTGTTAGTTTACCGGAGGGCAAATGCATTTAGGAACTCAAGATTTGAATCCCCAGCATGGATAGGGGGCATAGCAACCCCCAAACAGACAGATCTTAGTAAAATCCAATCCTGGAAAAGTGGTGGTCTTTTTGATTTAATCATCCATTCAATCCAGATGTGTAGCAATATCGGGATGTGGGTGTGGATTTCAATCCATCTAGTCCCTGGGGTACACTAACAAAACGATATGGAAACCCATGGGCGAACCCGGTTGGAACATATCACGGATTTTCCATATCCATCCATGCCAATTTGCTGAAGGGTATCAATGAATCTATTAATCTCTTAATCTCCCTCTGCATTCATAAATATATTAATTATATGATATACTGTGATACACACGCAATCATATACACTAATACCTAGTGTGCGCGCCTGGGTTTGTACATGGTTGGATGATGTTCAATTTCTCGTTAAATCTGCGCAGGACAGGGCGACCTTCTCGGCTGCGATCCAAGCGGCATTGAAGGCGGTGGAAAAGTGCCCTGTTTTGCCGGGGATGGTCATTCCCCAAGTCTGATTGGGGCTTTGCTATACCAATTGTTTCTAGAATCCAAGTCATGATGGTGGGATGACCATACCTCATTAATCCATATGATATAATCCATATAAAACCATATTAATTAATCCATATTGATACATATTGATCCATATTAATCCATATTTATCCCATGTTTTGAGCCATAGCATGCCATAGCCATTGGTTTTTCTATGTATTTCTTGGCCGGTTTCCAGGTACCCTGGGAATCAGGCGGTCGAAAAAGCAGCAAGGACTGCATTGCAAAAACTCTCCGCTTTTGACAAGGACTGGACGGTCGACTCGGGAGGAACATCCTGGTGGAATGCGGTCCTCTGTGGAAAGGGATGAATCAGAGGATGAATCACTGAACTCCAAAGCGGCTGAAGATGTACTTGATTTCTGCTGCAATGACTTTGATCCTTTGTATTTACGATAGTTGCAGATACTTGCATCGAATCAAAACCATCAGAATCACCTTAAAATACTGCATGATTTTGATGAAGCCTTGGTGTTTTTTGAAGCGCAGGAGGGTTGGGTGAAAATGGCCTGCCTTGGGCGGTGTGGACGTCTCGGGCGTACAGCCACGATGCGAACCCTTGAGGCAGTGGACCTGGTGATTGCGTGTGATAGCTGGGGGGGGGGGGGAATCTGGGGTAAACCATGGAAAAACTGGGAGAAAATACATAGTCTAGGGTTGCCGATTGAGGGTTTATTGTGAACTATGCCGATTTGGCTGTGATTTTTCTTTGTTGTTTCGGTGCTGCTGAAGGTGTGGTGGATATTTTAAGTGAAATCCCCACGACTGTGTACATGCCTGACGGGTTGAACCCAGATGGCTAGAACTTCACAGCAACCTCACTGTAAATGAATATACCTATATGTGCAATGATCAAAAGACGCTATGAAGGGCGTAAAGCAGAACTCGCCATCACTTCTCAAAATGTGTGATTTACTGCGTGTAGCGATGGGGGGCCTTATGTAGCGATACCTCTTTTCACATTGTTGGTTATGATTGGACTATTCCACTGTACGTAACCTTTTCCGGTTTAAAAAAGAATTGTCCACAAATTCCTTTGTTCCAGGAATAGAACTGTAACTGGCACTTTGCAAGAATCTGATTATTGTCGGCATACCCCTGGTATAACATATTTTCCAGGTCTCCAAAGCGATGCCCGTAGCGATGCCCATAGCGATGCCCCTCGATACCCGAAGCGATACCCAAAATCCATCTAACTAGGCAGTCCCGCATATCATCACATCAGACATCTTATTCCCTTTTCTTTTCCTTTCGTCTTTCTGTCTTCTTCCTTTTCCCCTTGTCCATCCGTTTCCGTTTCTTCTCTTCCCTTCCTCCCTTTCCGCAGCTCGTACACGCCTTTGCCAATCTCACTTCAATAGTCAATATGCAAAAAGGTGCTGGGACTGTGTGTAGCGACAGGGGGCCTTGTGAAGCGATACCATGACCTCACCACAAGTATTGAGTTTTGACCGTCGCACATATAGGGGAAACCATCCCAAATTGGCTTTATTTCTGATTTCTGATTCCAGATTGTGACATTTTGCCTATAGCTGATCCAACCAACTGGGAACCAAAATTGGCATTCGCAGGCGATCCAGGAGTAAGCAGAGTGCATTGAACCAATCCGTTTCTTCCGTGGCAGTTACCTTGCCAGTGTCGCCGTTAGTTGTTACGCGCCTGTGGTGTGTGTCATTGAAAATGAAGCCTGCATCGGAGTTTAGTCTATGCTGAACTATGTTTCGTTTTTTGCTGAAAAAAGTCCCGTTTAGGACGAAGTATAAACTGGCATGGTGGACAGCCAATGTCTTTGGATGCAACCCTCCATGTTCTACCCAAGCCGAGCTCTGCACCGGGCGGCTGCCGTCCAATGCCCGAGTTTTCGCCAGTCTAGCAGAAAGGTGAGGCAAAGCTTTTGGGCCATGGAGGTAGCATCAGTAGTGCTGAAGATAGGGAACAGTTGATGGACAGAGTCCAGGCCAAGCACCCCCAAGGATCCCCTAAAAGCTTCAGTCTGGATGCATAGACTTTCAGTGTAGGTCGGTTTTAACTACCATCATTTGGTGTGGAAGTTAACAATGTTTCCGAAGCACCGGTGTTTGTGATATTCATGTCAAACCTATGAGTCTCCACAGTTCAAGATACTGTTTGGTGAGTTATACATCACTTCTGCGTATTGAAATAAATGGGGCAAAAATGGGCAAAAGTGGTGATGTCTATTTATGTGTAGTGTATGATAGTGTGTGGATGTTTATGCAGGACATGTACAGAATATGTCAGTATATATATATATATATCTATATATATATGTATACTTCGGGAAATAGAAGGAGGCCTGTGCAACTGATTCATTGATGAAACTCTCATCTGCTGACTGGACGGGCTCAAGCTTTTGGCCAACACTCACTGCAGTGTTCGGAGGCAGCCGCAGCTTGTGTATCTGGGCTCACGGATGAAATTCCTTGGAGGTCAGCTACATGGCGCGGCATGTGATTTCGCTAGTTTCGATGGTCCATTTTTCGGGGAAATATGTATGGTTACCATATAGGTTACCAACTAAGATTGACATGAAGAAAAGGGCACGGGTTTGATATGTCTTGATTCAATTTGGCCCAGACTCAGTTTTGGTTGGGGGATTTGTGTTGAAACGATGTCATCAAGCCTCAGTGTGCTCCATGTTCCATTTTCAAGACATTTTGGACTCGATGTCCCTAAAACAAATTCAGACATGCCGCTCCATGTGCTGGCTTGCGGTTGTCACGACCCGTTGGGCTGATGCGCAAACGAGCTGGAGACCTGTTGCCACCAAGTTTTAGGTGAGAAAGTGTCGCTTTCCACGAACCGATGGGTTCAATCCACCAACCAGATGGGTCATACTGTAGCATACCATAATTAGTCATAATGATTGCAAATCAGTTTCACACTGTTCCATCACATATATATATATATACTATAATATAATGTAGCCGTTGAATTCAATCATGTTTAAACGCCCAAAAAAACATACAGAAACATACAGAAACTAACAAACACATTGAAGTTAAACATCAAAACACAAGATCAAATTATAAATACATGGGTGACTACTGGTAATCCCAAAACAAACACATGTTTTCTGTGGTGAACCTGTGGCACTAGACCTCTTCATCGTGTGCAGCTCAATGGCCAGTACACTCTGCTTGCCAAACCTAAGGCAGACATCACGTTTGGTTATGGGATGTTTACGGGTTTGGTCATGCTTGGTCCTTGCGAACGTTTGAGATATCGGATGATGTTTTAAACCATGCACATGTTTTTTCTTCAACTGAAACCATGAAACTTTTGAAAAGAGTCAAACAAAAACTCCACTGAAACGATAGCCTGTACCCTGGGGATGGTTTTCAGCCGAAGATTTTATGTTTCTGTGATGTCGCACTGTGAAGCAACTGTTGGACGCTGCTAGTCTGCAATACCTGCAATGCTTGTGGTGTCATTGTGCTCCTGAGGTGTTTTTTGCCATCCTATTCACATGGCACCGTATGCACAGGGGTGAAACTTGTTCTAAGGTTTTCATGAGCCATATATCTGTGGATTGTGGACTCCCAAATGAGAACTGTAGATTTGGGTGGAGAGGTTGCTGAATCCATACTGGCGGTGGCACCTTTGGGAGCACGATCTCTTTCAATTAACAAAATCTTTTAATTACTGACTCGCAAGCCGCAACAACTCGGCATCATGAAGACCAACAGAAACACTCACGGACTCAGATCACTACCCTCTGCTGAAACACAAAAAAATGGCTTGCAGCGAGTTTTCGTTCCAATTCCACCCAGAGCCGCTTGGTCATGAGGTCGCGTAACATCAGGTGCGCATGGAAGCTCCTCGCCGCCGAGGAGCGGAAGATAGCCGAAGAGTGGGAACAGAGACTCCGTGTACAGATGAAACCTATTTCAAGGGGAGAGCTCTTTCCAAGCACAAGGAACATGGTTCATAGATGCTTCGATGTGATCGCCCTATATAAATCTATATAATATACATGCTAAAGCTGTGATGCTAATTCACCACATTGGTGCTCCATTTTACATGACAAATCGGAATGACATGAGGCACAAGCTGAACAAGAAATCCTTCATAGAGTCAATACCTTCCAGGTCTGGTTGGACTGTGTTCCAAAGGCAGCTCTCCATTTCTCCTGGTGGATCTCTGCTCAAAGCACTGCTGTTTTCGTTTTTGTCTGGCGCAGAAGGACCAGTAGGAGTGTGATCTTTTGGTGTGGCATTTGGCGCCCGTGCAGAGGGGCGTGCTTGTCCCTGAACATCACCATATGAACCGAATCTTACAAACATATCAATTATCTATGAATTATGCAAACATATGCAAACATCATTTGCTGCATTTGCGGCGCTGCCACTGCTAACTTTGCCGGCAGCAGGGTTGAAAGCCTTTGTGGGCCCTCCGCGGATTCCGTGGCCAGTCACAATATAGGACTGGTTGGAACGGCCAGATCCACCGATTTGGTCGCTCCTCCCCAAAAGGTCCCTGCCAGCCGACAGTTGCGAAGCAAGCACTTGGAGAGCACTCATTTTCAGGGTCGTGGCTCCGCGTGCCCATTTTCGGCGTTGTGGACCCACCAATTCTGCCGACAGATCTCTCGGGCTTAAGGCCCGGTTCACGGCTCAACAGTTTCGTCAAGTGGGGATCCCCGCCAATGACCTGGCCGATCCCGGTACAGCAGGCGGGTTTCGGGGAGATGTCTCATACAGTCGCGTCACCATACCGTGACTGAGATGTCATGAGAAACTTGTGGTTTGCCTCCCGCCCCGGTGTCTTTAGATGTCGGTGCTGGCTGGTGAGTCCTAGTTCGGGGTGGAGGAGGAGATGGCCGTTCCGCAACTTCATGGTTCAGCTGCTCCTTCCGGCACACTAGTGTTTCTTGGCAGGGCAAATCCAAGTGCTGCATATGCAAGTTGCCCAAAAAAGGTGGATAATTCCATTTTGATTTTTTTTGGGAATAATTAATGATAAACACATACATAGGGTTTTGGGGCAGTCCCAGCTCATATTCCTCCCATACAACTTACTAACTGGACATTGGCATATTGCTAAAAAGATCTAAAAAGGTTTTCGTGATCTCGAATTCTCTTAGCATCTCTTAAAACTCAAACAGAGGCTCTCCAGTACATCCCAAGTTTCATATAAAGAATTTCCAAAGTCAATCTTAGCTGATTTTTAGCTGCAGGTCCAAGTTTTTCCCACCCCTTCCCAGCCCCATTGGTGCGAGCCAGTTTCTGAGGCTTAAACTTACCCCGTGTCTCGGCACATGCCGGCGTCCTTTCAGACCGTGTCTGTTTTGCTGCCGTCAGTGATGGTGTACAGTTCTTTGGGCACTGGCAAGACCGCTTGTCAGGTGATACCATGATTATACATTCTTGTACCTTCCTAAGAGGGCAATCACTTAAGATTTGTTTTGAACCGATCGCCCACCAGCTCCCATACCCAAATCCTGTTTTGATATGTTATGATTTGACTATGAAAAATTGGCCCAGAGGACTGCTGATAAACAAACTTGCATGAGCAGAGGGATGAGAAAGATCGCCGCGGCAGATGAGGTCCTCGCCGCATCTGGATAGGGTGGTCCTGGTTACCCTCTGGTATATTAACATAAACCTTGAGAATAGCTATTTTTAGAGGAAACTAATCTTCCAATCCCTATCTGCCAGGGTCTATGTTAATTTACCAGAGGGTAAATCATGTTGATTTCCCCTTTGCGAATTACATCGCTGTACTTTATCAAATTCCCTATATCTCTGCAGTCAATGAATTGGCTTCAGGGAAGATCATAGACAGGTCGGTTTCACACCCCAAACGAGAGGTTCCCTGTAAATCTTTCCGTGAACTGCGCCAATTTGGCTCAGACGCTCGGGCGCGCGTCGCGTTGCGCGTGGCGCCGGGCATGAGATGAGGCAACGGATTGGGTTGGGTTGGTTGTGTGCAGGGAAAACATCTATGGAAAACTATTGGGAAGTTGGAAACATAGGGAAACATATGGAACATCATTGGGTTGATTGATTCAAGGGAAACATATTCTATGAACATATGTTTGCCAATAAAAACCATAAAAGTAAAATAAGTGAGAGGGTTCCTGTACTTGTGCCTTGTGCCTTTATATATATATATATACAGTATATATATATATATACAGCATATATTCAAGCCTGGGAAGACATGAGGACGCCAACCTAGTAGAAGTCCCCTGGACCCAAGGAGATGTGAAGCTGAAAATTAGGGAGAGAGAGAGAGAGCACAGTTTGAGGCCGAGGGGTACGGTGTCTTGTGCGTTTTTATTTCGCTACAGGACATGAGTTAGTGGGTTTGAAGTACATGAAGGGCCCAATGAAGGGTATGATATAGCACCTAGAATATTCAAGGAGAATCGCAACAATGTAGCAGATTGTTTCCTTATTTTCCATCCACGGAAGATCTCAGTTGACCCCTGGGTAGAAGCACTGCCGTTAGGCCGAGTCCCATGGCAAGCCAGGTGGGGAGTTGATGGACTGAGATATGCCAGCTATTCCCAGCTATTTTGCATTAACAGAAGGGCACCAGAGTTTTGACTCGACATGTTTTGACCTGTAACATCCTATGACCATATTTTCCCTCTTTCTCAACTGCTGCAAAGTTTGAGCCCTGACGAGCCGCGTGGCCAAGCTGATATGACCCATCATCATGACCCCATGGATAATGATAGGCTTGTCTTGCAAGGTCATTTTGTGTGGGATGTTTCGGAAGCTAGGGGAAGTACCAAAACAGAGGCTTCTGTCTAGACATGTTTAGAGTACAGCCCAGTGTATGTGCCATGGTCAAAAGTTGGGTGATATACTGCTATACTGATATACCATGATATACCCACATTTTGGGATGGTCATAGTAATTCTAAGTAATATCCAATGCCTGGGTGCAAAGGCCCCTTTGAAGCAGACACACCATTATGATGACCCTGCGGGCCACTGCTGCCGGTGTTATTTTTTGGGCTCGAGCAAGAGGGCAAAAGAAAAATCGCGGTCGGACTCGTACTAACAACACTTTAGCTGGACATCAGCTGAACTGCCACTGGTTTGCACAGAAATCACTGAGGGATACCCATCGGCCCCATGGTTGTGCGAACCACTGGCAGTGTTGCAATGGGACTGGGGTAGTCAATCAGTCAATCTATATACGGGATATATACGGTATATTGAAATCTATTGCATCAGAGAGTCCCCAAACCAAATCAGCGGCAAGGCGCAGGATTCTGACAACCGTTTCGGAGTGGGATGATACCTCTCAATACCTTGTGATTCCACAGGCACAGATGTAGTGGAACCTGGCTAGATCAATCACTAAATAGACAAACTAGACCCCTGATTTGTTTGGAGTTCCACAACTGGTCGTATTTTCAGTGCACCCTGCGCTGGATTTCTGAGGCCATGTACTCCCGAGAGGATATCAACGTCGGCAAGCTTCTGAAGAGGTGAAACGGCTTCAATCTCATGTTTGCCTTCAAGAATTGGAGGTTGCCTAAAATGGTGGTACCCCAATTCACCGTGGGTTTCAATACTAAAATGGTCTAGTGACTTGGATGACTTGGGGATACCCCCATTTTCGGAAACCTCCAAAGGATGCCAAATGAGTAGATTGGGCATTTTACAGCTCATTTGCTTGGTGCGAAAGCCTGTAGAGTGATCCTTTCCTATCCTACTTGGGATGAGGCTTCCCCCAGTGACTTGGGCTTTTTGCAGGGGATGCTAACCATCAGCCAATCAGGGAGCCTTAATAAACTCAATCGACAAGAATTGTGTTGTGTTTGGGAAGCCAGCCTCCCAGATTCAGGAGGCATTTGCTGCTAAAGAGGCGACCGAGACATAATACGGTACAAGTTTGATATGCTGCAAGTATAGTTGATAGATCTATATGATCTATATTAACAGTTGTATAATGTATATAACAAAGGAGTATAGAGGGATGTAGATATGACACATATTACATATGATTGTGTACGGTATGTATGGTCATGATCATGCTATATCATATCTCTATCTATATATCATATCTCTATCTATATATGTATGTATATATATATACACGCATGTTTATTCTATTCGATTGACGTCATGCCGGCATGGCACCAGGTTGCCAAAGGCAATTCGGAGCAAGGTCCTGGCGAAGGACCGAAGAAAGCCCTGGGAATTCAAGAAGTTTGCCACGGGAAAACACCATCTTTAATGGCTAAACCATCTGAGCAGTGTTCAAAACCTTGGTTGGTGGATGATTATAGGGGATTATACTACCCAATATATTGGTGATTACATGTGATTACAATAATCCAATAGGTGAATCTATATTAAACAACCAGTATAATGGAATGAGAAAGGGATTTTGAACACTGCTCATCTATTTTCATTGGCAATTTTCCATGGCTATGCTAAACAACCACAGGATAACATATACAAACGTATACAATTTTGATCAAACATTTGGCTGTTTCCCATATTTCCTGTAGGTAAAATACACGAAAGATTCACCAAACCTGATTCTCCATACACACCCGCGGAACGCCCCTTGTGTATGAATGTATATGACACATGCAGCTGGCTACACGTGGCCATGGTATGCCAGGAGTTCTTGGATGAGTGGCTTGGCTTTTTGAGCTTTCCAGGGCCTGGGATCAGTATCCCCTATTCGAAGAAAGACACATATAATGGATGCATGAATTCTGACAGAACAAATTGTGTCCTGCAGAGCCATTTTTCTGAACACCAAAACAAAAGTCAAGAGTTGTTCCATTCCATCGACCCGGAAAGTTGCATGGTGGCCACCCCTCCTATTGAAATGATGTAGGTGCTGGACTATTTTCAAGAAGTACGACGTGTCTTGCCAGCAGGTGGGTGCAGGTTGGAGCAGCATTCGACATCAATCGCACACTTAGTACACATTAGTACACTATTCATTGGCTGTATGGTAGCATGAATGTGTGAATGTTTGCCGGTAGTAGACGCATACTTAGATTGTTTGCGAAGTCAAATCAATTGTCACTAGGTATCATCCAACAAATTCCACTCTGGCACACACACACACATTTACATCCCCCCTTGCTGGCTTCAAGAAAAGCTAAGGTCTTTCAGAGTGAGAAGCTTGAAGGCTGCAATTTGTGGAAGGCATTGTTGGAGGCTCCAGTGGGGTCCGGGTTGAGTAAAGATATAGCGGCCGGTGAGGCCCCTCCATGGTTGGTATTTAGAACACAGATGGGGGTGGGCGGGTAATATCGGAAGATATGGCAAGATCCAACAAATAGGAGTCAGTTGAAGTCACTAAGTGCAGTTGGATGACATAGCATGAGCAACAGTAGAATTATTTGGGCATGGGTCAACATCATTGGTCTCCCATGTTTTTGTTTAATGAATGCCAGATACGACCAATTTTGCGCTTCCATACCAACCAACCAACCATCCTCCAGGGGTTGTATCCCCACCATTATCCCCACGGTTTAGGGTCAATTTTCCAAGTTGGGTTGGAATATCCGCATGTTTCATGGATATATATACTATATTATACATATTATATATATATAAACCATTAACAACCACCACTTACAACCGCATGTGATGACCAAAACCATATTCATCAATTTGGTGATGGTTCTAAAGTGAATATCCCGGTAAGTTGCAACCAGAGCCCCGTGCACAGGCTTTGCCCGAGGCGTTTTCTCAGGCGATCCTCAAGAACCAGAAGCTGGACTTCAATGGATTGGTTGAAGGGAAACTCTAGAGGAAACCCCATATTTCATAGGAAAAACGTTCCCTGTACATTTCCCTATCATTTCCCTTAAGCCAAAAAAAACGATCCAGTGGATATACATAAATAATATATATATATATGTATGTATGTGTGTGAGTGTGTATTTAAATAAATAAATAAATAAATATATATATATATATATATTGAGAGCTTGGAAAAACTACACATATTTGGAGGATGACCTGACGTGGGTCTTTTTTGGTGGTAATCACATATTTTGGATGATGTGGGCCATTCTTGGTGATATTCTGTCCCATTCTTGGGGTCCACACGTGTGACCCATGCCCAAGTATGGAATCACTGTTCGGGTTAGCGCGTGTTACTATGAATGGATTTGATGCACCCCAACTGAGCTCAAGCGAACTAAAATTCTGGGCCATATCCAATGGAAAGGTTGCCGTTCCGGGCCTCAGCTTGGGGTTTCTCGGAGCCAGAGAACGGGGTGAAAACTGCGAATACGAGAAGCAACTTTGATCCTTAGGTATCTTCAAAAAGACATTGCATTGGGCGCACTGGATTGCAAGCGAACCAATGTTTCGGCAGTTGACATGGGATACATCAAAGGCAAAACCTATGATGCCATACGACATGATATTTTCGGGGGATGACCCATAGCTGCATGCCAACGTCAACAACGAATTCGTGGGGCCGGGCCCCTAAGGTATGGTTGGTCTCTTCAGCAAGACTCTGTCTATGCCTTCACCGGCTGTGGACGTGATGGTGAGCCTGTGGCTTGGACGGACCGCTTGGAGATGTGAGGGCAGCGTAGCATCAGCGTAGCTTAGGAGGCTGCAAGGTACTTGTTTTTTGATTCAAGTGCCGGAATTGGATGATTCAAGTGCCTACCATTACCACTAAAAAGATGTAGAATGATGTAAACTGCGTGGTTTCCGAATGTTTCGAATAGGTATCTTCCCTGAAACCAATCCATTGACCAAGCCATGCCACATTTGAACGAACATGTGGGCCTCCAAGCCCATGTGGTTTTGAACCAGAGGATTGTTGATTTGAATCATTTGGATGGATTGGAAGTCCCCGACCTCATGAGTTGCAATCAATGTGATGAAAGTTGCGGTGCGCTTGCTACTGAGCAGCTATTGCAAAAATCGATCCAGATCTCCAAGTCTTTATGTGTGCAAGAAATCTTCCATTGACTCATATTATGGATTCTTTCTAACTAAGCTGGGCCTTTTTGCTTCATGGTGAGCTTCTCTAGTTCTAGGCCTAGTGGTGCCGCAGTTGCGGGTTATGCTGGTAGCTAGACCACAACTACAACACAAAAGATGTGAGAACCAAAGTCTGCTTGCATCCTGCCAAATGCCAAATTCAACAAACAACCACTCACGTAGCTCAATGCATGTGACACCTACGTTTTCATGGTCACCTTGTCTCAACCCATGCCGTACTGGCTGTTTGGTCCCGATGGTTTAGAGTGCCATGATGATTCCCACCATCCTTTGAGCGCATTTATCTATGTCATGGCTCTTGGCTCTGATACTATGCATGATGCTATCGTAGATCCCCATGTTGGTCATTTTTTGTTGATTATTGTGCCCTATGCAGGGGCAGTGTCCCTTTGGATCCCTCTGGCAATTTAACATAGCTGTGGAAACTGGCCAATAAAGATAGGTAATTTAGAAATTGTCCCACTAGAAATGGCGATGTTTCATGGCAAACTGTTAAACTACCAGACGCGTCTGGTCATACCCCAAGAGTATGGTTTGTGCACCCATCCAACTAGAACCAGATACCCTCTGGTAAATTAACATAGGGATACATAGGGCACGAAACTGCTAGTTTACTGGAGACCCTGGAGAGAGCATATATCAAATACAAACCCAGCTATCCAACTTGGAGTAGGACAGTCCTGACACATGTCCACACCAAATCTCCCAAGGCCGTCTCACTCATCAAGTTCCCTGAGTACGTCAAGTTCACGCTGGCATTGATCCTGCACAAATATAGCCTCTTCGTGGGCGTTTAGTGACGGTGGGCGATTGATCTAACAATGAGCCAAAACTTGGGGATATTATATAAACATATATAAACTGAGACAGACTGTTATGAGTCACACACACACATATACATACATATATATAAAATTATATAAATACGCGATTACATATAATACACACACACATATATATATACACATAATAACATGAGATAACATATATTTATATGACAGTTTACAGTTTTAACTCAACCATAAACATACCTTGGGGCTGACATGTAACCCAACCATAAACATAACTTGGGGCTGACATGATAATAATGGGTGAACTTTGCCCCTTCTGGGCTGTAAATTAAATACGTACAATAAAAAAATGGCGAGGGCTGTGCATGGATGTCCTTTTCTCTCTGGTTGATGAATAGAGGGGTAACCCTCCCTTTGGACTACCAATAGGTACATGATGACAAATTACATGCTACACCGGCCCCGACACTATAGGTTTTCCGGGATAAAATAAAGCAGTTTTAGGTCTGAAAGGGGCCCCTCACTGCGGGAATTGGACGGGTTCATCACTGCACCTGGGATGGGTATCCATCAGCAATGTGGGTTCCTTTGTTCCTTGCGGCTCCTGGAGTTACAATCATTTTTCGGGCAACTTGACTTGACCCCTTTGGAGCCCGATGTGGCTGGGTCAGAAACTGGATGGGTTACCAGCTAGAACAGTAAGTTAAGCCTATACCACTGCCTGAAGATGACCAAGAATTGTGGCTCCCTGCAATTGACATTGTCAGCCACTTTACTATGGCCGGAGCGAGGCGCAAACGCCAATGTCTTGGACTGCAAGATGGCTCTCAAGGCTCAGGAGAGCTGTCTCCGCTATGGAGGTGGTAAGACCGAATGGTTGTGTCTAACAATATGGTAATGTTTTTAACCCACCAATAGACCATCCCCAACCTTTCAGGAAACACGCGGTAGAAACCCTGCAAAACGTTTGGTGTACTATTTGGGTTTGCCACATGATATACCCCAAAATTTGATGGTTGATCATTATAGTTTGCATGGAAACTGCTAGTGCAGTGGATTTTCTTGGTATAGACTCCATTTTCAGACACATCCAAACGTGGCAATCTTTTCTTGAATTCACTTAGGTGAAAAAAAATGAATTGTTTGTCTTTGTTGGGGGTCCTGCGATTGTACGCCAATCACCTGAGCGTACAGCAGGAGATGGACCACAGCAAACGTTGGGAGGCTCAGGAGCATCAAGGGGCTGGTCTTGGGCGATGCTCATTCAAGTCAGGACAGGTTGGTGGCTTGGGGGTGTCAATTTAGCTTGAACTCAGCCCATGCTACGGTGATTTGGGCATGGCTCAAAGGTAGGGTAGTCCAGCAATTGGGATCTCCATTCCCTGGTTTACATCTTCAAGACCTGCACATTGTGGACGTGACCAGTCTTGGAGATGGTTTTGAAGCATGCATTGACATTGGATACGGATCATTCAGATCACACTTGTTACACATTGTTGGTTTACATCCCAGTGGTTTTGGAATGTACATGGCTTCTATCCCAGTGGTGATGGTGCCTCAAATCTTCATGTCCATCCATATCTATCCATTCTCGGGGCACTGTGGCCCTATGGCTTGACGGAAGTCGATACATAATCTGAATTTCAATCACATTCTGATCTTATTTGTGCCAAAAAAGGATAGGTACATAGAATAGATAACTAGATAGCTGGATAGATAGCTAGCAGCTAGATAGCTATATAGCTACCTAGATAGCTAGATAGATTATTAATAATTAATTAGCCTAGACATGCCTAGACGTTGTTGCTGAAATCTACCCCAAACCGAGGCAAGACCAAGGTCGTCGCAAGCTTGGGCCCCGCCTCTTGGAGTGAGGCAAGGGCTGCTGGGCCGTGGTGTAGATCTAGCTGGGTATGGCTCAACAAGGGGATAAAAGATGATAAAAGAATCCAAACATAGCCTAAAAATGGCGGTTTGAAGCAGCACAATAATTGGGAATTTAGATGAATTTAGTATCAAAATACCAGCAAAACCTTCGATGAAGTTCAGTTTTCAAGGACTCTTTCCACAGTTAAGGGTAGATACTGCCCAGCCCCAAGAAAAACTAGGATACCTGCGAGATTCGCCATTTCCAGGTGGCTTGCTGGGCTGGTCATCTACACATTCGGAAATCGTGTGGTGTGGTAGCTGATATTTTTAGTGCCTCTTATGTGATACTCAAAAAAGGGTTGCTAAGATTTTGCATTGCGGCAAGTGCTGCGACGAAAACATGTGGCACTTCGGTGCTCTTGACAATTTGATGTCCCACGTGGCTATCATGTAGAAATATGTAGAATAGGACTCAGAGAAAATGTTGAGAGTTGCATCAGCTTCGCATCAGCCACAGGAGATGATCCCCAAGATGATCGAAGCAGGCACTGTTCCTCGCAGAAATTAGATGAACTTAGCAGGTTTCATCCGACCGCCCCACCAGCAATTGCCAGCCATCGTGAATCCCCCGCAGGTGGGCTGGGCTGTGTTGAAAGCCACAGTAGATCCAGCTTTCGGGAGCATATTCTGCATAGGATTGATGTGCTGATGATTTATGATTGAATTACCCTCTGGTAAATTAACATAGACCCTTAAAATCACAAACTTTTAGTGGAAACTAATCTTCCAACCCCTATCTGCCAGGGTCTATGTTAATTTACCAGATGGTAATATATTATGTATTTATTACACTGTATTCTACTTGCCTATGTGTATACCTATGACTATGTAAGTGTATACCGGTGTTTTCATGCTCATACCGTACCTATATGTTATGTATGAAACCTGTTCATACACACAGAATCGCACACACACACTGCTGATTTCTATGTATGTATATATGATTAAATAAATATATATATATATGTATATGTTTCCACGGGGATGAATCAAAACCGCTCATATCCAACATATACATGAGATTTGGGGGATGAACATTCATTTACCAGCTCAGCTCTTTGGGGACAAAAACAAGGCTACGAGTTTGCGCTGACCCCGAGGCCATACCACATGCTACGTCCATATGCATTCATATATATATATATATGCATATACATATACATATATATATATATAATATTTATACATATATCTATATAGATGAATGTAGAATATATACATATATATATATAGCTTGTACGAATTACAGAAACCAATGATAGTATATGTATGTCATATCCTCAACGCTTTTCCGGTCGCTTCGCGGTTCCAAGGACATTTTCCGTTTGAACTGCTCCCATCGTCGTGGTGGAGATTTTGAGCGCGTCTATCCGCTGATCAGGCTGATGCGACTGGCCCACTGGTGGTAAAAATGGTGATACTATATATGGGTATATGATGGATATAACCAAATGGAACATCAAAATGGGATACTACGGAAGCCAAGTTGGAATGCTATGGATTGTAGTGGTACTACTCGATGATAATGAAACTCATGTTCGATAGACTTCGGAACCGAGCATTTTATGGCATAAAATGGGGTGGAACCAAGCGTTTGATATGGAACAAAATGGTGAATGCTGCTTGATATTCCACGGGAACCACTGTGGCAATGCAATTGGGAACATGAATATCAGGAGAACCCGATTGTCAGACAACCCAACTATGACAGATATGGATGGCAAGTGGTTTCTTTAACCTTCAACTTAGCCCTGTTTGACACATCCTATTTAAAATGGTAGCTGCTGGTCTAAATCCAGCGATGTTCAGGGTCATAGCTCGCTGCTTGGATGTGCATGCCAGTTTGTAAGTGGTAAATAACTGCAATCCAACCCAGATGTACAAAGGGCATACCCCAGTTATATAGATAATCTATGTATATGTATACAGTCATAGACCCCACTTACTGACGGCCCCCAAGTAGGGAGATAAACCTCCCAATGGATCAGCAAGTGCAGGAAATATTCCAAGATGCTGGGCCGTCGTGTGGAAGTCTTGGGAGACCTTCAGGCAGGGCAGCTCCACCAGGTGAATTGGGATCCAATAGGCCTGATTCAAGGGAGCATCTTGACCAAAAGTGATGCATTTTTCCCATGAACTTTGGAGTAATCCTGCAGATTTTCCCATTCTGGGACTCAGGGAAGACTCAAATATTCCTATTTTTGTGAGGGAATGTGCTTTCCCTTCAAATTGGCCAACGTTGGGTGGGGAGGAACAGCTTCAGTGTGGATAGGTCTCACTTCAACGGCTCCCGACTGCTCCTGGCACTCAGGGCCCCAAGTTCCGCGTGGGCGAGTTGGAGGGCGAACCGGTGATGTTGAAGGAAGGTGAAATCGTGGAGTTTGGCATTTGCAAGGAGCCACGGGATGCTGGGGTAACTCATTGGAACATGTTGCTTGAGGTGGAGCAAAAACAGATATTAGTCATTACCCAGCTACCCTCTATCTCCCACTGTTTGAATTGTTGCATACTGTATGGCTTTAATGGATTCCAACAAGATTCTATGCTGCAAGGTCTTGCATTTTCGGCCACCTTTAGTCATCCTGAGTCTTTTACATGTTTGTTGGTTAAATCCAACTTTCTTGTCAAGTCGAAAAACACGTGTTGCGGAAATCCCCATGGTGATGGTCAAATCCCCACGTTTCTTGGTCAGTTCTCTACACGCTCCAGGATGACAATGACCTCATCAAACCGGGTCGTATCACCATGAAGCCCACGATTGAGCAGAATGCCTTGGTAAAGGCCTGCAAGGTCGGAATCGCTTCTCGCCTATGATCTGGCTGGTGATTTCAAGGATTTTCCTAATTCTTGAAGATTTTGTTGTTGATAACACTCTTTGAGATGTGGCGAATTTCCACCCGCCGATGATTTGTTGAATGTGTTTTGAAGAGGGTCATGTTGAGGTTCCAACTCAACCGACTTGGATCTACATTGACTTGATGCTATGATTTGGCCGTGAGTCCAGAAGTCAAGGTATACCATTTCTGTGTCGAGCCGGTCACCCATGGTATTTTTGGGTGCTGAATCCCTGAGGATTTGCTCATTGAGGACGGCATCATGAAGGCGAGGGAGCGGCGAAGAAGTTTTTGGGGATAGGCTGAGGCCGCCCAGCTGTATGAGCTCTGGAGGCCACTCATATTTGTATATTTATATATATCATATGTATGTATATGTACATATTATATATATATATATAATATACACATATCAATTGAGATTATATGTATTCATGCGATATTCTCCCAATATGGTTTAAGTTTGTACATGTATATATATATATACACAGTATGTATTTATATATATGTTGCAGGCTTATTTTACCTTGAAAATGGATCGATATAATATAGTCTTCTGGATCCTTTATATACAACTTGGTCCTCAAAGTAGCCATTTCGAGATTGGCTCAGGCAATACAGCAGTCTATATGGATATAGATTGAGTGCCTGCCGAGGGAAAACTGGTTGACAGATGTTGAAAGCCGTTTGGACAAAGTTGAATCCTCCACCCCAGCAGCACTGGCAGCGCACTTTCTCTATCCTTCTCTGACGCGGGCAGGTGAATGTCGTTGAGAAGCTATCCGACACGGTACGCCCGCGAAAGTTGGATGCGTTATGATAAGATCACATAAACATATCATGGGAAACAACAGATTGGGAGGGTGCCCGCCACCCCATGAATTTCCATCGTTCGCTGTTGGCCTACTGCTGCCTTTAAATACAATGGTTTACTGAGAAAGGGCAAGACGGATACAGGTGGTTTTGGACATTGTGTCATAGAGCTCCTGCTCCGGCCAGTGAATGACATGCCCATGCAAACTTCCTAAATTGAAAGGATCATAATCCACATCTAGAGACTTACTACTGATTGCGGTGATTCGTTTACAGTTCATGCATTGACAAGCTATACCATCCATGGCTGTGATCTTGGCATATATTGGCATTTTTTCATCATATTTTCGTGGGTTCAATCTCTGTGATCCGTGGGACTCACGGCGGGCTCCAGGAGTTGAAGGTGAAGATCATCCGCGGTGGAAAGCTGAAGGCGCAGCTGAGTCGTCACCTGTGATGATGGTGTCATATTGATCCACTACGATAGACATTGACTTAGACATTGACTTAGCCAATGTTTGAGGATTGCGATGCCATTTTTTCAATACTCTCCATTTAGTTTGGGGATTTCATCATTTTGCCATGTTTCATTCCCGGAGGGTTTGTCGCTGGTCATCCGCAGCGAGATGCACATCACCCACCGCGAAACGCTCAGGCGCGCAAGGGCGTGAATGTGCCGGACTGCGAGATCGACTGTGCGGCGCTGACCACCAAGGCATGGAGATGGAGATTTTGGATGATTTTGGTCAAATCCTCCCGTTCGAGAAGTTGTGATGCCCAATTCTTCACCATTTAAATAGAGGAACATAGCGATATTGATGACATTACCTATCAAAATGGTGATATTCCATAGGTTGATGGTTAATTATAATTCACCAACGTTACAAAATATTTCATTCTTCATCCACTGTTGTTGGTCAAATCATGTCAATTTCCGCATTATTAACCATGATTAATTCTTAACCAGTACCTCATGAACCATAATCATACTGTAGTTATTACCATCCGGTGTCATCAAATAATAGCTCGAAAATCCTCTATTTCTTTCGGGTATTTTCCAGCTAGCCATGTTTGATTACCGGAGGTTAGATTGATTTTTGGCTATTGTTTTGGTGGGTGCTATATCATCTTCTTTCGTCCTAGTTACGGCAAATCTGTTTCAGGGATGATCCCAAATTCTGGCCATTTTCGATGTTGAAACCACCAACCAGCTGCGCTGGGCAGGACATTGAAGATGCCGAGTATTTACTGCAACTGGACCCACCAGTGGAATATATTTGTGTCTCTTGGTGCTGAAAGTTCCGGGTTCCAGTTCCTGGGATTGACAAATAAGGGCGCTCTGCAGATAGACATGTTTTGTTTCAGAGACTAGGGAAGAAAGTGCCATGCAACCATGTTTCCTGGAGGAAATCCATGAAAACCCATTACGCAACAAAATCCCCAAAGAAAATTCAATACATGTACGCCAGATGGTTCATGTCCCACACTGTTCAAGTCATGAAAAAGCGGACTCTTAGAAAGACCCGGATTGAAATAGGGCATCTAATAATTCAGATGTTTTCCAGACTAGTTCAACTGGGCACAAACCCATTTGCTGAACTCCGACCCGACCCAGCCGACCGCCGTGCGCCGCCGCCCAACAGGTGTCCTTTGCACAAAAGGGGCAGGACCTGCAGGAGCTCATCGACATCATGGACCGCCTGAAGATCCCAGCAGACAAACGACCGTGGCTCGGTGCTGGTGCGGCGTCGTTTGATGTTCGCAAATGGTTAGTGCTTTCAAGTGTGTGTATTGAATAATGTAGACATACATAGATGCACATAGATGTACATAGATGTACATAGATGATCATAGATATATATACACATATATATATATATATATACATAGATAGATATAATTTGAATTGTTCCTTCCAAGCTATACATTTTCTTGTGGTGTTTCAAACGCCAAACAGCCCAATGAGCCAACATTGTCAGAATCTTATTTGAACACCAGTCCACCAGGAAGATTTGCCCGAAGATTGAGAAGCCGCAAGCCCTCACCAATATCGAGGGTATCATTGAGAAGTCTCAAGCATTGATGGTTGCGAGGCAGCTGGCATGGGCTAGAGCCTGGCTTATTGACCCCAGAAAATTCGAAAACGGCCGCCATGGACAGGAATTCCAACAAGTTCAAAAAGACCATCAGATGTGTTGCAAACCCCAATCTTGGCAGATTCAGAGCCATAGGATTCGGAGAGAATGATGGGCGATGGATCTTGCAGTATCCTCCACCTTTCACAAACAGACCGGTGGTTTCGAATATGTTCCTTATTTTCCATACCTTTGGGATCATGATACTGAAAAAACAATGGATAGAGGGTTAGAACTGATTGATGATTGATGATTGATGATGATCGTGATGATGACGACGACGATGATGGTGATGGTCATGGTGATGGTCTTGACGGTGATGACGGTGATGATGGTGATGATTATGGTGATGCGGATTGTGGTGATACTGATGATCAAAATGATAGACATGACTGAAATGATTGAACTGATACAGATGATATCAAAAGTTAACATGGATTGTGATGGATTGTCTATCTACTGTGGATGGACAAAATCCTGCACCATTTGGCAACTATTGGTAGACTACGTATGAAACACTATGAGCCACTGAAAATCGTGGCACTATCATGGGATACACCATGATAAACCATCTACGAAGTGGTGCAGGATTCGGCAACCATCCGCAGTGGACCCAGCCTTTCAGGGGCGACCTGGGCGTCGAGCTGGAACTGGAGCGCGTGCCCTTCGCGCAGAAGTTGCTCATTGCCCGAGCCAAGAAGGTCCATCGTTTGTGTTCTTTCACTGGATTGGTATAAGGGAAAATCTACAGGAAACCATGGTTTTTACCATCAAAAATAGAGGTTTCCTGTAGATTTTCCCTTAAACCAATCCAATGATTCTTGGATCAAACTGATCAATTGTGGGACGATGGAATCTGAGACTCCCACCTTTTTTTGGGGGGGGAATGAATTCGAACAGCGATCTTGATGTTCATGGTGCCAACGTCTTGGTACCCGAAAGAACCAGCATCTCCCGGCGATTCCGCAGCCTGAAGGCTGGCCTTTTTGTCATCAATGCCACGCAGATGGTGGCCACTGGGCACTGGGCAATCCTCATGGCTTGAACGGTTTGATGATTTTGGATGTCTGGAAAGCGCTTGTTTGGGATGTCAAAGTCGTGATGCGGCATGGGTAGGAACATGTTTGAGGTCACACTCCTAAAAAACTTGATTTCAATATATGTCAATAAGATTCAATAGAAGAACGGAATTGGTACATTGATGTTGCAGAAGAACAACCATTTGCGCGGCTGTGCTGGCTTTAAACGGAATTACAAGTGCAGCTTTTTCTCGACCCACATGGATTTGTCTCAAAATGTCTCAAATATGCCCCTCAACCTACTGGATTATCGCCATTTTCCCTATTACATTAAGATAGCCATTTGCAGATGAAAACCTGCAGTTTCAGACATATCCATGTATTATATTGTTAGTAACGTATCCAACTATTTTCCCAATTGCATTGTACATATTATTGTATGGTGGGTTTCCGAATTGAATCATTAAACCACCATTGCACCCTCAAATTGGGCAACGTTCCGAACGGCTTCTAAGGAGAGCATGATCGAAAATCCTGTCCCCACTCGTGCGGAAGTCACAGACCTGCAGAACGCAGTGCTCTTTGGCAGGAAATTCAGAGCAGAATCCACAGATGAAATCCTTCTATGGCAATCAGGATAAATCATTCTATAACTATCGTCAATCCCACACATGATCGTCAATTCTTATCACGTACTTTCTTGATGGAACATAACATAATATTGCAACATCGTAATTCACATTCACCTATTATTAGATGAAACATTATCCAATCACATCAATCATGAAACTGCCACAGGAAGTCTTGATGACAGATGATGAAATCACACAAAAAAAAACATGGAACCATACAAAACCTATCTAATGCCCACATTTTTTTCATTGATCCTTACAGTCCTTACGTGTTTTCCACACGGAGAATCCAGGTTCGACGGCGCCGATGCGGTGATGCTCAGTGGCGAGGCAGCCAGCGGCAAATATCCCTGCGAGTCGGTGATGGCCGAGGCGGATGCAGCGCCTGGGCTGATGGACAGCCAGAGATGCCCTTTTTTTTGCCGGCTGAGTGGTGTGAACTGTGGGAGGAGATTTGGGATTTGCCAGTTTTCTTATAATAGATATTTGATATTTAATGATTTTTACAGATGGGAGGATGTTGCTAGACTTTTTGGGGGCCACAGTGGTGATATTTCACCAGCCATGTGAAATGGGGACTTCAAATCATTGCTGTAAACATATTCAAACAAATTGATTTCACCAACGAATGATGGAGACAGGTTTGGACCGGTTTTGGATGATGGGTGGTGGAAAACATCAGCCAACAAACTAAATCTTCATCAGCTACGTACATAATTTGACGACGAATAGTCAAGCTAAGCTATAGGTTGAGTATATAAATGTTATGTTTTGATACAAGTGGTGGAACCTCGTCCATCAATATCATCAATCATTTGTCCCCATTTCCTACTGTAGTACTTGGGGTCATCACTGCCATAGGGTGAACTAGGGATTTTGCAATTCGCTTATTGGACTGTTTGTGAACCATCTTTGTAAGTACATATTTGTCAATATCTTGGGATCGGAATCTAAACCACCGTGATACAGACTGACACTTGGATTGTCGAGCACGAAACGTGGTGAGGTCGGAAAGTTGCATGAAGCTGAAATCTTCGGTTCATTTTGACGTGGTAACCTCTGGTAATCAAACTTGGCTGGCTGGAAGATCCGCCATTCTTCCGCACGGCAAACCTGAATCTAAGGCTTTGGAAGCCGAAGCTGTCCGTGACTTTCTGAAACCACAGGTGGCCACTGGGTGATGTCCCATCTGGAGAGGGGCAACTAGCATATGATGAAAAAAAAAATCACGAAAAAATGCTTGGGAATGAGGGGAAAAGATGCTTGAGAAAGACTATCTATTCAGCTACATTTGATGTTTCTTTGATGGGGGTTACAACGTGCTAAATGTTGGAGAATGTGGTGAAGTGCTAACCTGGAGCTTTGCCTGCAGGTTCCAGATGGTTCCGTGGTGGATGAGGCCAACAAGCCTCGGGAATTGGACGTTCCTTGAAGCAGCAAGCAAGCTTTTTCAGTCAGGGACCAACATTGCTGGCACGCAGTTGTCATGATTCATCCGATTAAATCTTAGGGTTTCCTTCCTGCTGGCAGTATGGAGTTGGGAATCTGTTTATGGAGTCGTCGCATGTTGCAGCGTCGTTCTCCTTGTTGTGGGGGGCCTGGTCCCTTGCTCGGCTACCTGAAATTTCGACCTCACCTGCTGGAAATGATGAAGATGACCTCCCCGGGCTGCAGAGTGGTTTCTAACTGCTAAGGATAGCAAGAGGCAGATACAAGTGGTGGCATCTTTGGGTCCTGCATCGTGGAGTGAGGACACTTGTGATGACATTGATGTGTCTGGAAAGAGGAGATATTGGCAAACCCGGTATCTCCATGTATATCCCAGAATGGCAGTTTTAGATTGATAGTCAGTTCTGTAGATAGTTTTATTTTGCTTCATGAGGAAATGAGGATTAAACAGTTGATAACGGGGCATCATGTTTGCAGACAAACCCATGTGGTTTGGAATGAAACACACTTGATATATACCTTGAGAATCCTTGAGATATTAGCCACAAGGTTGGTTGCTTTCGCATTCACACGTGCATATATTATATCTATACACATGAAAAATGGTGCATCTTCATTAGAACCTGCAGATATCTATTTTGTTTGTACTGCTGGCCCAGCCGCAGGAGATGATTCCAAAGATGATCGAAGCAGGACAGGGCTGATCGGTGCTGAATGACCTTTGATACAGTGGACGGTGGCGAAATCCTGCATCAGTTGGTGGTTTTTCCCATGATTTCATATGATTTCTAGGGTTTCAACCATCCTTTTGGTGGGGCAAGATGTCTCCATCCACAGTAGGTACAGAGAACATTAGATCACAAAAGTAATGAGGCCGAGTGCGGTATGAAATGAAAGAAGAAAGGTTGGAATCTAAATCTCCAGTCGCCTGCGAAAAGTGGCCATTCAATTGGACACAATTGGACAAAGGCTGCCATTCGTGTCCAGGATATGGACTCCCATGCTGGGGGTGGAGTTGGTGCACCTACTCTCTGAGAATGGAATTTGGCAAAGTGCCCATTTCAAGATCTCTCAAGATGAGCTTCTCGTTGCTTCCCTCCATCAATCTATGTTTCTGCGGCAGGAACGAACATCTTCAGGTTGAACTGCTCCCACCGCCGCGGTGGCGACTTTGAGCGAGTCTACCCGCTGATCCGAAAATATGCCAAGGACCCTGAGACCCGACGGTCGCGGTGGTCGCAGTGTCTGGGGGATCACATGTTCCTCGAGGGTGACATCCCCTCAACGAAGATGGAAAGATAGAGGGGTTGGAAGTCTATTTTTCACTAAACACAGGCAATGTTCACGGTGAAGTTACTAGAGGGTATCTCTGAAGTGAACTCTTGATGATGAGTGCCACGTGATTTTTTTTTAGGGATCAGTGACTCAGTGGTTCCGCCATGTTCCACCTCCTTTTCAGCCTTTCGAAGGAGATGGGCAAGAAGGTGGAATGCCTCGGCGACTTACAGGCCATCATGGCTGAATCCTGGTGAGCCAAAGATAGCCTAGTTGCTTCTTTGGTTTTTGCAGTAGTGGGCCATACTACCCGATTGTCCGGGGATAATTTCGCCTACAATGGAGATATCTATATTTCCCAACCAATTCAAAGGGATGGGCTGGTATTTTTGGTGGCTCTTTTGACAATGGAGCATCAAGTGCTGGTTAGTTTGCAGCCATCTAACGGGTGTATCCATCCTCATTGTTGGCCAGTTGGACGGGTGATGTCAAACAACTTCAAACACCAAAGAGGATGAGGATCCCAAGTGGCCATTTCATATCTGGGACAGAGGGCTCCGTTTGAGAGACCCTGGCCCTTGTAGCATGTCAAATCATGCCAATAGGAAACACACTGGAAAACTGCGGATGGGTTTAAATCTATTGAACATGGTGTTTCTATGTGTTTCTCGTGGATTCCATCGTTTTTCTTTAAACCCAGGTGCCGCATTGTTTCCGCATCTTCACTGGTTGCCTCATGCAAAGCTGATCAGCTTCCCAAAGCGGCATTGCCCCTCGACCCAGTTCGGCGTTCAGGGTCCCAAGTTCCGCGTGGGTGAGTTGGCGGGTGAGCCCGTGCAGTTGAACAATGGCGACATCTTGGAGTTTGGCACCCTGGCGATCTGTTGGGATTTGCGCGACTAGCAACTAATAACTCTTAAAAAAGGAGCAGAGGACAATTCAGTGGTTATAACAACTGGCTTGTAGCATGTGGTGGTATGGGTCAAAATACAAAGTGTGATTTCTGACTGGATAGAATGGTGCACCATGAGCGCACCACAATGCCACGGCGCTTCTACTTTGTCGTCTCCGTTACGTCGCACCTTGGATCGCCAGGTATCTGCAAAGATGACCAGGACCTGATTCGCCCGGGGCGTATCACTATGAAACCCACCATTGAGCAGAACGCCTTGGTGAAAGCCTGTAAGCCGGGCACACCTTTGCTGCTGGAAGATGGCATAATGGAGGTGGGCTTCACCATGGCCCTTGAAAAAAGGATGACTTGAGGATGTAGCTTCTCCGGGGCAAGCATATGGAAAATGGACATAAATGGACACGTTGATGTGAAGATGGTGTATCTTTGGAGACTTTAGATAGCTGATATAGCTGCACTTCACATGATTTTGTGATGCCTTATGTAGGCAGGTGTAATTGCAATTCCATGCAGGAATGGCTGGGGATTGAATCAACATTGACGGGAAGAGTGTCCCTGTGCAGCACTGTGAAACAGGTGAAGGTTGTCGAGAAATGCTCAGAGACGGAGCTAAAGGTTGTTGCATCTTGGCAAGGATCTCTGCAATGTCTGAAGATATTTCTTGGATGGTTGGGGCTGACTTTTCCATTTCTGTCTCATCAACTTTTTGTATCATGTCGGGTGGCAATCGTCCCAGGTGACTCGTGGTGGCAAGTTGAAGGCCAGAAAAGGTGTCAATGTGCCTTGGTGAGAAAAGTTGAACTCTTCCAAAAGTGCAAGGGTGATGCCTTGAGGCGGTTTGCCTTACTGGCCACGCGGCAACTGTTTCATGTTTCATGTGAGATTTCGGAGCCTCATCTTCACCTCTTTGGATCTGGCAGGTGCCTGATGTCGAGATTGATTGCGCTGCATTGACTGAGAAAGACATTGAGGACAGCTGATTCTGTAGTTGGGAACATGTGGCTTTGTCTGAAAATGGGGTATCCCAAAATGCATTGGTTTATTCTCATTCCATATTTTTCCCATTCAGGTAGCCCCATTTTCAGACACACCCATATTTGGTTCTGATGTGACCTCCCGACTCCCCTGGAGAACCAATAAAGTAAGGGATTCTATCAGATTACCGGACCGTACTAGATTGCTATGCATTTGCCACAGCCATCCAAAACCTAAGAGGAGGTTCGTCATGCAAGCTGGATGGCGTTGAACCATAGTTCTGGATGAATCATAACGACTGAAGTGACGGCACTGGAATGATAGTTAGGATTGAGGTAATTATCCCAAAATGCCCGAATTTTTCCGGTTCGTAAATCATGATATATCATGAATCATGATTAAATGTATCTAAGCATAGGACAGGAAAAAGAATAGGACAGGATTGTTGCGATGTGGTGATGTTTTGTTGGCCTTAGCCCTGTTTTTTTCAAGGCCATCCAGCATGGCAGCTTCCCCAGCTGTCAGGATGCAGAGTATTTGCTGCAGTTGGATCCGCCAGTCGAATACATTTGCGTGTCCTTCGCCCAGAAAGGCGGGGTTCCGTGTCGGACATGGGATGATCGATGATCTTTTCAGAGCGGGCAGCTGCAGCTGAAGGATCTCAAGGTTATAGCTGGCATATTTACGTGTTGTCTCTCCATCTTGTTCTCTTTGTCTCCCGGGGCTTCGTGCTCACACGTGCGGACACACACACACAGATATTACATGATCCAGATGAACATAATATTGGAGAAAATAAACTGGAATAAGTATTGTTTGATGTTTTTTTGTTTGTATGGCAGATGGCGATGGAGGGAGAGAGACAGAGAGAGACAGAGAGAGATGTAGATAGATAGATAGATAGACAGACAGACAGACAGACAGACAGACAGACAGATTAGATAGATTAGATAGATTAGATAGATAGATAGATTATATAGATAGATTAGATGATCAGATGGATTAGATAGATTAGATAGATTAGATATGTCGATTAGACATGATAGATATTATAATATTATAACATAAGATAAGATAGGATCGGATAGATAGATAGATCAATTAGATAGATTAGATAGATTAGATGGATTAGATAGATTAGATACATTAGATAGATCAGATAGATCAGATAGATCAGATAGATCAGATAGGTCAGATAGATCAGATAGATCAGATAGATCAGATAGATCAGATAGATCAGATAGATCAGATAGATCAGATAGATCAGATAGATTAGATCGATTAGATCGATTAGATCGATTAGATAGATAAGACGATAAGATAGATAAGACGATAAGATAGATACGATAGATAGATAGATAGATAGATAGATAGATAGATAGATCGATAGATGGATAGATGGATAGATGGATAGATGGATAGATGGATAGATGGATAGATGGATAGATGGTTAGATGGATAGATACATAGATAGACAGATCGACAGATAGACAGGACAGATAGACAGATAGACAGATAGACAGATAGACAGATAGATAGACAGATAGACAGATAGAAAGATAGACAGATAGACAGATAGACAGATAGACAGATAGACAGATAGACAGATAGACAGATAGATAGATAGACAGAAAGATAGATAGATAGATAGATAGATAAGATAGATAAGGTAGATAAGCATAGATAAGCTAGATAAGATAGATAAGATAGATAAGATAGATAAGATAGACAAGATAGATAAGATAGATAAGATAGATAAGATAGATACGATAGATACGATAGATACGATAGATAAGATAGATAAGATAGATAAGATTAGATTAGATTAGAATAGAATAGATTAGATTAGATTAGATAGATAAGATAGATAGATAGATAGATCGATAGATAGATCGATCGATCGATAGATAGATAGATAGACACATAGACACATAGTTACATAGACACATAGATACAAAGATACACAGATACATAGATAGAAATGGAGATAGAAAGGAGGCTAGATATGTAGATAGACAGGTAGACATAGGTAGGTAGATAGATAGATAGACAGGTAGATAGATAGATAAGATAGATTAGATAGACAGGTAGATTAGATAGATTAGATAGATAGATGAGATAGATTAGATAGATTAGATAGATTAGATAGATTAGATAGATTAGATACATAGATAGATCGATAGATGGATAGACAGCTAAATAGATTGATAGACAGATACAGCTGTAGCTAGATAGGGAGATAGATAGGAGGCTAGATATGTAGATGGATAGGTAGATATAGGTAGGTAGATAGATAGGTAGATACAGTTGATAGGTAGATAGATAGATTGAAATACTTCATGTCACTACTTCTAGGAAGTCCCTCCCTGATTTCCCTCCACCATTTCTCGCCAGTGACCCCATGGCTATCATGCCATCCATTTGTTCATCATCCCACCAGGTCAAGACTTACAAGAGCTGATCGACATTATGGATCGACTCAAGGTCCCCCAGGAGAAACGACCCAAGATCTGCCCGAAGATCGAGAAGCCACAGGTGGGCCGCGGGGCAATGAGGTGCACCAGTGGAAATATAGATATTATATATATATAACATCTATCTATCTATATAATATATATATATACATACTTGGGGGAAAAATATGTTTGAGAGATCATGGTTTAGAGATGTTTAGATGTGATGTGATTTCGAAGATCATTTTTTTGACTCTATAATTACAGTATTTTATTTGTCAAGGGTTTTTACGTGACTTTATATCAATCTGCGGCTTGAGCAGACAGCTGTGGTTTAAGTGCGTTCCATGATGTTCCAGGTCATTCTTCAGTAGTGTTCAAAATTGGGCCTGCTCCCTGTGGCCCAAAACCAGCCATTTTCATGTAATTTCTCACACCCTGAGTTTCAGACCGCACCTTCATTTGGAGGTTTCCATAAATGGGGATACCCCAATAGCTGGATGGTTTATACTGGAAAATCTCCAAAACAAATGGATGATTTGGGGGTACCTCCATTTATGGAAACCCACCATTTCAGTCCCCAAATCTTCCGGCGCAGCCAAGTCCTAGGCCTTCACCAACATCGAGGGCATCATCGCCAAATCACAAGCCTTGATGGTGGCCCGTGGCGATTTGGGTGTGGAGCTGGGTCTGAATCGCGTGCCCTTCGCGCAGAAGCTCTTGATCCAGCGCGCCAAACAGGTGCGGTGGGGACAGGGTCCATGACAGTGGAGGGTGGTGAAAGATGAAAAACTCTGGAGCTCCAAAAGATGAAAGATAGCTCTTCACCGTATTTTTGTTGACCGGAAAATCTTCCACATCCATGTTTAGGGATTCCATTGGTGAGTTTTCGGGTGCAGTTGCCGCAAGGTGCAGCCAAGTAGGAAGACTGATGCCAAGCTGAGTTAACCCCTGGGCCATTCTAGCAGCAGACTACATATTAAAACGACATATTTGGGCTCATCTTATTCCAGGTTTATGAATCCCTACCTGACACAGTTCTTGATGTTCAAAACTATTGTTTAAAACATGACCGTTGCTCCTATTGCTGGGATGAGGTGATACTATGATACATGATGAAACCACCAACTGAGCTGATGCTGAACCATCCACGTTTGTGACGCCTGTGGCAGGCCGGACTCTTCGTAATCACAGCTACGCAGATGGTTGAGAGCAACTCAGCTTTAGAAGGAATGCTAGTGAGGATGCAAGATGATAGAAAACGTGTTCAGCCTACTGATCTATTTCTTCGATTTTTATAAGAATTATAACTATAACTATAACAACAATTGTATTTCTTTATATCTCAACTAATTACAACAATTTGTGGCATTGGTTGGACCTTGTAGTGCGCCTCAAAGCCCCGCAATCCGAGGCATGATTGAGAACCCTGTGCCAACCCGAGCAGAAGTCTCGGATTTGATGAAACTTTTCTGACAATATTGGGCCTTGACGCGGTTTTCATAGGACATGACTGGCTTGGGGTTCCATGGGCTGAGACTGGAACTGTCATCGCCTTGGCATCGTTGACCAACTCAGCTATACCCTGAGGTAATCAAGGGTGGCAATGGAAGATCCATCATTTCTATCCATTCAATTCCATTCATAGATGGTATTCCCAGCAAAAAAAACATGGATAGGGCATTTCCATATGGATTTCCCAGCTTGCCATGTTTGATGACCAGGTAACTCTCCTTCCGAGGAACGCCGTCTGGGACGGCACCGATGCCGTGATGCTGAGCGGCGAGGCGGCCACCGGCAAGTTCCCTTGCGAGGCGGTGATGGCTGAGGCTTCCGCCGCACGCGAGGCCGCCTGGGGTTTTGGTCGGTAGAGCTGGGCCGGTTTTTGGGGGTCATGGTTAGATTGATGTTAGATGATGTTGGAGGAAGTCACTTGGATCTTTGCCGGTCCCCAAATTGATCGAATTAATCAGTATGCCTATTGAATCTTTTGAGGGGGGGTGAGCTCCTCTTTTCTTCGCTTTAGGATTGTCATCTGCAAATGCAATTTACAAGTGAAGGGATGGCCCCTGACATGCAGCGATGGCCTCTGACGTTGGCAAAGGCTTAACAACTAGATGTAACGAGATGATAGAATAAACCTTCACCATACAGCGGGATATATATATATATATATATATGAGATGTATTGGGATATGGATGTGCCATGATATCTGGATACATGCGATGTATGTACTTATCAACTCACCTAGCCTCAGCTCTCAGCTATCTCCAAGCACCGCAGTTTCTGTATCCTCAGGCTGAGACGGTGAAGCATCGACTACAGAAAGCCTGCCCTTATGTTGTTACTTGGCTTTGGTGGTCAAAGAGTGGAGCAAGATGCCTGCGAATCAGCTAGTGGGTATTATTGGGTCATATTCAGAGTCCTGTTGGATTTTGTTGCTCTTGCATGCCGCATGAGAATAAACCAAACATCTTCTATTCACCTACCTCCATCTTTTGACTGAAGAGATGGGTGTTCCATTGCAATGTTTCAGTGCCAGAGGGTAAGGGGCATGAGTGCATCTGATATTTTTCTTTCAAACGCTTTTCATTTTTTTGGCATGTTTGAAGCACATGTCGGAGGATGATCATACAATTGACATGAATGCCAACCCTGGATCCACAACCCCCCCCTGGGCTGTGTAGTTTGAGGGCACATGGGGTACCAGCTAGGTACTGGTAACAAATCAATACAAATCATTTGACCCTCCTATAAAATTGATCCTAATTAATTCATCCACCAATGAAATAACATAGATACCGAAAACCCCATGGTTTCCCGTTCGGAAAGTGAGCTACAAACGGTTACAAAGGGTTTGTTTACCCTATATATATGTATATCTATGTCAATTTACTGGAGGGTAATTAGTCCAAGTAGCCCTCATGATATTCCAACAATTTTTCATATCATGATCCGAGGCCATAGACAGCAAGCTGCCGCTGCGTCCAGCCCGCGCCTTGAATTGTGGCATGGCCTTGAAGCGTCAGGAAACGGACCACAACAAGAGGAAGACCAAGGTGCCGCTGGGTGCAGAAATGGGGGGATTTTACCAACAAACATGGTAGAAAAAATGGGGAAGAATGGGATATCATGGGGATGATCTGGATATATCTGGGTAGATTTGATTACACCCCACAACGGTGCAACTGCGACGACACTGGAATGATGAATTCTCCACAAATAGTGGTTTTTCCTCTCCTTCAGGTTAGTGAAGTATGTTACCCTCTGTTTATTTAACATAGCTATGGAGAATTACGATGTTGAATAGGTAAATCATGACAAAACATCAAAACATATGCAATTTCCCGTAGCTATGTTAAACAACCAGAGGGTATATTAAATGATATTCATACTTTATCCGGATTGATGGTTAGCAAGCATTTGGGCGAGAGAATTGATGGTTAGTAAATACCTGGATGATACAATGGCTACATCAAGTTGATTGTGGTCACCAAGATGACATGGAGATATTTGTACGCAGGCGCCATGGTAGGTGCAAATCGACAATATACATATCATCCCGAATCATGCCTTAAGGATTCTATTCAGAGGGCCAACAGATTCCTAGGTCCTAGACTTGGGTGAAAGGACATTTTCTGGTCTGAGACCCCTGCATTCAGTGGCCATTCCTGTAGATTTTCTCAGGTTTTGCCTGACATACCCTCTGGTAATCAAACGAGGTAATGGAACATCCCCTATACATGGACGTTTTAATGGGAACATCCATTGCAAGCTGCTGGATATTTTCTAGGAAGCTATGCTTGATGACACCGGAGGGGTCCGGATCCGTTGATTGATCGCTGGCACTGCGACCCTGCCAGGTGGTCGCCAGCTTGGGCCCTGCCTCTTGGAGTGAGGAGATGATCCCCAAGATGATCCAGGCAGCTGGGTGCCACTTCCAAGCAGCGTTTCTACATGAGGAATACTCATCACCCAGGAATACACGGGATACTGTATCTATATCTATATCTACATCTATATCTATATCTATATCTATATCTATACCTCTGTTTGCATCCATATCTATATATCTCTCGATATCATTCTACATGCATGCATAATTAAGTGGATATATACAAAAGAAAATTACATTGACATGTATGTACGCATATATCTATGTACATGTATGTGTATATATATATATATTATGTGTATACGTGTATGCATATATGCATGTGATCTCAAGAAGGACACTGCCAGGTGAAATCAACATTTGAATGTTGATTTCTTGGCTGCAATCTGTTGGAACAAAAAAACCAGTTGGATTGCCAAAAATAAGTCAGCTGCTGGGGTCTAGAGTCTAGAGGGATTCTGCCCAAAGTTGCTCACTGACCTGTGTCAATGTGGTATAAAACCCACATGAACCGGCTCGGCTGTCCTTGTGAGGTCACGAAGTTACTTTGTTTTTTAGCCGATGACCCGTCATCCCGAAACTCTCCATCACCCCCATCTACCATCCCCACCTCCATCCCCTATCCCTCAACCCATCCCCCCATTTTTCACCAGGGATGTCCACACTCCCTGCCCCTTGCCTTGTACAGGCTGGAGCAGACATCTTCCGCTTGAACTGCTCCCACCGCCGTGGCGGTGACTTTGAGCGAGTCTATCCGCTGATTCGTCAGTCGGCCAAGGAGCTAGGAAAGAAGGCACCGGGGGACAGTGGTAAAAACGAACTCATGGGGTACTGCTTTGGTTGGGGATCCCAAAACCATGAATGGATCCATAATGGGGGATTTATATAGTTCAATATATAATATCTTGATATAATGAGGATGTAATTTGATAGACATGTGGGATTAACAATCTATAAATTGGGACTTTGATGAAACACCCCCACACAAACTACCATCCGGTATATTAACATAGACCCTGAGAATAGCTATTTTTAGAGGTAACTAATCTTCCAATCCCTATTTGCCAGGATCTATGTTAATTTACCAGAGGGTAAGTTAAATATAAATCATCCCAAGTAGGGGTATAATATGTACACAACATAATATTCACGCTATTATTGGGGATGGCTTTGTAACTGAGTATTGTGAACCCCCCTCTATGCCCCAAAAATGCAACGATAAACCATCCTAGATTTCAGCAGAACTAGGTGGTAGAGACCTTCCCTAACTGGAGGTTCACTGCATTGCTGGAAACATGCTACTGACATGACCTCCGAAGTTCTCCAACATGGCCATGATGATGCACATATCTTGATCCAGATCCTGCCTTGGGGAATTTGGGGATGGTATCCTCTCAAAATCCAACGCTTTATCCCCAGCCGCAATGTCAGAAACGTCATCCATAGGTAGACTTCCGACCTCTTTCCAACTGCTGCCTTTCAATATTAGCTTGGTTTATGATGTTTATGAATTGTATGATGACCCCGTTTACTCCGAGATATCTAGCATAAGCATCCATAAACCACAGTTAGTTCACCTATAATAATTAGTTATGTTCACCTTGGCAAACCAACTACAAATCCCCTGCCAGGGGCAGAAAACGCTGTGCACAGGTCGAGTGTTTGGGTGACCTGCAGGGTCCCAAGTTCCGTGTTGGCGAGCTGGCGGCTGATCCCATCCCACTGAAAGATGGCGATGTGTTGGAGTTCGGTATCTGCAAGGCGTTGGGAACTGGGCGATTTTTGCCCGGTGGCACAAGGGGATGAATATGAATGAACCCCAAGGCGAATAAGTGGCTCTAGTACATTCTAGTCATTCTATTGAAACTGCCCTCATGGCTATGGTTGGGAAATTCCCGCACTCAGTGAGCATTTTAAATGGAACTAAATGGTGGATGGTCCATTGCCAGGTTGAAATACCGCAGGGCATTCTTTCTTTCCACAACTTTGTGTGTAAACAACATTCATAATTATATATATATATACATATAATTACATATATACATACATTATAGTGTTATGCTATTGGTTTATGTTATGCATATACGTATACAGTATACATATAGATACATATTTGTCTAACTAGATCATTACCCCCAAAAAAACCTGGAGACAAATTGGGAGAGCGAGACCTCACTTCCTGCAACTCCAGCTGCCAGGACGACAATGACCTCATCAAACCGGGGCGCATTACCATGAAGCCAACGATCGAGCAGAATGCCTTGGTGAAGGCATGTAGCTTGGCCAAACTAAGGAGCCGGCCTGTAAAGCCTACAGCAAGTATGCGATAAATCAATGTAGGTGTATATATATATATACAGAGAGAGAGAGAAACATATATATATATATAGACATTATCACAAATGAAATGAGTTTGCGAGAATAGTATTTGATTTTTAGGGGTACCTTGAGTTCCCACTGATTTTGAGGGTACCTGGAGCTGTGCTTAGTTCTACCTCTTGGGAACCATGTCCATAGCCTAGGCACGGTGGGTACCCCCTTGCTGCTCGAAGATGGCATCATGGAAGTGAAGGTCACAGAAAAGATCAGTGACACAGAGCTCAAAGTGAGAGTGGTGACTTGCCAAATCTCAGCCACAAGAGATGATCTTCTTTGGTGGGCCCAAACCCATGGCTGGGGACAATGGAAGTCCGAGATTTGTGTATTTGTCAGTTTTGCATCTTCATTCTTGCGGAAGATTCAGTGGACACTTTGGCCATGTGTATTCCGCAAAACGATGGACTGGCACATATCAACCCCAACTCCAAATACAGTATCTGAAAATTAGACGCTTCATGATGGTTCAACAGTACAAGAGGAACAATGCGACATATGGGTTGGAGGACTTCATTTTGATACGGATTTGTTCGAAAAAGAGAGCGAACCAAATCTCATCATTGATCAGCAATTTATCATTCTCCAAAAAATCTAAAGGCACCTATTTTGGTGCATCCCCCATTTTTGGACAGTTGCCACATGCTGGCACCTCCAGTGTTTGAGGTGCGCGGAGGCAAGCTGAAGGCACGCAAGGGTGTGAACGTTCCAACAGTGCAGATTGACTGCGCTGCGCTGACGGAGAAGGATGTTGAGGCCCTTGGGGAGGGCAGATAGCATCGATAGCTTCAGCTTACCCGTAGTGTTGCTGCAACATCTAAGGCTGTTGGAATGTATCTAAGTCTAAGTGCTTCTAAGTGTCATTCGCCTGCACATTCAATTCCCACAGTCCCACAGTGTATATCGCAGTCATTGAGTGCAAACACCATGTTGCTGAGATACTGCCATGTACGCAATACTTGCCTCACAGATCCCCCAACAAGATCTTCGATACTCACCAGTTCTTCCCAAACCTGGTGGATTTTGCAAGCAAAGGCTGGCTTGACCATTCAATTTTTTGTTTGATGCTTAAGCTTTGATTTTTGATGGTTACTACTAGTTACTACCCATGATATCCACATCCTGTCCATTCTATCCCCAATTCTCTTGGTGCATCCCCCAGCATTCCCAGGATATACTATATACCCAGCTCTTTCTGCAAGTGTTCGCAGTTTACTTATGGTAAACCTTGCAAATTGATTAAGACCCCCCTTGCACTCCTCAAACGTTTGATGCGTTCAGTGCCTTTAGGTTCCATTCTGTTCCCACCTGGCGAGGACGCTGAGTTCTTGCTGCAGCTGGACCCGCCCATCGAGTACATTTGCGTGTCCTTCGTCCAGAAGGGGCAAGACCTCCAGGAATCCTGGAAGGGCTGCCAGGTGCTGCCAGGTGTTGCCTACAAAAAATGGGGGCTGATAAATCATCGCAGGAGAAGCTCATGAGAAACACATGATAGATCTCACCCCAAAACCCTCCGGAGAGACCCTTGTTTGAGCTCTTGCAGTGAGGTTGTTATATGTTGTTATTGGTTCAGCCAAGGGCGTTGGCACGGATCCAGTGTCTGCAGGAGCTCATTGACATCATGGATCGCTTGCAGATTCCTCAGGCCCTGCTTGGGACTCTCGCTGTGGCTGGGGCAATTTTGCTGTAACACTATATTGACTCTATGCTGGTTGATGATTTCGTTTGATTTAATGTCCGTTTTGCTTTATTTGTTTTTAATGATCCCTCCCCCATTTGGATGACACTCCAATTTTCCTATATTATATAGTTTGATATGTTTGAGGCTTGGAGGCTTAGAATGGATACGCGGAAGCGTGTCCGGATGATCTCTCACTGCCACAGGAACGCCGACCAAAGATTTGCCCAAAGATCGAAAAACCACAGGCCTCGGTGGGAGTAGTTCGGTAGTTCAATTGACAGCTGCACGATACTATAAAAAGAAAAGCCTTAAAAGCATTACTAGGAACTGTTATTTGACATATAATTTAGTATTGTACATTATTGTATCATATTCTATCTATACATGAGGACCATCTTGGGTGGTATTTTGATTTCACGCCCTGGTAATCGAACATGTAACAGTAACATACAGTAACATGGAAAATCTCCCAAAATTACAGATCATTGTCCCACAAACATACCCTCTGGTAATTTAACATAGCTATTGAAAATTGCAATTTAATTTATAGTTGATTTTCCCAATTAAAATGCTGATTTTCCATAGCTATGTTAGTTTACCAGAGGGTATCAATTTTTGATAATTTTTGGTGATTTTCCAATGGAAATCTCTGGGGTTCCCAGGGGTTCGGGGTGAACGGCTTCAAGGCGCTCACCAACATTGAGGGCATCATCGCGAAGTCGCAGGCACTGCCGCGGGGTTGGCCATGGCGGCCAGGGCGAACTTTTTTGGTGCCAATAAAATAGAATTTGAATAAATTTGATGGAAATGTTGAAATATTTCCTGAAATCGAATCAATCATTCATATCGAATTAGGATGAATTTCGAAATAATGTTGGTAAAACAATAATAAACCATCCCCCAAATCACCATAAATGGGTGTTATAAACCATTCCCAAATGGGTGGTTTATTATTGTTTTACCCTCATTAGACATGAAATGAAGCTCGCCCGTGGCACATTGGTCTCACAGGCCCTGATGGTGGCACGTGGAGATTTGGGTGTGGAGTTGGAGTTGGAACGTGTGCCATTCGCGCAGAAGCTGCTCATCAGGACTGCTGGGAAGTGCCATTGATTTGGTGGATGACCTGGACCTACCTCTGCTTCGCGATAGTATACATCTGGATGCGTTTGATCATGACCTCACTGCGATGTCAGTGGAATAAATTGGAATAATGGTTAGCAAAGCGTGATTCATCCCCAAATGGCTTTATTTTGTTTCTTCCCCCTCAGGCTGGTGAATTATGATTCTGATTAATTTAGTAAATATGGGTATATTTATGGCAAGAGTGGCAAGTTGAGTGGAATGTTGACCAACAATTCTTTATGATGCATATTTATGGCTATGCATGGGCGTATGGAATCGCATGGATGCCAGATTTCCGTACAATAGGGATCAATGGTATCGACGGAATGATTTCCAGGAAAATCTACAGGACATTACCGCCCAATCAATACTGTGAAGATTGTGAAGGTTGCCTCCTCACTGCCTGTCGTTCCTGCAGCAATCATCGTGGGTCAGGAGAGCCAAGGATGCTGGTATCTTCGTTTCTTGGCAGCTGTTGAGGATCTCGAATGGGTACAACAAGGCCTCCCAAGAACAAGGTTGAGTTGGTTTATAAATATCTAGGCCTAACTAGGCTAGCTGGGGTATATGGTGGACATCTAGAGTTAGATACGGTTTGAACCAACACTTGCAACTGTGGGGGCCCTTCCTGTATCGGTCAACATCATTCACCCAGCAAAATTGATGCTGGGTCCATTGATGCTCCGAATCTGAATCATACCCATGTCAATCCCTGAAAATCCTTCCAAATGATCCAAAACTGTCGATTTGTCCATTGATCTTGCAACTACAGTTTCCCCTTTGTTTGCATTGCATTTTGCGGCATTTTGACCTTTACTTGTTTGTGTGAGTGTGTGACACATTGAGGTCTACAGAGGTCCCATGAGGTCTCTCTTAAATGGACAGTCACCACTTCAACAGTCGCTGTCGGGTTTTGATTTGAGGTTATCAATGCCACACAGATGGTGGAAAGCATGATTGAGCATCTTGCCAGCATTGCCATTGCCCACACTTTGCACTTTTGTACCCAGAACATACCAGATTACGCTTGATGCAAAAGCCATTTGGTAGAATCTGCCCAGCAAAAGTTGGGATTTCTTCTGATTACTTCTCATCGTCTGGGAATTTGTTGCTTGGCCAGCTCCACCAGCATCCAGCTCAGCCGGCGTCAGGCAACCCATCCCGACCCGTGCCGAAGTGTCGGACCTGCAAAACGCCGTCTGGGACGGTGCTGATGCGGTGATGCTCAGTGGTGAGGCGGCCAGTGGCAGGTACCCATGCGCCTCGGTTCCAAATGGGTGATCAGTGGGTGGGTTAGTAGTCGTTGAGGTGGCTTCCAGAGGACGGAATGTTAAGTGTCCTGTGAATGAGCTAAATGAAAGCACAAAAAGCACAAACGCATGAATCTTTTGTTTATGTACTCGGCTGAACACTCGCGCCAGGAACCTTCAAAGTGCTCGCTTGAAATAGTTATTCTCTCCAGAAATTATCTCAAATTGATTGATGACCCCCCCGCAGCCTGTTTGCTTCACACCAAACTGTTGGAGTCTTCGACAAGGTGAATCCGTCATGGCAGAGGCAGATGCAGCCTTGGAGGCGGAATCAGTCCCTTGGCACCTTGTAATCAAGGATGGATCAGAATGCCAACAACCATGTTTGTCAACAAACAAGGCAAGCAAATCATTAAAAAAACTGTGAGGTAGCATAGGCAACTTGAATCAACTTCATGTGATTATATACTTGAGGATGCTGTTACTTGACTTTTGAGGTTTAGTGGGTGGTTCTCTGATGAAGTATGGGGTCGTTTGCGACGACGCTTTCCCTGCTGGATCCCAGGTGAAGCACCTCTTGGTACCGCAGGTCTTTGACGACTACGCGGCTCGGCACCGATAATTTCCTGGTTGAATGTGATGGGAAGTGCCCCAATGCCCAAGGGTGACCCAACCCCACTTGATAACTCTTGATATCAAGCAGCTGCAAATGAAATGATGGTTGGTTTGGGCCCCAAAAGGTCATATAATGGTCATAGAATGGTGACATCATGGCCATAAATCAGGCTTAGGATCTGTTTTAAGGGGCATCCAGACTTTATAGCTAGGGCATGCTAGGGCTAAGGGCCAGCAGCTAGCACAAATCCCTGTGTGATAAGTGTGCTTAATTGCACCAAGTTGCTGCTTGGCCGGTTGCTGAAGGGAATCATGATCCACAGCCTGAGGTAGTGGATGAAGCCAACAAACCACGTGAGTTGGACGACAGCAAGAGAAGGAGAGTTGGATGACAAGAGTTTGGAATAAATTTCCATATGTGGGCTGGTTTTTGGAGAGTCCATTCTTGACACAGATCCAGCTGCTTTCATGGATCGATGGCATGGGGTAGAGATTGGGAGTTGGTTGAACATGTCATTGTCATTGTGAAAGTGTGCTAGGAGAGAAATCAGTGGCAGAAAAACCAGGTGATCACCTTTTCTCTTGGAATGCACAGTTTTGCAGAAAGAACAATCATTGTAATGCTCCTGGGACAAAGGCAGAAAGGCCGAAATGATTTGCGGATGGCAAGCTGCAAGAGATGCTGTTTCCCCAGCCATTCCATGGTCATCTTTGCAGTTTCAACCCATCCCCTAGCGTCCAACCAGATTCCACACCGGGACAACCACCTGGGCAAACCTTAGATGGTTACTTCAGTACTTACTTTAGTCATGCGATAAATTTCATGAAACTATAAAAGTCCTTAAGCAGCAAAAAGCCTCCGCTGCTGGGCATCTTTTCCACAAACTTGGGCGCAGGACCAAGGTCGTGGCAAGTCTAGGCCCATCCTCTTGGAGTGATGAAATGATCCAGAAGATGATTCTGGTGCGGCGGGTACTGGACGGTTGTTGAGTGTTGGCCAACAATGCCTGAGAATATTTGGCTGGTAGATAGTAATAACGCATGACATGACATATAAATATGAATAAATATATAAATACATAAATGTATAAATAAATAAATAAATATATATATATATTTATACGGGAAGGCAATGGAAAAAAATATAAATATAATCATCATGAAATAGAGAGGAAGGTTTGACAAAAGAGATTGATTATCAACCGATATAAACAGTTCCTCAGGATCTACTGGCCATTGGTTGGTTTGTCCAACTGTTCAATGCTTTTCAGGAAAAGCGCCTCGAAATCTGCAGCACTTCAGCTAGAGATCTTTAGGTGCAAGAACTGGATGACAACCTAACGTCAATGGGTTAGTTCAAGGGAAGAAAACATGGGAAAATCAGTTGTTGTTCAATAGGTTCCACCATCAAATAAAGCGATGAACCATTTTTTAAAATCAACCTATGGGTTACCACACCTCGAGGAACCAAGCATATAAACCATACTCCCAGATGGGTTGGTCTGAAAATGGATTCCCCAAATCTCATGGATAGACAAAACCCTCTTTTTGCATAACAATGACAAGGTACTTGTAGGGCCTCAACCTGCAATTTGTTCTTTAAAGACTCTTATATATCAATCTAGACCAATCCACTGATGTCCAAACCTGCAGGGTTTATCAGTTTATCATACTTTATCACTATTTTCATCTATTTTCCCATTCTCTTCCCCACGACAAAAGATGCCTTAAATTAGGATAAATTGGGGCTACAGTACCTGCGTCACCACGTCACCGGGCAACCGCTCAACCTTCCCGCGAGGCCGGCACAGACATCTTCCGTCTCAACTGCTCCCATCGCCGAGGTACAGGGATTGGTCGAAGTATTTTGGTTGACGATGCAACGGCAATGACGGCCTTGAGATGCATTTCTGCTGCCTCTATGGGATGATATAGGTGAAGATAGTATGCATGCATATCGACGTAGATACTGTACATGTTTGAAGATTGGGTGTGGAAAATGGGCGATTGGAAAAGATGATGCCAGGGGCCAGGGCGATGTCCCAAATATATATGAGTTTATGATTTTTCCCCCATTATAAAATGGCCATACATGGTGTGCAAATCTGGGCAAATTCACCAATATTCCCTATTTTCAGATAGGAACATAGGCACTTCACTTCTGCAGGTGGTGACTTCGAGCGAGTTTACCCCTTGATCCGCAAGCACTCCAAGGACAGCTGGGTCATAGCGAAACGCACACCTTGATCAGTGCAAGTGTTACAAAGCACTCCTGCTGCCGCTGGTGATGGTGATGATGGTGTTGATGGTGATGGTGATGACGATGATTGATATATTAAGATGACATATTAATGCGATAATTGCTCTTCTTATTTTTACTTTTACTACTATTAATGGTAATCACTATTATTAACAGAATCATTTAGATCATTATCATTATCATTATTGATCTCAGGGTGATGATACGTTTTTGTTAACAAAGCATTTCACCAATGATAATGACATACAACCTAAGACCGAGCTTATGGTGATGATAATGTGATGTTCATGTACTGAGAATCGCCATGATGATCACACAAGATCAGGTCACAGATCTAACTTCCCAGGAGCTGGGCGTAAACGTGGCTTGCCTGGGCGACCTGCAGGGCCCGAAGTTCCGAGTTGGTGAGTTGCTTGGTGGAAATCGAAGGGTTCGTTGAAGGGGTGGTATCCTGGTTTTAGCATGTTTTATCTATATGAAATGGTGGTTTAATGGGATTTACTTGGAATTTGATGGGATTTGATGGGATTTAATTGCGAATCTAATGGGGAGCAGATAGATAGATAGATAGATAGATAGATAGATAGATAGATAGATAGATAGATAGATAGATCGATGGATAGATAGATAGATAGATTGATTGATTAGATTAGATTAATTAGATTAATTAGATTAATTAGATTAATTAGATTAGATAGATAGATAGATAGATAGATAGATAGATAGATTAATTAGATTAATTAGATTAGATAGATAGATCGATAGATAGATAGATAGATACATAGATAGATTAATTAGATTAATTAGATTAGATAGATAGATAGATGGATAGATAGATAGATGGATAGATAGATAGATAGATAGACAGATAGATATGATGATCAAAGATTGCTGGCTGAGAAATCGCTGAACCAAATGGAGGCTTATATGTAGTTTAGAAAGTCATCGAACTAAAAAGTAGGGGATTTTCCAGCAAGCCATGTGATTGATTACAGGATGGTATCCGTTTTAGGTCAGGCCTCTTCAGACTTCATCAGATTTCAAAGTTCATCATCGATCAGGTCATAAGATGTGGTTCCTTTTTCTCATAGCAAGATGGAGAAGAAGGACGGACATGAAAAGCCTGAAAAATCAACATCACCTCGACATGGGTCCGCTGGGCATGGCTCTGATCTAAAGGTGGTGAAATTGCATCCCTGGTGGCTGAGGCTGGCAGCTGATCCCATTCCCTTGAAGAATGGTGACATTTTGGAGTTCGGCAGCTTGGTTCTGGAGATGATATGAGATGATCGCCCTCCAAAATTCTCACCTGCAGCTGGAACCTCACATCTTGGTTCAACCCCCTGGTTCTCTTTTGGATATACCACATTCATAAATCTAAATGCTTACTTTCTTGACTGAACCCCCTGGTTTTTGGGCATGGCCGGATTAGACATACCCCAGCCTCGCTGGTGAGGAATCTGCAAGGACGACAACGACACGATCAAGCCATGGCGTATCACCATGAAACCCACCATTGAGCAGAACTTCGGCTGGAGATGGTGCTTTCGGTAGAGGGGGGGTGGCAACCACCAGGATTTAGGAGTTCAGGTTGTATCCATCGCAACTTGGGATCCAATTCAGTTGATGCCAGGCTTCTGGTTCGCGAGGGACGAGGCGGTCAAAGGAATGCTCAAAATCATGCGATGCTCAAACAGTGAAAAATCCCTGACATCATGCTGGCTAAGGAATGCCCTTGTGGAGGCCTGCAAGGTGGGTACTGTGCTGTTGATTGAAGATGGATTGATGGAGGTGAAGGTCACTGAGAACTTCAGCAGCACTGGAGGGTTGGAAGATGGCAGGAGCCGTGCGGCTCAATGTTTTGAGATGTGTTGTTTGTTTTTTTTCTCGTTTGCAAGTGGTAATAAACACTTTGCCATAGTGGGTTCCAACCTAAGTTGTGTCAATCAAACCCCGTCATGTGAGTCATGAGTCATGTAGAACTTATGGATACTTTTAGCATTTTACACAATGACATTGTCAGACTAAAACTGCTCATAGGTCATTGAGCATGGCATGCCCGGCATGTCCAGTGGGAGATCATCACCTAAGGAAGATCTCGAACACGGAACTGAAGGTGGAAGTCATCCGAGGTGGCAAATTGAAGGCTGGACGCCATCAGACACCATCAGACAGACCTTGGTTTCACCATTTCATCACAGCCAGGCTCGCAAGGGCGTCAACGTCCCAGATCTGGAGATTGACTGCGCTGCCCTGACTTCAAAGGAGAGCCTGCAGGGCGGGTTGAGGTGATGGATGAGCTTGCTGGGCCGGTGAGTTTTCTCATGTTGCGCGTGAAAGATGATGTTCAGAGTGGAACATGGCGATTGTTGGCTTTAATGGTAGATAGATTCAGATAGATTTCAAGGGTGAGAGGTCCCTGGATATGTTGTGATGGGTTTTGGTGCCAAAATATGAGGTCTCAACTCCTCAACCCGTTTGACACAAACGACATTCTGGGTACGATGGGTCACTCACTTGGGTGCAGTTGGCGGCAGCAGTTTTTTAGGTTCAGTTGACCCCAGCAGGTCTTTATTTCTTTCACAATTATAACTTTCTATATATTTCCCAATGGTCTCAGACCAAATCGTCAGGACATTGAGGATGCGGAGTTCCTCCTCCAATTGGACCCACCCATTGAGTACATTTGCGTGTCCTTCGTGCAGAAGGGTCAGGATTTGCAGGAACTCATCGATATTATGGAAACTCAGCCTGGAGTTGGAGATGGGATGGTTCTAGGTTTTGTGTTTCAGCCCGTTCAGCCCTACGCCAACAATCTCTGGCTGGAACCTGAACCCTATACAAGTGGCTGCGTGTTGGCTGGAGATGTTCATTCTTCCACCGATGATGGCAATGGCATGACCCACCCCCATACTTGGGGGTGCGGTTCCATGAATTTGCGCGGTTATAGTTCACTATAGTTATAGAGATTATATCCCAAGTGATCGGGGTTACTATCCCAAGGTTGTACCAAGTTGCGCTTTCTTTTTTCTTCAACTGCACCCCGAAGTGTAACGCTGGAGGGTTTGGGCTCCCCAAGGATCGTTTGAAGATCCCCGCCGAGCGGAGACCGAAGATTTGCCCCAAGATCGAGAAGCCACAGGCAGCTGTGAAGATTCTTTTATATATTCTTTTGTTTATTTTTGTCGTTGAAATAGCTATGAAAACCCTAATGGTTTCGCAAGCAATGATGGATTTTCCATATCTCTATTTTGTTAACAGTACGGTAATTGTGCCATTGTGGATTTGCACGCGTATGCACAGGATTCATTGGGGTATATTATATATTATGTTTATATTGTGAACCTCTTTCACATTGTCAGGTTGATTGTTTTTTGGTTTCCCTTTTTTTGGGGGGTGTCGCTTGTATAAGGATTTGCTTGCCCCCTTGTCCGATTCAGGAAGCATCGTAGTAATTACTGAGATGTACTGACTCCATCGTTGTTCCATACCCATGCCCACCCGGTACTTCATACAACGAGCATGGGTATTGAATTGCCAAGTTAAAAAAATTGAACAACTATGGTAATTCCATACTTCCATGTTTTTTTTTGGTGGAATTGCCAAGTTGATCAAGATGAGAGAGAGCACAAACCGCTATCGTTCCACCGTGGGGGTAGAGGCTCTGACCAACATCGATGGCATCATCGCCAAGTCCCAAGCCCTCATGGTGGCCCGCGGCGACCTGGGAGTGGAACTCGGCCTGAACCGCGTGCCCTTTGCGCAGAAGCTGCTGATCGCACGTGCCAAGCAAGCGGGGCTCTTTGTGCCTGGGTTTCTTTTGGCCAGCTCCGAAAAGGGCTTGAGATGTCCGGATCATTTTTGTTTGACTTTTAGGATATTTTGTTGGAAGGATTTTGAGGGTCAAGAAGGGTCAAGCTTCTGGGAAATGAGGATGGAAGCAGCTTTCGAGATCTTTCGAGCCCATTTTGGAATACTGTAGGAGCCATTTAGGCAAGTTATAGAAGTAGGATGAAGTAAGCATATAATCTTCATTAATCTTCCCCAAAATGGTGCGTCAGTCAATACTGTATCAATGATCTCTGCCATAACATTCAGTTACACCTCGGAAACTGGCAGCAAAAGAACGGTTTGGGGTACTTGGGGTAGCAGCAGTTCCACTAATACGTGGTCATAAAATGTCATAAAACCATCATAGTTATAAGTTATACGGCATATCCACAACCTGGGGGGGTTATCACCGTGGTTATAGCGATTCATAACCCCAACTGCACCCCCAAGCCCCCGAGTACCTGTTGTGTGGCAGGTGATTAACGCCACTCAAGTGGTGGAGAGCATGATCAACAACCCAGTGCCCACCCGTGCGGAAGTCAGCGATGTTTGCAACGCAGTTTGGGATGGTGCTGATGTTGCTTGGTTTTGATTGGCAGGACCAGGGTGAAGGACATCCTTTTGTACAGAAAATGATGTGCAACTCCTCGGTTTCAACAGTGGAAGCACAAGAAAATGTTCCAGAATTGAATGATGTTATTCGTGCTTTTATCCGTGGCATTATGGATGCCGCGAGTGGACCCTTTAGATGCAACCCCGAGAGTAGAGCAAGCAGACAACCACGGATTCAGTAAAGGACAGAATATGAATGAATATGAAATATATATTGGATTTTTCTGGTGTTTGTAAATCCCACTGGTTGGTTTCATCCCCTGCGAAATTTGGCAACTATGTACTGGTGGAATGTGGTGGGTCCAGTTTCATCGCCATTCTCAAATGTTGTTCATAATTCATTAATGTTGTTCATAACTCATAATTCATAATATTCTTCTTTTGGGAAAAAAAGAAGCAACAAACCCTAGAGGGGATGACGAACACCAAATTGATTTCGTTGCTGAACCTCAAGTGAGATCCACATGTTGTGGGATGCCTGGAACACGCCTACATTTGGCATGTGCTGAATCAACGTGTTTAGTTCACCCAGTTGTAGGAGATACACACCAGCGGTCATTTGTGGGTCATTTCATGTTGGTCAAGTGAATCAAGTTCCCCTTTTTGGTGGTGAAACCCTCATGTTCAACCACTTTCCAAAGCAGATGAGTCGGACCCTTTCCAAAGGGACCCGCCACCTGGTTACAAGGTGGCGCCCCTCCAGTTGGTTTCCAAACCCGCCAACATCCATCAACTATACTGCTACAGTTATATAACGATATATAGTTTCCAAAGACCATACTTATAGATAGCAACCCCAAAACAGAGAGAAAGGTGGGAATCCTGAACATATGCATCAACGGATTTTTCAGGTGAGGGCGGTAGGTGGTAGGCCATTTTGGTATCGATAGGTATTATATTATCGTGATTTCCATGGTAAATTTGGTAATTTGTGTGGTGAACGATATTAGTTCGATATCATCTATATTTACCTCTTGGATTTCCACTTTTCTATCCTTTTGGGGCTGGCTTGTTTTTACCTTGTGATGTTCACGTAGCCAACTTGGGGCCCCACCTACCCTTCTCTAAGGCTGTCATGCTTTCCGGAGAAGCAGCCAGTGGCAACTTCCCGCTGGAGGCGGTCTCTTGGATGCCTCTGCTATAGACAAACCTGGCAGAAAGATGAACTATGGATATCCCATGATATCACCCTATTTCAATGGATACAGTATATAAAGGCATCATAGGAAAAACCGTATGTCATATTGTTATATAATCTAGTATGTTGTGTGTCACATATATCTATAGGTCTTCGAACTTTATATATATATATACATCTTTATACAGATATACAAATGTACATATATACATATACATGATTATACATGTACATATATATGTACATACATACATATATATATATATACATACACACATATATATATATTTATATGCACATATATCTACCATTATATATAAATTATAGTATGCATTTGATGTATTTACATATTATAGGTATGATTGGTGCCTCTGAGGTCATGGCTGAAGCTAGTGCCGCACGTGAAGCCGAGTCCGTGAAGCACCGGCTGCGACGGGCATGTCCACCAGTGGAGTCAGGTGACGGGCCTGGATGGGATTTTGCACTTTTTTTTACTTATGGAAAATGTGGATTTAACATGACTCAAGCATGAAATATGTGGATTCAAGCCTCATACATATGGATTTAACCATGAAGAATGCGGATTCCAAGCAGTAAACAACTGGATTGATGCCAAACTTGTGGACTAAAATGGCAAAACAATCGGACTTAATGTGTTGCATGCAGCAAAAATATGATACAGTAACGAACAAAATAATGCCAGCACCATGGTGCCAGCACCAAACATGGTGAGTTGCCCATGAGAAATTGGAATACGAGCACTCGGCAGGCGACGTTGCCCCTCCCATGCTGCATGTGAACATGGGCAACAAGAAGCAGGCAGCTGTGGCCTGCTCGTACCACCTGGCGCAAGGGAAGGTGGACTTTGAAATCATACCCAATCATACCTCAAAAGTCGTTGAAAGGTCCGGAGGTCGGGTTAACATCAGCCACCATAGCATCACTGGATTATTTTCAGCAAAAGTTTGCACGTTTAAACCCCATCTTAGATATAATTTGATGTTTTAGGACCTGGGGTGGTTTTCCATGATTTTGCCACTGAAAATTATTTATGTTCCTCTGCAAACTTCCAAGCATATTCCCAATCTTCATGGCATATGGATTTTCAAAAACACTAAAAAGGACAAATCATCATAGATACAATGGTTTTCCATTCCAAGCAGTTTTTCTCCAACAAACATAATTCACATATATTCACATAATTGTCATGGCAGATGGATTTTCCGCAGAGAATCTCAAACACCACCACACATATTTATCTGCATTTTTGTTTGTTCTCCAATAAACACCATTTGTTCCACCTTCTTTCCCCCAACAAAAAAAGTGGGATTTCCAATCAAGAAGTCAGATTAGTAGATCAACGGGAATATCATAATTCACAATCCACTAAAGACCAATCTCTCATATTTCCGTACTTTCCCATCCAATCTGGAAAGATTAGATTGATTATATGTAATATGTTTTAATATACGCATATAAATCTTCCCCATCCAATCCCCAGATTCATCCAACCCCTCCAGGCCTCCCTTCCCGCACCCCCTGGTGCCGTGTCGCAGGAGACCAACGACTCCTTGAGGAAGACCAAGGTGGTGGCCTCCCTGGGCCCGGCCTCCTGGAGTGAGGACTGATAGATTTGATAGGTGATGATGGGATAGTATGGTGAATGATGATCATCCATCCACACACGCACACACGCACATGTATACACATGCATATATACATATATAAATCACACACATATATATATATATTTCTATATTGTCGAGACAAATGTCTTTTCCTTTTGAACAAAAGGGCTCAACTGACGCCAGGAGATGATTCCGAAGATGGTGGCTGCTGGCACCGACATCTTCCGCCTGAACTGCTCCCACCGCCGTGGCGGTGACTTTGAGCGTGTCTATCCGCTGATCCGGAAGGCTGCCCAGGAGCTTGGCAGAAAGGCACCAGGGATGATGGGATGGGATGGGGGTTACTTAGAGGATCATCCCACGAATTGTAGCTGATTATAGCTGATTAGTATTCATCCTTATTTATGAATCCAAATCTATATGTGAATACATATATGGGATTTCCAAGTAGGGGTGAGGGGTTTAGGGTTGATAGGGGCATATAATATATTTATTTACATTTACTATGTGCATACATTTAATTGAATAACCCGAGGATTCTGTTTTTGACCCAATAACGTCATGGAGTTGGGGTGTATGAGTGGATATATATATATTTATCATTTATCATTTGTCTAGCTTATACCATATTTTCAGAAAATGCTTTGAACTGTCACTATTTTTTGTCAGTCCTATTAGTACGCTGGTAATACTGCCTTGCCATGAAAATATCCTTTTAATAGGCACATCAATTCCTAATGGAATCGTCTCAGTACGTGCCTACCCATGCTTACCGAACAAGGCAACACGGAAAAAGAACCATGAACCTCCCCTTCTAGAAAGAAGGAATGATGAGATTTTGGATGTCTAGATCTCTTAGTTGTTGTCAACAAATACGGGCATCTTCTTTCCTTCCAAGCTTCCCAAATTTTCCACAAAAACTTCTGCGCAGGTGGAATGCCTGGGCGACCTGCAAGGCCCCAAATTCCGCGTGGGCGAGCTGGCTGCAGATCCCATCGAGTTGAAAAATGGCGACATTTTGGAGTTTGGCATTTGCAAAGCTGCCTGGCTGCTGATGGCTGCTGAAAAGCTTGGCAGCGGCTAATTAAATATACCAATGCTTGCGAGGGTGCTAAGGTTCAATGGGTATCCTAGCCACATGATAGCATAAGTGCTCCTGTTTGCATGATGCACAGGCTGGTGAGGCATACTGGCTATAGTGCCAGGATGTGGATAGGGCCAGCATTTCCTTCACTTGGCAACTTGTGAAACCTTGAAACCTCAGAGATGAAGCCGCACGCGACCTCTCTTAGTCTCAGAGCGTCCCAGGATGACAGCGACAACATCCGAGAAGGCCGAATCACCATGAAGCCAACCATCGAGCAGAAGGCCCTGATTGCCGCCTCCAAGCCTGGGATTGATCTTCTCCTCGAGGAGCCGCTATGACGCGCAGCCATGAGTTTTTTCCATCTAATTTTCGGGACCTGGAACCCCCTACTAGGTGTCGGATTTTTGCAACTGGGTCCATGTTGCAGGATGGCATCATGAAGGTGAACGTAGTCGAAAAGTTGAGCGACACCGAGTTGAAGGCGCGCTGGCAGGGATAGCAAGGGAAACTCGTGAATGGGAAATGACACATGCAGGTGCCTGGTGATGTTGTAGAGGTGACATGCGTAGCATCCTGTAGCCACCTTCTCTTCTTTCAAAATTATATATCCTATACATATACACTGTATGTCTCGTTTTAGGTGGCAGGTGGGGGAATCCTTGTCAACCTTGTGATTCTCTCCTTCAGACCGACATAATTATCATAATTCATAGATCCGACGCGGTCATTGTCTTCACCGCTAAGGTCCTTAAACCTTTGCCTACCTTGTAGCATCATAGCAATCCACCAACCCCCAAACCAGATTATTTACCAGGTCCGCACGCCTGCAGGGCTGTCATTGTGCCGAGGTGAAAGTTGTTCGAGGTGGCAAGCTGAAGGCCCGCAAGGGTGTGAACGTCCCAGATGTGGAGATCGACTGTGCAGCGCTCACTGCCAAGGTGTGCTTGGCTGGTTGGGTGGTTTCAGTCCCAAGAGTTGGATGGGACTGGATGGGAAGATGTGGGATGTTTTACCATGTTTTTGGGGTGTATTTTTTGAGAGTTGAGTCCTGCTCCCCCCAAAATATCCCGTCATTTCTTGGTATAGTTGCTCTCCAACCCAGCCAGGACATTGAGGATGCGGAGTTCCTCCTCCAATTGGACCCACCCATTGAGTACATTTGCGTGTCCTTTGTGCAGAAGGGTCAGGATTTGCAGGACAGATGGATTCAGATAGATTCAGATGGATGCAGTCTATTTAAGCGTAGGATTGGGGAGGGAATGGAGGGATGGTTAGACTACCAGTGTTTTTGGTTCACCAACTCACTTCATGGCGCTTAGAAGGCCCGGGAGGACTGCACTTGGAAGATAAAAGAAGCCATAAAGAAGTCACCGGAGATTCGCGCCTAGATGTAGGTGTCACCTGGTTCACTATTCGGTCCTTCCTTCCCCCGGAAAAATGAATGTTGGTTTGAATATATCTAATAACTATAGTTCATGTTCACCCCAAAAGAATAAAATGATCAAGGATGGTGATTCCAGAATGGAGATGGGTAATGGATGGCTCAAAACCTACTGTATGAGCATATGTAGTATCATTTTGGGGGATTGACATCCCTTTGCAACCTACTTTGCTGTTCACCAGGAGTTGATCGACATCATGGATCGCCTGAAGATTCCTCAGGAGAGATTTCCTGACTGCAGTGAGATCTCCGTGGTTCCATAGAAAGTCACCCTCAGTTGGGGATTCCCCAGTTGGGTGTTTACCATGGCTAACCACTTCGGGCTGCATTGGTTCGGACTACATTTGAGGTCAATTCAATATGCCGCACTGCCGGAACATTCGATCGTTTTGACAATAGGGATACAGGGTAACCATTTCATCCATTCATTGGTTGATTGATCTATATGTTCATTAATACATTGCATTCATTTATACTTTTTTTCCATTTATTTGAACACATGCTTAATACAGTACATAGTTATATGATGTTATATGATTTGATGTTATATGCAGAGACATTGAGCAATTGTGGGAACATACGGTATGTTACGGCACGACCTATTTTCGGGAACCACCTTGCAAAATCGTTGCCAGGAGAGGCGCCCCAAGATCTGCCCCAAAATTGAGAAGCCACAGGCCCTGGCGGCGCTGGCTGCACGGTTGACACAGTGTTGACACTGGGCGACATTTACAGTAAGATCCTACAAAAAATCACAGCTGTGGAAGCATAGCTATGAAAATCATTGGACATCCATGGCTTTCCCTGGTAGATAATCTGCAAATTGCTACAAATGGTGGATGTTCCATATCTCTGTTCGTTTACTAGAGGTAGATGGGCACAGAATGAATGCAATCCCACAGCATGTTGAGCCAACATGTCATGGAGTAGTTCAGCGATTACTGGTGGCTAGTACATTTTATGTGACTCATATGGATTCCACTGAGCCACTGCTCAGCATGAAGCCGTTCTTTCTATGACAGTTCTGTTTGGCGTTCTCACTTGGACGATGGACTCCAAAGGATTGACCCCCCAAAAATTGGAGGAGTCAGGACCCCCTAAAAATGGACAGCCATCGTTCCACTCCTTACGAATTTCGAGCCATCTCACTACGTGTCACAGGCCCTAACCAACATCGATGGCATCATCGCCAAGTCTCAAGCCCTGATGGTGGCGCGCGGAGATTTGGGTGTGGAGCTGGAGTTGGAACGCGTGCCCTTCGCGCAGAAGCTGCTGATCCGCAAAGCCAAGGCGCCGCAACCGCAGATGTTTCACCACATGTCCTTCGGTGCTTAATGTATCGCAAGGTGGTCAATGCCACAACACATTTGAGTAGCCATCCTTCAATCATTGTGGGGCTATTGTAGAAGATCCCAAGTACATTGGACATCAATTCACGAGAATACAAATAATACACATTGACAATTTGATACTGCAAATTGGTTTCTGGCCTTGTCGACCCCATTCATCCAACCCTAATGAAGATGACCACTTGCGGATGAAAAGCCCAATACTGACACCATCCTTCCTCCCATCCCCAATAAACCCTATAGAACCGTATACCCATAGTAATTCTATGTAATTGTACCATCATTCTCCAAGAAATATCCGATCATCATCCTTTGCCTCGCCCTCAGCTCAAGCTGAACTCGTGGAGATAACATCACAATCCACTTGCCTCGGAGGACGCCGGGCTCTTTGTGATCAATGCCACGCAGATGGTGGAGAGCATGTGCCTGGGCGCGGTGCTCACTGTGTGCCACGTTCGAACGTCCCATAGTACGTACAATTATATATGTTATATAATATATATATAAATATGTACATATGCGTATGTACCAGAACGTCTGAATGGTGGGACATCAAGATATAATATACATATATATATATATATATCAAGTGTGATACATTGTGCAGATAGGGTATTACGGTATTACACACATAGATAACATACGAACTATATTTCCACAAAGTCACGGATGTAACGCAATATGATAGATAGAAAGTTAGATAGAAAGATGGATAGATAAGCATATTTTGAGTTGTAGCAGCTGTGACATATATATCCCTAGATTTAGGGCCCCAAGTTTGATCTGTTTACGGTAAGACTGCAAGACAAGCTCCCACTTTTAAGGGACTGGAATGGATTTGAAGGGACTTCCAAATTCTGGACCTCTTCCAAGGATCGAGAATCCTGTCCCGACACGAGCAGAAGCCACTCGATGAAGGGAGGGACTAGGTGCCCGTTGCTGCGGCAAGCAGTTGCCATCGGCTAAATAGATCCCAAAGAACAAAATGAAGGAAGAACACACAAACGGACGACTCCAGAGCTTCGCAGCTGCGGTCACCTGTTGTATATTAATGAAGTCCAATGGGTAAGTAATCCACTCAGCATATGCGAAGGTTCCCGAAGGTTCCAAGGGCAGCTTGGCCTACGACTCAGGTTAGTGACTTGCAGAACGCCATTTGGGATGGTGCAGATGCTGTCATGCTCAGTGGTGAGGCCGGAAATTCTCGAATCGCAGTGAGGAGATAAGCAACAGAAATGGGCACCGAACAACAACAAAAATGTGCTGTAACCTCCAATAAACTTACCTAGATATGCACAATTTGTGAAAAAAAAGTACCAGTGAGAGATCATTTCCCAAGGAAACCCATTGGTGTCCATAGCTATGTCTTTACTGGAGGGCAAATACCACCAAGCATGGTAAGTAGCATCAACAACTCCAGTTCGGTCAAATAATTTTACTGATTTGTTTACCCTTTGTAGAGAGATGACTCCAAATTTAGATTTTGCCTTATATATATATATACACATATACAAATGCATGAATACATTGACACAAGTACACAAACACAAATGCTTATAGATGGATAGGTAATTTCTTTAAATAGATAAATGATGATAAACGAATAGATAAAACAACATATAGACAGAAATCCCAACATAACTGAGGTCACTTCTTCCTCCGCCAGGCCGCCAGCGGCAAGTTCCCCTGCGAGGCGGTCATGGCCGAGGCCTCCGCAGCCTTGGAGGCCGAGAGCGTGCCGTGGCATGCCGTGGCCCACGGTTGGACGCAAGGGGCGCCGGGGAGCCATTCAAAATGGCTGGGTTTGCCGCATTTTTCCATGGGAAAGTCTTGGAAAATGGTGCGAAAATCTCAGTTTTTATTGGCTTGTGTCATGATTTTTTAGGCTTTGGTCATGGGAAAAAAATCCAACAATCCAAGTCCATGCGAAATCTCTTGAGAAGATCATCCAACGAAATGAACTCTATGGCATCTTTTCCGGGAAGATATTGGACACTATGGGAACTTCATTTATTCACATGGTTTTAAGATCACCTACTCAGGGATACTTCAATGGGGAATTTGAGGCACAGTGTCCACAAGAACATGTTATAAGACATGGTTCTTGGAGAATTGTAGGAAGCATTTGCTGGATTGTGTGATGCATTTTTTGCACCACTGATACATTATACATCATTATACTATATACATGATCTCCCTCCATAGAATTCTATGCTTGTCGTGCTTCTAGTTCACAATCCATTCTAAGTGTAAATGGCAAATCAATGCAAATCCAAGGGTTAAAGATACTGCAAAATTGTGACACCTCTTGTATAGGAACCATTACCCCTGTCAGCCATCTAGGCGCAAAAGGTACCAGCTTTGAGGGTTGTGTGATACAACCCAGATCGGTCAGCAAGGGCAGGAAAGCCTTCGAGAGCCCCTTGGTGCTGGGCGCTGCTGGGAGGAAACCAAGAACTTGGTGGAGGGCCTACATCTTGGTGATTGCCCTAGGGATCTTTCTGCTGGAGCGCGCTGAGATCCACCTGGTTTTGCTTGGCTTGATCTACGGCGATGGCGAACATGGAGGAGCTCGCCAATGTGATCAACCAGCTGCAGCAGCAGGTGATGCAGACCCAGCAGGAGAACCAGAATCTAAGGGATCGAATGACGAACTATGAGACGCAAGCACAACAAGCTCAGGCACATGCAGCTCAGCTTCAAAACCAACTACAAGCTCAAGCTGCAGGAAGTCCGGCGCATGGTGGGCAAGCAAATGGCTTTGGGGCGACTGAGGTCCTACGAGCTCTTCAGGGACTACCAGAAGCTTTGGCGAAGATGAGCAAACCGAAGGCCTTGTTCGATGTGAAGGGCCTTGGAAAGCCGCAGACCCTCGGGGACGATGCGGAGGCGAAGTTTAGACTGTGGAGTGTGAAGTTGGAAGACTACGTCTTTGGAGTCTATGGAGGCAAGTCGAGGGAGGTGTTAGAATGGGCATCTTCGATGGAGACTGAAGTGACGGACCGGGAGATCAACAACGCCTTTGGGGCAGCAGCAGATCTCTTGGACCAGTGGGACGACATCGAAGACTTCAACTCCCAGCTTTACAGTGTCCTTCGAGCCACAACAGAGGGAATCCCGTGGGATGTTGTGGAGAACTCCCCAACTGGGGCAGGGCTTGGGGCATGGAGGAACTTGCATAGAAGGTTTGATCCTTCTACGGGATCTCGCAAACGAACAATGTTGCATGCCCTGACCAACCCTGAGAGAGCCAACTATGAGACGCTCCAGTCAGCCTTGGAGCGGTGGAAGATGCTTCGTAGCCGCTATGATCGGAAGAGAGATCAATTCGGAGCACGAGAAGCACTTCCAGAAAGCCTAGCCATGAACGCGTTAGAGAAACTTGTACCAAACGAGCTAGAGCAGCACTTGCTCTTGAACTTTGCCAGGTTTCGCACCTTTGAGGAGATGGAAAGAGAAGTGGTGAATTACATCGAAGCCAAAACCGGCAACAAGATGATCATCTCATCGAACTTTGCGAAGGCCGCATCCAGCTCACAGGCAACTCCTATGGATGTGGATGGGCTAGTACGTGTAGTCACCGGAAGCATCTCGTCATTGGCGAAGACCAAGGGAGACGGCAAAGGGAAAGGGAGCAGTGGAAAGCCCAGTACAAAATTTGAAGGCACCTGCAACAATTGCGGGAAATACGGTCATCGAAGTAGAGACTGTTGGAGTGTTCCCGCAAAAGGTCAGTCAGGGGGCAAAGGTGCTTCCTCTTCAAGGTCGGCAAGTGCGAGCCCCAAGAAAGAGAAGTTCACCGGCAAATGCAACTACTGCGGCAAACCAGGCCACAAGAAGGCCGACTGCAGAGCTTTTGCGGCAAAGGGCAAAGGCAAGGGGCCATCAGGGGGCAGTCAGCCGAAAGCTGTGGCTTCAGTGGAGAGCCACCCTGAACCTGAGCCCGCTTCTGCGAGTGGCTTGGAACTATGTTCGCTGGAGGTGGACACCTTGACCGTGGTCAGCCGTGGGGACGACGCTTCAGAAGGCATTGAAGAGGAAGAACCAGCCCGAGATGAAACCGTGGAGCCCAATGCCAACAATGACATTCCATCAAGGAGATCTTCAACTACCAGATCATCGAGGAGAAGGACATCCAGGACATCGAGATCATCAAGGTCGAGATCCAGAGCTGAGAGAGCCTTTAGGGCTGACGCTTCAAGATCGAGGACAACCTCACCCTTGTCACCAAGCAGGCGGCGTGTGAGGATCAACAACGAGGCCGAGCACATCGACTACCCCGTGGACGATGAGAACCAGCCGGACTATGTCAACGTGCCGGTGGACGACAGTGGGGAGGCAGATCGAGAGGAGCCATTTGAGGAATGGAGCCCATCAGAAGTTGCCTCTGTCACTGGAGAGGAGCCCAAGTGGATCAAATGCAACTTGGACACCGGAGCTTCCTTGACGGTGTTCCCCAAGGACATGTTCGAGAACTTGGAGCCCGTTGGAATGAGGTTGAGGACAGCTTCGGGGGAGATTGTCAACGGCTATGGTCGAGCCAGCATACGTGGAGAGGACGTCATGGGAACTATGAGGAAACTCACTGGGAATGTGGCGGATGTGCATAAGCCGCTTATCAGCGCAGCTGCAATGCATCGAAAGGGATACAGTACCGGACGACCAGTTAGAATATTTTTAATGCTTGCGTTTGCTATTTAAATAAATCAGAAATTGGTATATTCTTACTGCTTTCCGGGATGAATTTNACAGTACCGGACGACCAGTTAGAATATTTTTAATGCTTGCGTTTGCTATTTAAATAAATCAGAAATTGGTATATTCTTACTGCTTTCCGGGATGAATTTAAATCCGTTCCGAACCGGAGATAGAATATTTTAAATAAAAAAAATATACACTTAGAATATTTCAGAGGTTGATTTATGTTTTATGCACATTCATATGTAAAATCTCGTGGTTCACCACTTTTTTTGCAAGAACATGATTTTTTTGAGGTGCCAGGTCCATCAAGCAAGATACAGAACCNTTTATGCACATTCATATGTAAAATCTCGTGGTTCACCACTTTTTTTGCAAGAACATGATTTTTTTGAGGTGCCAGGTCCATCAAGCAAGATACAGAACCAAACAGTCAATAGTTGAGTTCGTTGCTGCAAAACAAGCAAGGTACGGTACCAAAACGATTGCAACTGTTGAGTTCATGCTTGCAAAACAACATGAGTACAACACCAAATGGTTTACAATTTTTGCATGTGGCACTGCAAAACACTCATGGTACANCGATTGCAACTGTTGAGTTCATGCTTGCAAAACAACATGAGTACAACACCAAATGGTTTACAATTTTTGCATGTGGCACTGCAAAACACTCATGGTACAAGTACTGACCGGTTGGCAGTTGTTGCTTTTGCGTGTGTAAAACTGTACATTTGTGGGCAGTAAATGCACTTAGAATATGGTCACAACATGTCACAATTCCATACTGTAGTCACCTAGTCCATCAAGCAAGGCAAAGAACCAAACAGTCAATAGCTGAGTTCGTTTCTGCAAAACAAGCAAAGGTAAAGTACCAAAACGATTGCAACTGTTGAGTTCATGCTTGCAAAGCAACATGAGTACAACACCAAATGGTTTACAATTTTTGCATGTGGCACTTCAAAACACTCATGTTACAGTACTGACTGGTTGGCAGTTGTTGCTTTTGCTTTTACAGAACTGTACATTTATGGGCAGTAAATGCACTTAGAATATGGTCACAACATGTCACAACTAGATAGTCACTTTGTACATCAAGCAAGGCAAAGAATAGAACCCTTTACAGTTGAGTTCGTTGCTGCAAAACAAGCAAAGTACAGTACCAAAACGATTGCAACTGTTGAGCTCATGATTGCAAAACAACCTGAAAACTGCGCATATGTGAGCAGTGAATGCACTTAGAATATTATGGCAACTGCCAGAGTCACTTAGTCCATCAAGGAAGATACAGAATCGAAAAGCTTACAGCTGAGGTTGTTACTGCAGGACAAGCATAGTACAGTACCAAAAGTGTGCAACAGTTAAGTTCATGATCGCAAAACAATTTCAGTACAGTACCACGTACCACATGGTTTACAATTGTTGCATTTGGTACTGCAAAACACGCATCGTACAGTACTGACCAGTTGGCAGTTGTTGCTTTTGCTTTTCCACTGTACATTTGTGGGCAGTGAATGCACTTAGAATATGGTCACAACATGTCGCAACTAGATACTGTAGTCACTTTGCACATCAAGCACGGCAAAGAATAGAATAGAACCGTTTACAGTTGAGTTCACTACTGCAAAACAAGGAAGGTACAGTACCAAAGAAGTTTGCAACTGTTGAGTATTGTTGAGCTCGTGATTGCAAAACAACCTCAGTACAGTACCACATGGCTTATAGTTATTGCATTTGCAATACGCCCACGGCAACCACAGTACCAACTGCTTAGCAGTTGTTGCCTTGGTTTTTTACAACTGTGCATTTATGGGCAGTGAATGCATTGCCAGAGTCGCTTAGTCCATCAAGCAAGATACAGAACCGAACAGTTTATTGTTATCTATAGTTAAGTTCGTTGCTGCAAAAACAAGCGAGGTACAGTACCAAAACGATTGCAACTGTTGAGTTCATGCTTGCAAAACAACATGAGTACAACACCAAATGGTTTACAATTTTTGCATGTGGCACTGCAAAACGCCCATGGTACAGTACTGACCGGTTGGCAGTTGTTGTTTTTGCATGTGTACAACTGTGCATTTATGAGCAGTGAATGCACTTAGAATATGGTCACAACATATCACAACTACGTAGTCACTNGGTTGGCAGTTGTTGTTTTTGCATGTGTACAACTGTGCATTTATGAGCAGTGAATGCACTTAGAATATGGTCACAACATATCACAACTACGTAGTCACTTTGTACATCAAGCAAGGCAAAGAATAGAACCGTTTACAGTTGAGTTCGTTGCTGCAAAACAAGCAAAGTACAGTACCAAAACAATTGCAACTGTTGAGTTCATGATTGCAAAACAACCTCAATACAACACNGTTTACAGTTGAGTTCGTTGCTGCAAAACAAGCAAAGTACAGTACCAAAACAATTGCAACTGTTGAGTTCATGATTGCAAAACAACCTCAATACAACACAAAATGGTTTACAATTTTTGCATGTGGCACTGCAAAACACGCATGGTCGCCGCATGGTACATTACCAATCGGTTTGCAGTTGTTGTTTTTGCTCTGAAAACTGCGCATATGNATCGTACAGTACTGACCAGTTGGCAGTTGTTGCTTTTGCTTTTCCAAAACTGTACATTTGTGGGCAGTGAATGCACTTAGAATATGGTCACAACATGTCGCAACTAGATACTGTAGTNGAGTCACTGTGCACATCAAGCACGGCAAAGAATAGAATAGAACCGTTTACAGTTGAGTTCACTACTGCAAAACAAGGAAGGTACAGTACCAAAAAAGTTCGCAACTGCTGAGCATTGTTGAGTTCATGATTGCAAAACAACCTCAGTACATCAGTACAGTACCACATGGCTTATAGTTATTGCATTTGCAATACGCCCACGGTAACCACAGTACCAACTGGTTAGCAGTGATGGGCTTTGTTTTCTACAACTGTGCATTTACAGGCAGAAAATGCACTTAGAATATGGTCACAATATGTCACAACATGTCACAACTACATAGTCACTTTGTACATCAAGCAAGGCAAAGAATAGAACCGTTTACCATTGGGTTCGTTGCTGCAAAACAAGCAAGGTACAGTACCATAAAGCTTGCAACTCTTGAATTCATGATTGCAAAACAGCCTTAACACAACACCAAATGCTTTACAGTTTTGCAAGTGGCACTGCAAAACTCCCATGGTACAGTACCAACCGGTTGGCAGTTGTTGCTTTTGCGTGTGTAAAACTGCACATTTGTGGGCAGTGAATGCACTTAGAATATGGTCACAACATGTCACAATTACATAGTCACCTAGTCCATCAAGCAAGGCAAAGAACCAAACAGGCAATAGCTGAGTTCGTTTCTCCAAACCAAGCAAGGTGCAGTACGAAANTCACAATTACATAGTCACCTAGTCCATCAAGCAAGGCAAAGAACCAAACAGGCAATAGCTGAGTTCGTTTCTCCAAACCAAGCAAGGTGCAGTACGAAAAAGTTTGCAACTGTTGAGGTCATGATTGCAAAACAATCTCAGTTCAGCATCACATAGGCTTGCAATTTTTGCATGTGGCACTGCAAAACGCGCATGGTACAGTACTGACCGGTTAGCAGTGATTGCCTTTGTTTTCTACAACTGTGCATTTACAGGCAGAAAATGCACTTAGAATATGGTCACAATATGTCACAACATNAACATGTCACAACTACATAGTCACTTTGTACATCAAGCAAGGCAAAGAATAGAACCGTTTACCATTGGGTTCGTTACTGCAAAACAAGCAAGGTACAGTACCGCAAAGCTTGCAACTCTTGAGTTCATGATTGCAAAACAGCCTCAATACAACACCAAATGCTCTACAGTTTTGCAAGTGGCACTGCAAAACTCCCATGGTACAGTACCAACNAACTCTTGAGTTCATGATTGCAAAACAGCCTCAATACAACACCAAATGCTCTACAGTTTTGCAAGTGGCACTGCAAAACTCCCATGGTACAGTACCAACCGGTTGGCAGTTGTTGCTTTTGCGTGTGTAAAACTGTACATTTGTGGGCAGTGAATGCACTTAGAATTTGGTCACAACATATCACAATTACATAGTCACCTAGTCCATCAAGCAAGGCAAAGAACCAAACAGGCAATAGCTGAGTTCGTTTCTCCAAACCAAGCAAGGTGCAGTACGAAA
>BGPT01000287.1:263695-374322 GCA_003297045.1 Symbiodinium sp. clade C Y103
GTACCACGTACCACATGGTTTACAATTGTTGCATTTGGTACTGCAAAACACGCATCGTACAGTACTGACCAGTTGGCAGTTGTTGCTTTTGCTTTTCCAAAACTGTACATTTGTGGGCAGTGAATGCACTTAGAATATGGTCACAACATGTCNATCGTACAGTACTGACCAGTTGGCAGTTGTTGCTTTTGCTTTTCCAAAACTGTACATTTGTGGGCAGTGAATGCACTTAGAATATGGTCACAACATGTCACAACTACATAGTCACTGTGCATATCAAGCACGGCAAAGAATAGAACCGTTTACAGTTGAGTTCACTACTGCAAAACAAGGAAGTCATATGTGGGGCATTTACAGTTTGATTTCCATTGAGATGTGTGATGACCTGTGCACCCCATACATTGATGGACTTGCGCGGTAGCACAGCAGAGTACCATAGATTGGTGGGGGAACTAAAAAAACAGCACCAACTAGCAATGGGAAAGCGATGGGGGGGGGNCATTGATGGACTTGCGCGGTAGCACAGCAGAGTACCATAGATTGGTGGGGGAACTAAAAAAACAGCACCAACTAGCAATGGGAAAGCGATGGGGGGGGGAACAAATGCTTGGAGATGCATGGTTGGTATATATATATATACATATACAGAACATATATCTATTGTACAGTACACATTATGCATGGCGGACCACCAGTTAAATAGCATCAGATGCTTCATTTTTGGATTAATTATATTCTATGTCAGTACCCGAGAATATTCGTATTCTAACTCACCCCCTTTTGAAATTTGGAACCTATTTCTGAAAATATTCTAAAACTTTCAAATCATTTTTTTTATTCTAACTGGGTGTCCGCTACAGTACACCACCTGGCTCCAAGAGGGAGGAGGACAGATCATTCCGAAAAATCATCCCATCAACCTGGCCCTGGAGAAGACCTACAGGTGGGCAACAAGGGAGTACGGCTGGGATGGTTGCATTCCAGTGGTTGAGGAGTCGGGGATCTACAACTTCTACATCAAAGAGGAGCCAGAGGATGGTGGAGCAATTTCACCACAACCACCAGATGAACCACCATCGAACATGGAGGTGAGACCGGATGGGACAAGGGTGACCAGAGAGACAGTGGCAGTTCCTGTGAGAAGCTCAGCAAGTTCAGTCAGGAGACCGGTGAGTCCTGATCCACCACGACGAGGATTGCCGGGTACCACAACCTATGCCTGTGCACTAGAGGAGGAGGGTCCTGAGGGTGACATCTTTGGGGATGGAGTGGCAGCCTCTGAAGGAGTTGAAGCCAGAAAGTCGAACCCAGGATGGTCGCCGGCAGACCCCAGTGAGGAAGAACGCCGAGAACATGAGGCGTCAGGACATGCAGTCTTTCGGAGTTGGTGCCCAGAGTGCTTGGCGGCAACTGGCTACTCTCAACAACATCGGCGAGTAGACCATTCTCAAGATGCTCATAGCACTGTGGTCCTGGACTTCTTCTACCTTGGAGAGGAGGAGGGATCAAAGCCGAACTTAGTGGCACAGGATCGGAAGACCGGGATGATGATGGCAACTTCGCTGGATTCCAAGGGGCAGGCAGACACCACTGCGCACAAGCTCTTGACGAGATTTCTGGAACTTCTGGGCTGGAAGGAGATAACCTTGAAGAGCGACGGGGAGCATCCTCTGGTCAAGCTCAAGAAGAAAGCGGGCAAGGACGCTCAGAACCTTCGGAAGGTGATCTATGAGGAAAGCCCCAGAGGAGATTCTCGAGCGAACGGAGAGGCAGAATCTGCCGTTCGTGAGATCAAGTGGCGCATACGCGCCATTACTCTCATGCTTGAGAGGAAGTTTGGCAAGGCAGTGCCAGAGGGACACCCACTCTTGTCCTGGGTGCCGCGATACGCGGCCGAGCAGGCCAACCGGTTCAGGGTTGGACCTGATGGGAAAACCCCGGAAGAAAGGAGAACCGGGAAACGATGGGTCAAACCCCTTCCAGTGTTCGGTGAGCTCATAATGCTGAAGCCGGCTGGAAAGGGAAGAAGAGGTGACCTTAGCAAGATGAGAAGGGCAAGGTTTCTCGGATGCCACAACAGGTTCGGCAGTGTTCTGGGGATGACAGAAGACGGAGTGGTGGTGGGCAGTTCCTATCACGCTTTGGCCGATGGGGACAAATGGGGCATCCTGGAGGACAACTTGAAGGGATCACCATGGGATGTTCGAGCCTACACCAGACGACAAGCCCTGGAAGATGCAGCAGCAGAACCTCAGCCTGCTGTACCTCAACAAGTTGTGGTGGTGCAACAACTACCTGCAGAAGCAGTTGAACTTCCGGGACAAGGTGAACAAGCTGATGATGACAAGAGCCTCATGCCAATGATGGGGCAACCAAGTGGCAGTGCTCCGGCGAGCCAGGCACCCAAGAGATCATGGCCTGTTCGACGAGAGCATCTGGCAAAGTATGGCAAGACGGATGGATGTCCGGGATGCACTTCGCTGGTTCGTGGGGCCGGATTTCAACAAGTAGCCCACAATGAGGAGTGCAGAGAAAGGATCAAGCGGCATTTTGCCGAAGAAGTTGAGGAGAAGAGGGCCGAGCTGAAACGGCTCCGACAGGAAGACAAAGAGCAGGAAGAGGCCAACCATGAGATGATGCCTCAGGCAGCAGAACCTGCACCGGGTCAGGCTGGAGGAGAGCCGAGCTCGGGTAGCGCCGCAAGCGCTGCAGCAGATGTTTCACTGCCTGAGGCAGGCGTCAAGAGGAAGGCCGACGAGAGCCAGGACATTGACGACCTGGTCCGGGAGATCGAGGATGAAAGCCCGTCGAAGCGAGCTTCAGTGGAGGCCATGGCAGACCTCATCGGGAGTGTGGAAGCTGCAGAGGCCTTGGCGGCAATTGCAGCTATGGACATTGTGGAGGTCTTCAGTCCGAAGAGGCTGAACAATCATGTTCAACGTTTTGGCATGCGACCTGGTGCAGCCATCGACCTGGAGGAGTTCAAGTCCAATGGAGAGGAGAAATGGGATTTGGACCGCCTTGAGGACTTCGAAGAGGTCCAAGATCTGATTGCATTGGAGCAACCGTGGCTGGTGACTTCATCACCGCCGTGCACCACGTTTTCACCTTTGAGGCGGCTTAGCAACTTCAAGCGGGAGGCTGAGATTGTGGAGGCCGAGGAGTCCCTGGGCAAGCAGAGGCTGAAGAGATCTGTGGCCTGTTGCAAACAGCAGGATGACCAGGGAGGATACTTTCTTCACGAGCATCCCAAAGAGGCAACGAGCTGGAGTGACGAGGATGTAGTCGAGTTGGAGAAGCGACCAAATGTCTTCAAGGTCAACAGCCCCATGTGCCGCTTTGGCATGATGATGCAGGGTAACGATGGCCAGTGGGGTCATGTGAGAAAGGAGACAACGTGGATGACGAACTCAGAGGAAATTGCAAAGGAGCTGGAGGGCGAGTGTCAGAACTATGCCCCGGGTGTGGAACCACACCGACATGTTCACCTGATTGGAGGTGGGAGAGCAAAGGCAGCTCAGGTGTACCCCAAGGAGTTGTGTGAGGCAATTTTGAGGGGCCTCAAACGTCAGCTGGAGAAGGATCATCACATCAGCAATGTGGAGGAGATGGTCGGAGGTCCAGTCCCTGACGACAGTGTAGAATGGGATCGACAAATGGAGCAGTTCTTTGATGCGACATCAGGGGCTGAGCTGGACCCTGTCTTGGTGAAGTCTGCAAGAGCAGAGGAGCTGAGGTGGATTCATCAAGAGGGAGTTTACGTTCGAGTTCCAGCCCGAGAATGTGTGGGAACCCCATTGAAGCTGAAGTGGGTCGACGTCAACAAGGGTGACACCAAGAACCCCAAGGTGCGCAGCAGAATTGTTGCGAAGGAGATCAAGCGGGCAAAACCGTTTGAGGAGCAGTTGAAGGGTGCAGAGACATTCTCAGCAACTCCACCCATCGAGTCCGTCTACAGCTTGCTTTCAAGCTTCATGACCAAGGACAAGGAGGGACGTCGGAAGAGATTGCTGGCGTCATGGGACATAAGTCGAGCTCATTTCATGGGCCAGGCACAGAGAGAAATCTATGTGGAGCTACCTCCTGAAGACCAATGCCTACCAGGAGACACGGAGCCGATGCTGGGCAAGCTCATGCGCAGCATGTATGGCACTCAGGATGCCAGTCAGATCTTCCAGAAAGATTACACTTCGTGGTTGTCATCGAAGGGGGCATCTTTTTGTGCTTTGTGCCCTGCAATCTTCAAGTTCGACGAGAAGGACATGATAGGCTTGGTGCATGGTGACGACTTCTTGGTGGTGGGGTGCATCGAATCACTACGGTGGCTGGACGCCGTGCTCAATGAGAAGTACATGGCTCGCTGGGAATCACTTCTTGGAGATGGAGAAGGGCCCCAGGAGATGTTCTTCCTGAACAGACTGGTGCGTTTTGTTCCAGATGGAGCGGGAGGACCAGCACGTCTTGAAGTTGAAGCAGATGCAAGACATGTGGATCTGCTACTGAGGGACTTTGGCTTTGACAAGAAGACCAAAGGGTGCGACGTGCCGGAGGACAAGGTCACGCCTGGAGATCTACTCGAGACGGAACGGCAACCTGCTTTAGATGCCACACAGACCAGCAAGTTTCGGTCTATGGTGATGAGACTGGCATATCTGTCGGTTGACAGACCGGATCTATGTCATGCAGTTCGAGGCCTTGCAGGAGCGATGAAAGGGCCAAAACTGAATGACTGGTTGAAGCTCAAGAAGGTGGTGCGCTACTTGGTGAACTTTCCCTACATGAAGCGCATCTTTGAGGAGCAGCACTTCGACAACGCCATGGTGGTGGCGCTGAGTGACTCTGACTGGGCCGGCGACCTGAAAACAAGGAGGTCGACTACGGGGTCGGTGATCAAGTTTGGGTCACACACGATCCTGGTGAAGGGGACGAGTCAGAAAGTTGTAGCGCTATCCAGCGCTGAGTCGGAGTACTATGCCATGAGCAGAACGGCAACGCTTGCCGAGTTCATCAAGAATGTTTTGACATTCTGGAACTTCAAGCTCAAGATGACGAAGCTTCGAGTGGACAGTTCTGCCGCAAAAGCCATGTCAGAGAGGCTTGGGGTAGGACAGACCAGGCACGTGCAAGCTCGCTACTTGTGGTTGCAGAACAAGGTGGCCGACCGCGAGTTGGAGGTGGAGAAAGTGCCTGGGAAGAAGAATGAGGCGGATCTTGTGACAAAGGTCCAACCGAAGAGTGTGATCCGGGAAATCCTGGATAGGCTGGGATTCAGCCTGACGAGCAGGAGCGGCCACAAAGGGATCAGCTGATAACCCTGGCCAGACTCCGCTACTTTTCAATGCAGCTCAAATCTAATGGGATAATTGTGACACCTCTTGTATAGGAACCATTACCCCTGTCAGCCATCTAGGCGCAAAAGGTACCAGCTTTGAGGGTTGTGTGATACAACCCAGATTTGCAGATACCCAACCACTTTCCATGTGTAGGTTGTTGTTAACTAATTATGTACTATGTTGTGGATTGTGTGTTACGCGTATTTCATTAATTATCCCATATTTTTGACAGTGAATTATCCCGTCATTATCCCACAATCATCCATCAATCATCACACAATTATGCCATAACTTAACTCTCCCAGAAATTCCCCTCCCAGAAATTCCCCACATTTTCCCCAGAATTTCATCGTTCGTTACTGATTCGTTACCAACCCCACCCTGTTAAACCGCCGTGCTGCCACCCGTGCTACCTAGGTGAAGGACCTGCTCCAGCCGCGGTTGGGCGTGGACTACTTCTGCGACGAGGGAAACAAACCCAGGGCCGCTCGGTGGACATCTCGGTGCTGGAGGGTACCTGGGTAGGGAGGGCATGGTAGGGTCATTAGAAAACTGGGGGATGCCCCCAATGTTCATCCATTTTCATATCCCCAAGAGGCCCCAAATGCAAAGAGAAAAGTTGTGGGACATCGCCATTAGAAATACACAGCTGATTTGTTGGGAAATCAAAATTATGTAGATTTATGTAGGGGGAATTCCAGGAAACGGCTTTATTTGGGGCATTACACTACATTATTGCAACCCAAAAATGCTGGGGAAGTTTTTTCTCAAAATACGGAGGCATATGGAAAGAAGGCTCACACCATGGGATAAAAAAAGGAGGGCGATTTTTTTTGGGAATTTTTTCCCGTTCTGTTTTGGGATTTTTTTCTTGTTTTTCTAGGTTTCAGTAAAGGAAGGAAGGAAGGAAGGAAGGAAGGAAGGAAGGAAGGAAGGAACGACAACAACCAGAGCCAGAGGCATGTTGTTCTCGTTCTGTTTTCAAGTATGACAAAGATAAGGATAAGGATAAGGATCAGGATAAGGATAAAGACAACAACAACAACAACAACAGCAACAGCAACAGCAACAACAACAACAACAGCAACAGCAACAGCAACAGCAACAGCAACAGCAACAGCAACAACAACAACAACAACAACAACAACAACAACAACAACAACGTCAAGATCAAGAACAACAAGATCAAAAACAAGAACAAGAACAGAAACAACGACAACAACGACAACAACGACAACAACAACAACAACAGCAACAACTAACCGTCAACAACCAATGACCGACAACCAAAAACCAAACCACCAACTTCAACAAACAACTGTTGGAATGTCANAACAACCAATGACCGACAACCAAAAACCAAACCACCAACTTCAACAAACAACTGTTGGAATGTCAACCTCCCCTTCCAAAATACTGCAATTACTTTGAGGATGGCAGTTTTAAAATGTTGCACATACCGTGGAAATGCAGCTTCCAGCTCCAAAATGCTGCAAAAAGCAAGGAAAATGGACAGAACATGATGCAAACCGTGGTAAATACCATGGAAAATGAGAGGTTCGAACTCAAAACTGTTGCAAATACCGTGGAAATGGCAGCTTCCAGCTCCAAAACGTTGCAANATGCAAACCGTGGTAAATACCATGGAAAATGAGAGGTTCGAACTCAAAACTGTTGCAAATACCGTGGAAATGGCAGCTTCCAGCTCCAAAACGTTGCAAATTGCAGGTAAAACCACCTCACCCAGGAAACGGGAAAAAAATCCCAAAACTGAACGGGAAAAAAATCCCAAAAAAAATTGCAGCCCATAAAAAAATGGTATCCACCAACTGCAGGGAAGTGGTTAATAACACCAGCATGCCCTCCCGTTGGCAAGTGGGTATTATGAACATTGCAATTTGAAGAATGGGTATGATATGCCATATTTGTGCAGCTGGGGGGAAATCCCAGGAATTGTAAGTCGGGAAGTGGGTGACAACAACCTTACAACCCAACTATATAACCATCCTGAAGTAGATAAAATATGGATGTGTCAATAATCCCCATTAAAATGGGAAGAGCATTGAACATTCCATAGTTTATCTACATCAGGATAACTATAATATGTATGGAATACACCCAACCATAGAGTAGTGCTTAGTAACTTGCTACATGCACCTCCGATTGGCCAGTCGAGGTGGCGCTTGTCACCCTTGGTTTGTTAGTGGATTATGGGATGCTTAACGCTGCGAAAACGATTAAATTCACCATGTGGTATGCTACTTACTTGGTGGCTCACCCCAGTTAGTAAATGGGTTATAACCCCACTTGTAAGTGGGGAAAGGAAGAGGTTAGTCCAGTAACAGCTACGATTATGAACAAACCGCTTCCTAACTGGGCGAGTAGTCTTGCCAATTTTGCGTTAGAGGACGGTTCCCTTCCCACTCGGAAACCACGGCAGGAGATGGATGACTCCAAGCGCCGCACAAAGGCGCGTGGGAACGCCATGGGAATGCCCAAGCCAACAATGAAGGGAGGTAGGAAGGCGTACACTTTCCAGTAATCAAACATAGAAATTGAACATGCATTGTAAACGGAGGTATCCATACACGGGGGGAATTGTTTGGCCACTGGGCCACTGGGCTTGTGGTTTGGGGAAGATGTTTGGGCGATGATTTTTCCATATTTTCAACTCGCCCACAGCAATGGATGTTTTTCTCAGCCGAAGGTGGAGGCACTTTTCATGAGCAATCAAGGGGCACGTGCACATCCATACAGCATCTGTTGAAGTACTGTAGGTTGAAGTATGTATCCAACAGACATTGTTGTGGCTCAAGAATGGGCTACCAGAGCGGTTCCAAAGAGTTGATGACAGTACAGTGCTGATGAGTGAAGAGCTGGTGAGTGGCCAACAATATGAATGAGCATTTGTTAAAGGTTTCTTTTGAAGGGGTTCATGGGTTTTCCATTGCCACGTTTGATTACCTGCGCGCATATCTCTATATAGACTCTATATCTATATCTCTATCTCTATCTCTATCTCTCTATCTATCTATCTATCTATCTATCTATCTATCTCTCTCTATATCTATATCTATATATATATATACACCGGCCACTTGGGTCATTCCCAAAACGCTCATCCCCAGCCCTCCAGGTCGTGGCCAGCTTGGGTCCTGCATCCTGGAGCGAGGAGATGAGAAGCCCACCATGTCAGGGTTATAAACCACTTCCTATCAGGTTATATATATATATAAATATGGCAGGGATGTAGATATATGTGAATATAACTACGGTAACTATATCCCAAAAACAAGTCTGTCAAACGGGATATATTATATGTATATAAGTGTTATAAGCCCCTTAGTGACTTATTTTAATGCACCCTCAAAGTAGAGAAGTTGACTCCGAGCATCTTCTGCTTTGATCCTGACCCTAATGATGGCTGATGGTTTCTGATTCAGCTGCTTAGGCCGCAGGAGGCTTAGGATGCTTCTTATCATGTTTATCATGAAGGATTCCTCATTGTACTGAAAGGGTAGGACTAGTGATGACTTGATAGACTGTAGACTTAGAGAAGGAAAAAACAGTTCATGAGCGCACACGGCATGACAGATACTTGCCGAATCTTGCCGAGCACAGTTCGCTCAGTCTGTTGAGTGCTTTACAGTAACCCCTTTTTATAAGCACCAGTCTTCAAATTTGCACTCGGACACCACTGATGCTCAGCTACAAGCAAAGGGTAATCTTAAAAATCGTTACTGGCATGGCACTGTTAACGAAATCTATGATCCTCTATACATCTCTATACGATGATCTTCACGGGGCAGGAGATGATTCCCAAGATGATTGCAGCGGGCACCGACATCTTCCGCCTGAACTGCTCCCACCGCCGGGGCGGTGACTTCGAGCGTGTCTATCCGCTGATCCGCAAGACAGCGGCAGAGATGGGCAAGAAGGCGGGGAATATCTAAGTGAAGGGTGGATGATGGGAAGATGCGTAAAGCCATATCATGGCCAAATGGGCCATATGGGTCTGTGTGAAAATGGGTGATTTCGCTTGCAAAATGGCGACTTAGATGAGGAAAACAATGTTTTTTTTTAGTTGGGAATGATCATCTAGTTTCATACCAACACATCTATGTATCCCAAAGAAAGAGTGGCATCCTACCTCTGAGCTGGCGTTTTTTCATGTTTTTTCCACTCTATCAGATCTCCTCATGGCACTCGGACATCCAGGTGGAATGCCTGGGAGACCTCCAGGGACCCAAGTTCCGTGTCGGCGAGTTGGCAGCTGACCCCATCGAACTGAAGAACGGTGACATCGTTGAGCGGATCTGGCATGTCTTGGGCACAACGGGCCGCTGGGCAACTTGGAGTTGGAATAAACTTCACCGGGCAAACGAGTTGAGCCATGTTCACCCCCCAAATTCTATACAATTTTACCGTGGGGTTGCACATGATGGTAAAGTCATCATTGGGGTGGACAAATCCACAAGACGCCAAGCCTTATTTTTGAGATGTTTTGAGATGTGCTGTCTTCTGTCCTTCCCACGATTTGCTCAGAAGGCAGATAGGCCAAAAACATCCAAAACCCACTTTGACTATGACTTCCGACTTGGATTGCTTGAAAACGAGCCAACTTTGATACCCTGCAGCCTCCCTTCATCCACCCTGACCCAGCAGCATCAAGCAGCCAGGTTTGGCATTAGCGTTGATGACAATGACAATATCCGACCGGGACGTATCACCATGAAGCAGCTCTTGGCATGTTTACAACTTGCATTTGCGTAGCCAGGCTACTTGTGTGCTTCGTATCATTGCGATTTGATCACCCGTGGCGGTTTAAATGGTCCAAGAATTGGTTGAAGAGAATATTTACAGCAAACATGTGCGAACTTCCAAGTATTTTGCTGAAAAACCCGTCGTTTCCCCCAGCAAACCAAGCGTGACGTGGGTTTCCTGCGCAAGGCCCACGACCGAACAGAACGCCCTGGTGAAGGGATGCCAGGTTGGGCTGACAATCCCATAGCTGGGGCCATGGTGTAATACACCAATCATTGGTTTGGTTCAAGGGAAAATCTACAGGAAACCATGGATTTTCCCATGAATTATAGGGGTTTCCTGTAAATTTTCCCATTAACCAATCCATTGAACCAACCCAGTTCAACCCAGTGACTTTTTTCTGTAATATACCTATGTCACATAAGGGTTTGTCATGGTCTGTTTGAAAAATGGCATAATTACCCCATTCCATGATATCAAAACACATCATCGAGTGAATCATCAAGTTCACCCTCTCGAGAATTGCCATTTTGGGGTATACCGGCAATGCCGGGAACGATTTTTTCGCACACATCCACATATCCGGAGTGCAAAGGATGTTTTGACGGAGTTCCTCCTCGCGTCACCGCGACTTGTTGAACATTGCGCAGGTTGGAACCACGCTGCTGATTGAGGATGGCATCATGGAGGCCAGTTCGAGTGCTGAAGCATGACAGCTCTGGCAAATCATAGCAACCCCCAAAAAAATACAGAACAATTGAACGCGTGGAAATTATTGGAAAAAATCATCCATTTAACATATCATTTTACAGATCATCCTGGACATGCTCTTCCATTTTTGGGGTGTTTGCTAATGTTTGCTACATATAAACATTAGATGCTGGGGAAAGCTGGGCTCAAATGATCCTGGACATGCTCATATGTTGAGGGATTTAACCACCCATTATGATCCATTGTGGAAAAATCATGGGAATATGCAATGGAGACACAAGAGGGATATTGTATGGGCTATATATATATACATATATAAATAGCCAAGAACTCTGAGGAAACCAACTGGTGAAGCGTGGTTTGTACTAACTTCTTTTTGCCTTTTTCGTGCTTGTCCCAGTTAGTAAGTGGATTATAACCCCAGATAGAAATGGGGCAAGCAGGATTAGTCCAGTTGTAAATATAGGGTTTTAAGTCACTTAGGATAAGCCACCAAGTCGGTATGTCGCCCAATCACTTGAACATTTTTTTGGCAGTGTATCTAAGATTGGCCATAGAGACTAGATGGATAGGGTCAAAATCGATGGTTCAAAGGAAATGATATCAAAGGATGACGGCACGCGTGGGAACATTGATGGCACAATTTTGTCCCACAGAAAGATCAACTTAGCGAAGGCAAGGCAATTGTAACCTTTGGGAACTGAGGGGCTTCTAAAGACCTATCTGATCTGTCCTCAGCATTGGTCACTCCTGTTTGCATGACGGGTCGCACCCTTAGCGAACTGAACCTATATTTTTCTTGAGGCACCTTAACAAATATTATATAGTACTGGTCATTGGTTTAGCTGTGGCTGAAACTCGTTCAATTGGATGTTTTTTAAGGGCCAGTTTACAGGAACCCCCCCTTAAAGCATTGTAAAAACCATGGTTTCCTGCAGGTTTCTCCCTGAAAACCAACGGATCCCCACTAGTGGCCTCGGAGGTTGTGGTCACCGAGAAGTTGAGTGACACCGAGCTCAAGGCATGGAACGGTGCTGGGAGATCCCCGCAATGGAGGTTTATAGCTGGGAAAATCATCAGTGGATTTCCAACTGCCAGATGCGAATCCTGGCAGCAGGTGCAGATCACCCGTGGCGGAAAGCTGAAGGCCCGGAAAGGTGTGAATGTGCCAGACATTGACGCTTGGAGCGGTGAGCTGAGGGATTATGGTATCCATATGCTGTATCCATATTCTCAACAAAAAATGGTCGGCCAGCTGGAGCTACCAAGCGTTTCCCAACCACATGCTAGAAAAGGAGATCGATAACTCTTGAATTAAGGGAAGTTGTTTTGTGTTTTGTATTTTGTTGGAACTAAGCCATCAGAAATAACATGAAAATGAGAAGGTGATTGCTGCGGGAAGAGCGGGGGCAGAAAAGGCGGGTTCGGTCATATTTTTGACATGCGAAGGTTGTGATGTGGGATGAAGTGGGGTAGTTCTGCCAGTGGCCCCTGCTGAGAGATTCATAAGAGGATGGACCAACTTCCATGACATCGGCAGAACAAGTCTATGTTAAAGATTTGGGGCATGTTTTGGACTGCTCATATATTACATTCACAAGCACGCATATTCATGGATTTATTTATTTATCTATGTATACAGAAAATACAGACATAGATTATATCAAACATATTTCATATTTGTATATTTTGTATCAATACGAATCCGTATGCTTCTGTATGCTACATGTTGCGCATGTAGGGCATGTTGTGCCCTGTCCTGTGCTGAGGAGATCGACTGTGCAGCCCTGACGGTGAAGGATATTGAGGACTGACCATGGGCCACGGCCAGAAATTTGGGTGGAAGTTAACCATCCAAAATAGTCATTTAACGGGATTTTAACTTTCAAACTAAACTTGGAGGTTTATGACTGGTTTTTCCACATAAACATCGTCTATGTTTTTTTTGGCGACACTCGTTGTATTTCTTGCTGCATTTTGCCAAACCATACTGCATTTCTTGAACATCGTTTGCCAAAACACGTCTGTGGCAATTGCAGGTGTGCAAACAGTGTATCAAGACACGCACTCCCAGAATGTCCCATTCTCACAAAAATCCTATTACAACCATCTGTTCTATCACACTTTTGTGCACTCTTCTCACTGTACCCGGTACCCGCTTCTTTGACTATGCCTTGTTCTTTCCAATCTATAGCGGGGCCATGAGGATCAGCATGGATAAACCTGGAGGTTTTGGGGCTTCCACCCTATCTCATCGGGAGTCAACCGCCCCTCATGGCTGCCCTCATGATTAAGATTCACCTTCCCAGCATGGTTGAATGTGGTTGTTGGTGATGACACAGCCCTGATTTACTGATCATCATCTTTTTTTGTTTGTTCTCATTGGTTGTTGATGGTGGTTGGTGGTGATAACTCGCCCTTTTTGGGGGAGTCACCGAACTGGGGAGGTTGGTTAAATCCGCATCCTGCCAACTCAATTTCCCTTCAGGATGCTGAGTTCCTCTTGCAGTTGGACCCTCCAATCGAGTGCGCCCAGTTTTTTGAGGATCAGGATGCCCCAGCAACTCTTGTGAAGAATCCTATCTATCTGCAATCCATAAACATCCTACAAATGGGACTTCCAAATGCACAGAATCTACTACTACTACTACTGCTACTACTGCTACTACTGCTAGTACTGCTACTACTGCTACTGCTACTGCTAGTACTTCACCCAGGGTTTCTGGGGTTGGTGTTTGGGAATCCCCACCCTTTGGCTGATGCACCTTGCCATTTGCTGGCTAGGTACATTTGCGTGTCCTTCGCACAGAAGGCACAAGATTTGCAGGACTGATAATTTGCTGGGAGTAGTAGTAGTAGTAGTCCCCAATACTAGTATGATACTATAATACATTATAATACTATAATTTGATAATTGGGGATGCTACTACTACTGGGGAAAGCATCCCCAATCTCAATATTTCTTTCCGTCCTCCCTGGGATGGTGGAAGGATTTTTCAGATCTATCAGTCGATCACCTATCTCTGCATCTATCTATCTACCTAGACCCTCCAAGTACCCAAAAAAAATATAAAAAAAGAGTGTTTTATCCCATAGCCCGCAGTTTTAGTACTCTCACCATCTTGTACTCGTACCATTTTTTGAAGGCCCCTCGAGGGTCTTAGGCATCTATCTATCATGATTCCGAACTTTCAGAGACCCATGACATGGCCAGGAGTTGATTGACATCATGGACCGCCTGAATATTCCAGCAGAGCTACTGCCTCAGTAATGTTTTCAGTGGATCTTCGTGGGCCGCATATGTAAACACATGTAGGTCTTTGGAAGGAAAGCAAGGCAAAATTTAGGATATCAATGGATATGTAATGATATAATATATATATATATATTATATATAATATATATATATATATTATAATATATATATATATATTATATATAATATATATATATCATATGTTTTAAGTGTCCTAAATCATCAGCGGTTGGTCATTCCCCAAAAGAAACTTGTTCACTCCACGAAATCTGTGTTGGTTGCACTGAGGAAGCGACCAAAGATTTGCCCAAAGATTGAGAAGCCCCAAGCGCTCACCAACATTGCATCTCGACGGAGTGTGGTGGTGATTACCCGATTAGCCACTCATTTCCATGGATATCTGGGAGATCCCCGATTCCAATGGAGGGTTTTTTGCTATGTTTTAATGGGAACATCACCTACAAATAGGAGATTTCCAATTGTTTCATTGCCGGATGGTATGAAGGGTGGTTTCATAGAGATGATGTTCTTTTTGTTGTTCTTGTTGTGCGTGGTCTAGTACTGCAAACAACGCATCTATTTGGACTGAAATGAATACCCAACCCCCCGCAGTTTGTGAAAAACAATCGTTTTGGGAGGCAGGTCTCCCAAATCGCACAAATCGTCCCCAATCTTGCAGAATGGGGCCCTTTCAAGATCCACCAAAATATTCATAAACCATCCTAAACCGCAATTAGATGCTCGATTTTGAGCCGTGGAAATTGAACTTATTCCCAACATGGTTGATTCCAGTAATTGGATGTTTTTCCTTAAGATGTTCTCGTTGAAACACATTTGTTGATTGATTGTATTGATTCTTGGTCATCAAAAACATGGTACTCTCTCGTAATTTCGAGCAGCCATGGAAAATCACCAGTTTTACTTCGTAAATCAGCGAACTAAATGGTCAATGTTCCCTTTGTGTCAAATTACCGGAGAGTATATATATATATATATAAATTCATATAAATTCAAAGAGCTGATGGTTGAGATGGCTGGGCCACCGAGCTGGACTTGACCAGATGGCGATGCAGAGAGAAAGAGAGGCAGAGAAATTAAATGACATTGTATAGATGGGTAATATTAAGCTAAAAATACTTTCCCTTCTATACTTGGTGAGTTAATTATATCCCATGATATCCCAGGAGAACGTCCCATGTTTCCCACCATGTTTTATGGCAAAAACCTTCCCAAGTCAGGACGGAATCATCGAGAAGTCCCAATCCTTGATGGTGGCCCGTGGTGATCTTGGCGTCTCGGCGTCCACGATTTGGAGGATTTTTTAGAGACAACCTGTATAGTTATACCCGCTGGTTATTCAACTGATTGCCATGGAAAATCATGGAAAATCACTCATTGAAATAGAATACTTAAATAGGTAAGTCATCAGAATCATAACTATTCAATATGGTTATTAAATGTTATCAACCACTGAGGATTCGTGGGATGTCCCTCCAAGTAGAGGAGACCCATCGATTTGCCCCCGAAACATAAGATGTTCCTGTGGTAAACGCAATAATGCACTTTGTATCACACGAAGTGGGTTCGGAATTGACCATGACCATGATCAATTGGGGGTTTACCCTCTGGTGAACTAACATAACTATGGAAAATCACAATTTTTAATGGGAACATCCACTATAAATGGCCATTTTCAATAGCTATGTTAGTTCACCAGAGGGTAGTTTATTATTTTTTTTTTAACCACATGAATTCTCTGAACCATTTGGATGTTGAGAGATCCGGGATTTTGACAAACATTTACCACACACAGAAGTGGTGTTCATCAACTGTGAGCTATGGGGACCTGCGTGTTGGTACATCCCTGGATTGAGCGAATTCAAGGAAGAGGGTTGAGATTCAACCATTTCCAAAGCCTTTGGTGCTTTCAAATGCTTCTGCCGTTTATACATTTCCATCCAAGTCTGATTTTGCACGATGTTGCACCCCAGCTGGCTATAATTGTTTCTGTCCCATCTAGTATGACTGCACACTCCTGAACATGTTTTTTCCTGAGGCTGCTTTGACAGCACCAAAGAGCAATTCCTGTTTGGTTGTTTCAAACAGTTGTCATCATCCGTTACCAAACATAATGTGAATTGTGATCATCATAATCTGCAATGGACATTTGTCCTCAGGGGGTTGCTCAACCAGCAACATGAGACCATTTTTATCGGGTTGCTCCAAGACATTGCAGTCAAATAATAGCCACAAGGGAGGGTGAGTATTGATTAGGATTGATTAATTTTTACATATTTTTACGGCTCTATTTGCCCAGTTCTCCTCCCCAACGTACTGTGGATGGTTGCGAAATCCTGCACCAGTTGGTAGATGGGCAAAATCCCATTATAACCCCACATAGTCCCACTATTTACAGTGTTTCATAGTTACCGTTCATAGTTTCCAACTGGTGCAGGATTTCTTCCATCCACAGCATTATGATGGTTATCAAGCCTTAGTAAGGTTCTTAAACCCATGGTTAATGTGGTTATGGTTATAAAATGGTTTCTGGATTCTGGGGTGTTGGGAGCAACTCTTTTTTCAGCGCCCGGCGCTGTTGAACGCACGTTTCAGGGGTGGAGCTTGGATTGAACCGCGTGCCCTTCGCACAGAAACTGCTCATCCGCAAGGCCCGGCCGCACAGTACATGTACTGTATGTATAATTATGGCATATATGATATGGCTGCAATATATTGAAGAATGACAAAGAATCGGATGTGCAAAATTATGTTCTTATACACGTGTGTATATACAGATATATAGTATGTATACGCGAGGTATACAATTGCATATTATATAGTTGATAGCTTTTGAGACGCTAGACTTGTTGCTAGTTTCAGGCCCATGAGTGGAAACGTGCGCTCCCTGCTCAACCCCGTATTGCCCTGCTCAGATTAAATACCACCATACTAGCGGCTACTAGCGGCTTACTAGACACCAAAAATGCAGTGCAAGGCAAACTGAGGGATTCTGCTGAACAAAAATCTGACCATTTTCTGAGGGGAGGCCACTTCCACGGCAGGCCAAGCAAGCGGGGCTCTTCGTGATCACGGCCACCCAGATGGTCCGGAGCCTAACAAACTTGATGGCTTGTGATGGCATGTGATGGCGGACGTGGCGCAGAGGAACGAGGTCATGGATGGGTTCCACCATGTTCCACCATTTTTTGAATTAAGATGATTTAACCATCTCAAATGGTGATATCATGGTGGTTTCAAACATGTTTTTATGTTCAACTGTTCAACCCTTTTTGGACGACCAGCAAGACGCGAAACGAACTAGGGATACGTTCCACAAGGAGTTCGTTGGGCGATCCAAAATTAGGGGAAGGGATTCATTTCTTCATCTTTTGGCGACCGAACCATGCTTAGGCCATATCCAATATATGAATGGATACAGTAGAACAGGGATGAACAGGGTAACCCCAGTCTACAAGGGTAAGACTGGGCTTGTTTCCCGTACACCTTTCAAGGCTACTCAGCTCACTTCATGTTGAAAAACACGTGAAACATTTGTCCGACCAATTCCAAAGGATTGTCATGATTTTTTCCAAATTCAATTGCATTGTTTGGGTATGTTTGGGTGTAATATAATCCAAATCAACTGGACAAACATATGGGAATCATGTTGTGGATTTCATGACCACACCCCGTTATTCGGTATAAACACGTTTAACTAACTATAGATTATGATTCACTGTAAACAATAACTAGTTTATTTCTATTTAATTTATATTAGTTATAAACCAACTTACCAACGTAATGTGCCCCTTACTGCCGTTCTATCCTCCCCATCCGGCCCCCATTTTGAACCATTTTTTGGTCTGAGGTTGAGAGCATGATCGAGGCTCCAGTGCCAACACGTGCAGAAGTTGCGGACCTGTGTTGCTTGGCAGATGCCACCGTTGTTTAACAGCGGAACGGGAGAGAGATTTTCGGGAATCTAACGATTTCATACCATTTCTAAGAATCCGTTTTGAGTGATTTCTATCCAACCTTCACCAATCCCGCACAGCCTCTGCCTATCGTCAGGTAATGCAGTCTGGGACGGCACGGATGCCGTGATGTTGTCCGGGGAGGCAGCCAGCGGCAAATTCCCCTGCGAAGCTGTCATGGCGGAGGCTGCAGCTGCACGAGAGGCGGAGTCAGCAACTTGGAGCAGGAGATGGGAAGGGTCCTACTTGCAGGATCATCCCACTCAATACCCTTTGGTAAACTAACATAGCTATGGACAATTGCCATTTATATTTTATTTGTCTATTTAAAAGGGTGATTTTCCATATTTATGTTAACCCAGATGCATGTATGGGATACCCTTTGTTTGGGGACTTCCTAACCAGGGTTACGAACCACTTATTAAGTTGGGTAATCCTCCAAGTACAACTAGGGCTGCTCTAGCCCATTTGAGATTGTTGGGAAGTGAAACCTTTGGGTGGGGTACCGTTAAATTTCCATGGATGATGGGGGTGCTGGGGGTGGGGGAGATGTTATCGGAATTTTCAGGGTGGCCTGCATATGGAAAGACTATGACATGAAAAAAATGGGAGCAACAAAAATGGGAAGACAAGTGAAAAGATTGGGAAGAACACTGCGCAAATGGCTTTTTTATTTGCTTCCCTCACGCCCATCACTCATGGGTAGCTGAGTGCTGATGCACTGGACCGTTAGAGTTACATAGGGTGAACCCAAATAAAAAGTCTAGAGGGGGAAGAAGGTGTGGCATATATCATTATACAGCCAAATTATATAGCCAAAATGGGGGAAGGAGTATATACGGATCCTGGGGTTGATCGGTTCCAATCCCATGCGTTCTGGAGGTTCAGCGACTTTACAGATCCCCTTCGTGTTAGATAGAAAGGCCATGAAAGGCCCTCACATGAGAAGATCCAATGATAAACCAGTGAATCATTTGGGGCGGTCTTGATTAGGAATCTAGGGGGACTTTTAATTTAATGTTCGTGGAAAAGATTGATTACATGTAGATTTTGCTTCCATTTGGTAGCGAGCCAAGGTAGAGCATCGAGTTTTCCCAGCATCTTGGCTGCACCAGCTCCAAAAAGTGGTTGATGGCATGGTGTCTGGCAAATATGAAAAGCATAAGTTAAAGCATCATTCTTGAAAGAGGTCAAAGCGCAAAGATACACCAACAGGCTGAAGATTTGCAAGTATTTAAGTGAGCCAGTGGCCCCCAAAAAATACTGTAGGAAGTACAGATTGAACCAGTAAGAGAGTGATGTTGCCTTTTGTAGCCCTCCGTGATCCAGGCGATCCCTGCGGTGGTGTGAACAATGCATTCAATCTGAGCAGTGGTCCTTGCACGGTGGGTGGAAGGCTAGATCTGATGCGGAAGATGTTGAAGGCAGATGAAGGCAGTCTTTGGATAAATGCCATGGCCGCCAGGCTTGGCTTTGGCCGTTTCAGGCCATTTCCGCATCAGGCTTGCTTCAACCATCCGACAGTTCTTTTCCTCTATTGCTTGAAACTGCCCGTCCTTTCAGTAGCTGCCCAGCTTGGGTTGCTTGCTTTAGGCATGGCCCAGCTGATTCTTATGGCCCGCTTGGGGACTCTATCCGATCTGCACAAGCCAAGCCTGCGCTTGGATTGCCCGGGTCGCGTGGGGAGCCCAAAAAAGCGGCGAAGGGGCCCGGTTTGGCAAGGCATCATGCCTTGCTACTGCCCTTTGTTTAGTAGCACAGCCTCCAAGGGTTGAGCTGCTGTTTTCTTGGTGATTCAAATAACAGGACTCAAGCATAAAGAGACTTAGTTTGTATCAGTTTTGTCGCTTCCATACCTTACTATACCTGGCCAGCACTGGAAGTATCGGAAGTTGAACCACCAGAATTTGTCCCATGCGGAATGCGAGACGCATTTCCGGTGCGATCTATTCTCCAGTTCAGTCATTCCCGATTGCACAACAGGCACCTGACTCATCCTGTCACAGAATTCACATGAATTCAGCTGGCCTGTGCGATCGATCGGGAACCCGGCTGCTGTTTTCAGTTTTCACATCTGGAAATGCGCGGAGCGACGGCAGGACCAAGTCATCAAATTAGAGGTCTGCACGCCCGTCGCCGACATTTTAGGCCGTCTCCGAATGGGGAGCCGGAACTGTCAAGCTGCCAAGCTCGCATCCCCCCCGTCCAAAATGGTCCTGGGAGTCCTGGTTTTGTGCAGCTGGCAGAAGCTTTCGCTGCAAACTTGGCTTTAGGGAGATTTTGCAGCTTTGCAGGGCTTATAAAGTTTCTGGTCTGTGCAAGAGTGGCCCAAAACAATACATTGAACTCATGTGAAAATAACGACACATAATATCACATAATTATATAATTATATATCAATAAATTATCAATAATATTACATTAAATATCAACCCCAGATTAAAGCAAAATAATTGGCACGGGGGGCTCTAAATAGTAGCAATTTGCTCCTAGGGCTCCCAATTTGACAGCTCCGGGGATGATTACGGGGATGATTGATCCACGGACAGAAAAACAATTGTCAAATGTAATCCAATAACCACCCGAAATCAGTACGATGAGCATGATATTGGAAGGGTTGAACGGTGGAAGGTGATGGACTGAGTAGTAACGAAAACAACAACAGCCAAAATGGCAAGAAGCATCAAGAAGCTAAACATCAGAACAATACTAGTAATATGTTCAATGATGGTCTGACAGTCATCATTTTGACACTATAATGAGAATAGCAGAACCAGTCGCTGCCAGGGGCTGGCCATCTTCTCCGCTGAGAGCGGAGGAGGTGAGGTCTGCCAAAGATTTGATCCATTGCAGGGCTGATCTGTGGCCTTGGGAATCGGGGAGCCATTTAAAACCGAGTGGTCATCGTCATCAGAATCAGCAGAATCATCAGAATCATCAGAATCATCATCCGAGTCATCATCAGAATCATCAGCAGAGTCATCAGCATCAGAATCACCAACGTGACCATGGACACAGCCACCTTTGACACCGCAGGTAGATGAGTGACTTGCCAGGACTCCGGTTCTACGGACCAACTTTTGAAAGCACAGAGCATTGCAGATTGCCAATTTCTCAGACACCACAAGTTTGCGACGTCACAAGTTGTATCCGTTCCCATTTTGTGTTGAACATATTGTCCTTGGCAATCTAATGCAACACTGGAAAACGCGGAGGTTCCACCGTTCCACCTCGAGTAAAACATGAATTCCTTTGGAACATGGACATTTTCTGAGAAAACTTAGAAATTAACCAGCTGGACCTCCTGCTGCCTGCCAGGAGACGGCAAGGAAGGTGGCTTTGGTGCCAATGCCACAGGCTGAGTGCTGCGGGGTAATCCTGGTTGAAAACTGGCTGGCGACCAAGGCAATAATCCCTTCCCCATTAAGCTCCTTTGAAGACACCTTCCGGGTGCGAAAAAAAAACTTGATCCCGTTTGCACCATTTGCACACTTCAGGGTTAAGTTGGTTAACTACTTAGTTTCATGGATACTTTCCAGGCAACTTCCACGAATTTGGGCCATGAATAGCTCCTGTCAGGCATCGAATCCATCGATGCAGCCCTGCAACTCTTCGACATGTGTAGACCTGCGACCTGGCATCAACTGGCTTGGGCAAATGTTGCTAGGAGAAGGGTGTTGCCAAGCGTTTTTTCGAGAACTTCCTTGCATGTTTTGGTTCGGTGCCAGATGTGGATCAAAAATTGTAGTGAAGGTTGGGCGACAATATCGCAGCAACCTGTCGGGTTTCATCATGCAGTCAACCCCTACCCAAAAAGGCTCCGAGAGCCCTTATCCATTTGCAGCTATATGCCTGAGGGAATCGATCCCTCCTCCCGGAAGATGTTCAGCCTTCTAAGGCTGAGAGCGGAGCAACGATTGCACGGAGCTGAGTTTTTTTGGTGCTGAGTCCAGAAGTGGTAAAGAGAGACCTGGCAGATGCCAGGAGTTTGCAGTCGCATCAATATGTATCAGCAGTATATATACATGTCCCGTTGAGATCCGTTGAGCAGAGATGAAGCCAGCACTAGAGCCACCTGTCGAGCCGAGGCTCTAGAACAGTTGGCGCAGGTGCTGAAACAACATGTATCTGGACCGCAACACTGGAGATGACGAAGAAAGGATCCAAGATGATCCTAAAAGGTTTGCACTTGTTATTTGTGTGTGTACTTGTGTATGGATGTATGTGGTAATATCATGTATTATTATGATAATCATATGTTTATTTGCAATCTGTGTCCTGCGACAATCCAAGAGTATTTGATAGTTTCCATTCTATCTAAAACCATATGCAGCAACTTCAGCTGCTCCTCAAGTTGCACTCTTCACAGTTTGGGGCCGCCATCCTGGACATGGCCCATCCCACCATCCCATCCGCGAAGGTGGGGGAAACGCATGACGTGGATAAAGTGCTCAGGCGCCTTTGCGGCAGACCCCTTGCGATGGGACTTCACATTATTGGATACAAATGGATGTAGGTGCCACTTGGTGGCTCATCCCAGTTAGTAAATGGGTTTATAGCTTATCAATTCTTACAATATCTTATCATGTTTATAACATGCTATAACCCCAGTTGTAAGATGTTGTAAGTGGGGTCAGTAGGGTTTGTCCAGTCGTAGCTAGGGTTTGGGAGCCACTTGCTATCTGGGATGAGCAACCAAGCGGCCTTGTCATGCTCTATTGATTTTACAGGCAATGGAGCCATGATTCAATCTTAATTGTGGTGTAATGTGGTAAATATGGATCCATTGCCTGGAAGATTAGTTAAATTATATGCGGTAAATAGTTTTTCAAATATCAATTGATTGGAAGATTTGTTTCCTTGGTGTCTTCAAAGATGCTGGCCATGTCCCAGACTTGTGGACTCCCAAGCAGCCCAAAGATGGTTCGCAGATGGCGCCCGAGGCCTCTCCGAAGTGAGACTGGCCAAACGAGCATGGGGGATGGCCGAGTAGATTTTCTGAGCTACTGGCAGTTGGGGATGCCCAGCGGGTCGTTTAATGTTTGCGGTCTAAGGGCGGATCTGTCAACTGCACATGAGTTGGCATACCGTACATGGATTTTCCATGGGCTGAGGCTCAGGATAAGATGGGCATTCATGAACCTGCTTGCGGTGTTCGTTCATCTGAGGGCACCCAAACAGACCATGCACAGCAGCTGCCTAAGGTGTATGGATAGCTTTTTTCGAGCTCGCGGCTTATGGTTGAGGGATGTTGCTGGGAAAGTAGTTGGTCAGAATCCAGGAGTGGTTGCGATAGTTGGTCCTTAGGTCCTTGAACAGGCGCGTTAACCTCCTTGGAGATTCAGTGATAGCTGTACCAACTTATACCCTCTGGTAAACTAACATGGCCATGGAAAATGACTCGACCATTTATAGTGGAATTTCCCATTAAAAATGGTGATGTTCCATAGTTATGTTGGTTTACCAGAGGGTAGTCATCTTGTTCTTTTTCACGAATTAAGTCTTTTCAGTACTAAGTCTTGCACATCGTCTTGGATTTTGCCCGCTTGGCGTCACACTTTCTGCAGCTTGCTTTTACAAGCCCAACGGCTGAGGAAATTAGCGGAGGAGCAGCTGTTTCTCTCTCCCTTGTGGGTGGTCACGGAAACCGGCTGTTTTAGTCTTTGGGGTCGTATATGCCATGCTCAAAAGTTGGATTGTATCCCAACATTTGGGATGCGGTTATCAAGCCATTCATAGAGGTCTACATACCCGTTACATCCCGTTACCAGGATTTCCATTGGAGGGATGGATGACCATCAAACACATAACCTGCTTTGAACATGGCACAAATGATTTAAGAATTATTGGAAAGAGCTTAGCCCCAGTAGCTCCAAGGTCAAAAACAATCCCACTTGACAGATCCAGTGGACCATCCCTCAATGACCCTCTTGAGTCTTTTGGAAAGTGACCAAAAAGTGGGGAGGATAGTCGAAAAACGAGCAGAGAGAAATGCTGGAAGATTCCAAGAATTGCTTTCAGCAAAAAAAATGGAACAGCCTTATGTTTTTGATGTTTTATAGTTTCCCATGCATTTTCCCCTTCCATCTAAAGAATCATGGCGGATGCAGGAACAGAGCGGCTAAGTGAAGCGGCTCTAAGTCAGGAAACTGCAGGGTGCCCCCAGAGGTGTTTGGGAGAGGCATGAAGAGACCAGCTTGCGGAGGTTGTGCGGAAGGTGCGACCACTGACTTTCCAAAAATGGGCAAAGGCGGACGTACACTAGCAAGTCGCAGATTTGACACACTTTAAGATAATAAAGCAATCTCATGTTGGGAAATTATTGAATGTTGACCAACACGAATGCGTTTTCTGAACCCTCCTTGGTTCACAAAGTTGTGTTTGGATTTGGTCCCTCAAGCATCACACCCCCAGTTGCATGCGGGCATCCCGTTTGAGTCAGCACTCCTCGAAGATGCGATGACCGCGGTGTTCAGAAACGTTCACAGGGACGATTGAAACAGATACCAGGGTTCCATGCAAAACGCATAGGACCAAAAGATACTTGAATAATTTCGGCGTGTAATCATGCATTAAGTTAACTTCATATAATCAGATGTATAGACATATTAAACCATAAATATATGATATGCAAAATGGCATATTACATTTGACTGAACAGGCAAGTACGGATAATTACCCGTTACATCCCGTTACATGCATTACCCGTTCTTCAGTTGCCCGACGTTGCCCGGTGGCTTCAGCAGACGTCCAAGGATGCCATTCGAGGGATGCGGCGCTTCAGAGATGGGGCTTGGCACCAAGCTAATGCTAAGCTAATGCTTGGTTGGATGAGTGGTGAGACTTAATAAGCAATAGCTACGGTATATTAGAGTCATTCATGAATCATTCATGTATAGTTAGTCATCAAACATTATTAACCAAGATTATTGACTATATCTATATAAGTCTGTATAGCTGACTTGTTCATACTGGTTCAGAATCACAATCTATGGTTAATAATGCTCAATCACGGGGGTTTGTCGGGGGACAGCAAGAATGGATGATGGACAATTGGAATCTGAACAGGGGCAACACATGGCACCATTTGTTGAGCTCAGACATAACCTTGCAGTGGTGGTTTAGTACTCTAGTCAACTTTAGTCTTTATGTGGTAATTACCAACCAACTAAAAGCCTCAATTTTTTGGAGAGTGCCCAAGATTGGCAATGTCTTGACTGTGTGAATCATCCTCGCATCTTGCTATAGATGTCCCCCAGTTTATCGTATCGCTTCGCTGCTGAAAACTTTTCACACCAATCCAGTTGTTTTTTCAATCGCTTTGATCTTTGTTTGACATTGATGGGAACATGACCAGAACTTTAAAATCCTGGCAGCTACAGTACTTCCATTTTAGGGTTGATCAAATCGCAGCCTTTCCTTCGGGACCCTTGGGACATCTGACGGCGATGTGCCGAGGTCCTGGAGCTTTGGCGGAAAGGAAATCCCAAAGATGTCATTCCATCCCTCGCCTTGACGGCGGGCTTCGGGATGGAGGTTGCTTAGCAGGACATCCCCGAAGGAAATCGTGGTTTACAGCTGGGAAAATCATCGAACTAAATGGATCTAAATGGTGGATTTGCCAGCAAAACCATGCAAAACCGTCTTTGATTGCCAGTAAACAGGGCTGATGGATGTGAAGTCACTCAGAGATTGCTGGTCCGGTTTTGAACCTGTAGTAACGATCAAACTGTTGTGCTCGCACGGAAACTGCATCGGTCCAAGTTTAAGGGTGCAAGCATTTGAAATTGCAGTTGACTATCAGTCCTATACCAAGTGCAGCACATGTGGGCACACGACTTTGGCCGCCGGCAACACGCCCGGCCATTGCGCAAAGATCATCTTCATTAAATTGGTGTAAGTGGAATTCGCCAGGACCCCCCTATATTGGATGGGGCAAATACCATGGTTTCCTGTTGTTTTTTCCTTAGGCCAAATTAACATTTAATTTATTCGTGCTTTTTTTTTCCTCCGTTCGTATTGCCAGACCCTGCTCTCAGAGATCCGGGATGCTTCGGATGAGCCCAGTTATTGGGAAGAGGTGATGCAGGCTGCAAGCCATGGGAGAAAAGCCCCATGTGCTGCAGATCTTTCCAGCAGTTCGAGTTGGAGTCAGCCAATGTTTCGTTCTGTTTGGAAGATGTGGTGCATTCTGTTGAAGATGTTGAAGTATGGTCAGAGAATCTCAGAGATATCAGCTCCAACAGGCAGCTCAGACTGGAACCAAAAAAAACTGCAAGCTCCAGCACACCCTGCATGGATGTTCTTTTTCTCACTTGGAGAATTTCACACAGCCCCTAGTTGATTTGCCTATTCAGCATGGTCATTTTCCATGGGGCAATGTTGGACTCCCAGCGGTTTATATTCCTATAACCATAGCTGCGGCTCAGGCCGTGCCATGCGACACCAACCAGGGTTTAGCCTTAGTCGAGGTGGCTGAGGTGGCGCGAGGATCGTGGAGGATCTTGGAAGGGCGGCTAACATAGCTATGGACAATCACCATTTTTGAATATATAATATGTCTAATAATAGATAATAATAATAGATAATAATAAGGCTCCTAATAATAGATATATAAATCTTTTATAAATATGGGATTTAAATGGATTTAATAGGCTAGCATGTTTTTTTCTTACCATCTGGTTATTTAACGTAACGAACTGGAAAGTCACCATTCTTAATAGGTAAACTCATGTAAACTCATCATTCTTTTATCATCCATAAGATATGCGATTTCCATGGCCATGTCAAAAAAGCAGATGGTGACATGTCTGAACAAAGAAACACTCAGTTAGGATTTCTTAGCATGTTTTGACATGTTTTTTCTAAACATCTCTTTAGGTTTAATTTCCGGATTGAAGTTTAGAACATCAGGCCCTGAATCGGAGGAGATGACCAGGCAACATTTGGATATCAGCACTACGACACTATATGATACTATATGTATGGTGAAACTATTTAGACAAGGTTGTTATTGGTATTGCCAGTAAAATGACAATGCGAAAGTCTACTGGTCAATCGGAGTAGTGAGTAGCTAATGATAAGAAGGACAAAGATAGAAACACGTTGGTTCTTGAAATCCTGATTTCATGACTGCTCATATAAACTGTAACGAAAGTTTGTTGATTGGAGGAAAGAATTATCCTAAGTATAAAAGTAGTCCACATTTCGAGGAAATCACCAGCCACGTGTGCCTCACTACTGGCTAGGATTGAATGATAGATCATAGATCCCATCGCTCGCGGAAGATACAAACATGTGCTGCCATCCGCAGGCTGTTTGTGATTTTTTGTCACAGCCTTAGTACGGCACCGGACATGATCTACAATCTTTATATCTTTTGCAATTCTGTTGTTGAGAGTTGAGATTGCCACAACATCCGCAATGTCAGATAGTGTCAGTAACTCTGTCTATTTCTGGTGCCTCTGCAAATTGAATCTTGTTTATGGCCTACCTCTATGCATGTATAGTGCAGCAGCGTGGGTAATTATCGGTATCGTGTATACTAAAAACGGTTCTGTTTGATTACCTGCATGGAGGGTTGCAAGCGCATCAGCAATAATATCTACAGAGGGGGTGTGTCTGAATATGTCTGAACATGGGGTATCCTAAAAATCTATCAAAATCCCTTGGTTTCAAACCATTGAAAATTCTAAATCTCATGTTCATTCATTTTCACCATTCAAACTCCTTCAAAAGGCCAGGATTTGGGAAATTCGTTGCCGGGCCGCAGACCTGAGGCGACACGTGGTGACGGAGGAAGAGGAGGATGACGAGGACTCGGACGAGGATGACGATGATTTGCCAGAGGTGACTGGTACCGGTTCCCCATGCTTCGCCGGAAGGCCATACTTCCTTGTACTTACTTACATACATGCAGGCATACATAGATACATACACGCCCTCTATTTGTGTCGGTGTTTGGTTTATAAGGAATCGTGAAGTGTAAACGCTATTGTCAAGTGATGAATGGGGGTACTAACTGACCACAAGGTCGAAATGACGCCAACCATTTGACGAAAGATCGCATTGTCTGAAGCTGAAAATATTTGAAACCTCATTTTCCCCATCAAAATTGCTGTACATTGGTGTAAATGCCACATGTTTGGACAAAGCCAAATGTTGTTGCTTGTTACTTACACCTCTCATTGTCATCATATAGACATATGGTTCCAATGAAATGGTCGGTTTCCTCCGCAGAAAAAAAACATAACTTAACATAACTAAAACTTTCTGTGGCATTTTGTGACAGGTTTATTAAACTTACATCCCATGAACTGACATCCCCATCCCAACATGTTTGATGCAATGAATCTCCAACCACTTCTTCCAATGCTGGGCTCGGCATAGGCGGCTTCACCGCCTTCGAAGATTACCAGCTTTGAGGCCTGGGTGGTTAGGAGGGAGCAGTTAAGAGCTATGGCAGCTATGGCTATCCAATATTCCCAACAAAAAATGGGGAACTGATTGAGCTACAACCAGGGTGTTCCCTGATTTCATGGAAAGTCCGACGACATAAATGATTGCTTTCCAAAGGCAGATGATGAAACAAATGCACCAAGAGAGATTCGAAGTGAGAACATCCTGAAATATGTAGTAGATGCTCATGGATTTGGAAAAAAATGAAAAAATGTGTTGTCCTATGAGAAGTTATAATACTTAAACATTTCTTGCAGTTCTGAGGCTGCCCAATGTTGATCCAAACGCTCGGTGGGATTGGCCCAAAATGGGTGGGATTCCCCATGGTTTACTGTTCAGTGGCTTTCATTTTCCATTCCTACTTGAGAAGACATGAATTCATTGCTTCCAGGCACCAGTCAGTCAGTCTGAATATATACAGTTCATGCATTTCTTATCTTTGTTCATGCATGTTCATCTCAACCAATGGTTATATAACTGGTGATTTGGGTGGCTTGGCATCCTAGGGGGGCCCCTGAGAATGATTACTCTGGAGAATCCCCACATTCCAGCAACCCAAATTACCAGACAGCCATTGGTTGATCTTGACCAGAGGGAGAAAATCTACAAGCAATCCGTTGACGTGTAGGATTGTGCAAGCTGGTGCCACCCAGTTACAAGTTCGTTTATAAACCCGATTCACATGTAGGAACTATATAGATATATCTTTCATTGACCAAAGTTAAGTTATGATAAACTAGTCATCTTCACCAACTGAGCTATCCTTTTGGGCCCCCCCCGCGCCTTGCCGGACTCCATGGGATTTCGAAAAGGCCTCCAAGGATCGTGGGGATCAAAGCCCCCGGTTCAGCCTCAAGCCTGGACCCAAGTTGACAAGGTCGGGGACACGAAGATATGCTGATTTTCCAATGATAAAAATAGAAACTGGAATATACTTCATGATCTTGAATGATGGTAAATGATGTCTATATGATATGACCTTAGTCTTAGTGTTTGTTTTGTTTGGTGGAGTTTGGACGGGTTGATTTGGGGGGATCTCCTACGCCTTTTTTTGACCATTCCTTGCATGTCGCTTGGGTACAAGTACATGTCCGAGATGCTATTTCTCAAACTTGGGGCCGCTTGTTTACTTATGAAATACATGCTTTGCATTCTTCCCTTGAGTTTTTGAGCACCTGATTTTGAATACAGCGAACAAAGTGACAATACTCACTGCAAAGGTTATTGACGGGCCAGGATTGCGCATGAACGCTGAAAATGTGGCCCCCCCGAGGATGGATTTCTGTTGTTGGACCTGGTGGATGTATCTACAGTTGACTGGCTGTACCAACAAACATCAACAAACAAAGCTGGAGGGGCCTACTTTGTGGACACTGACAACGCATGACAACACCATATTTACTCATCCCTTGAACTGAAGGTCTAGAGTTTAGAATAGAATTTTTAAAGAAAGCTACTGTACGCATTTTTCCCGCAAATTTTCAGATTTTCTGACACACAAATCTCGGGCAAATCAATTTGTTTTGGTTCCAGAAAGATCCATAAAGAAGCTCCAATAGTCCCTCAACAGTTGTGAGGATATTTCCTCCATAATTGCGCTCGCTGAGGAGCGAGCTTCGCCAAGCTGATAGCGCTTACAGCACGGTCCGGATCTCTCGGGCTTGATGTCCCTTTCCCCAAAGATAAAATACCCTCCGGGAATCAACCATGGAAAGCTGGGAAATCCACTATAAATGGAGAGAAAAAGAAGGTTTTACTGGGAAAAAAACATCTATGAATGATCTGGGGGATTTTCCAGAGCTATGTTCGAGCACCAGAGGGTACACTTGCACAGCACCAATTTTTGGGACTACTGTATATGAATAACTCAAAATAAATAGATCTAGTATCATACCAGCGTTTCGTTTCGGGGTATGCTATAAATATAAATATAAATAAATATATATATATATATACATATGTTATTGTTATTATTATTATTGTTATTATTATTGTTACTATTGTTATTATTTATAATAACATTGTTTTTTATTATTATGATTGGGGAAGGGATTCCTCAGGGCAGTTTGGGGGAACCGTTCGATCAGTCATTGAACTTCCGGTACCAGGTCACCCCTCCAGTCTCACCGCAGGCAGGACAGGGCCACATTGGGTGTGTTTGGAAATGGGTCATGGCCCCAAATGGCCATTTTCATGGGCAAGATTGTGATGAACCATTCAGAGATATATCGTAATATATATATAATATTTGTGTATATATATATATAATATATATGTATATACTGTAGCCATGTGTAGCCTATTTTCAGACAAACCCACGTGATGAAGCCCCCTAGATATATCATGATACAACTAGGGGCATTCTATGGTTTATGGTACAGTAGATACATGCAGATATATCTCTACTTATGTATATATGATATATAGTTATCTATATCTATATATCTCTATATCTATATATCTATATATCTATATATCTATATTTCTATCTATCTATCTATCTTTCTTTCTTTCTTTATTTCTTTCTTTCTTTCTATCTATCTACACAAAGGGGTGAGCATAAACCAGCAAAAACATTTCACTGGGGGCCATTGTACCTATGGAAACTCTGGGAGAACGCCCTGATGTCCCTTTCAGAAAGGTGCCCTTTGGCCGCAGCAGTGGGGAAGCTCAGACGAGCCAAGGATATTCCGGATCAACTGCTGTCATGCCATTGATCCCAAATGCAAGGGCTCAAAGTTGATCACTTTCATTGGCCGCAATTTGGGCATGAGTCAATATGTGAGATCAGGAAACCATAGATATTGCATGGTCAAACAGAGTTTTACGTTTTTCCTACATTTATTCTACATCTTTTCCACATTCAGTTGATGATGTCCTCAAATTGTTTGGATATGTCCCAATTTTCCCTGTTGTCTCCCCATGTATGTTGTTTCAATCCCTTTTTCCAGAATAATCCCAATTGTTGTTGGCTTAAGTCAAGTTAAAACCCCAGTGTTGTTGGATCAATTCCCATTTTATTTGGATACCCTCTGGTAAACAAAAATAGCTATGGAAAAACACCAATTTTAGTGGGAAAATCAACTATACATGGCCATTTTCAATAGCTATGTTAAATTACCAGAGGGTAATCCCCGGTCTCACCCCACTGTTGACCCCCAAAACTGGTCACACTGTGCTGCAGGCACCTTCGCCATTGGTGACAGATCAGCTGCACGACACAGGGTGGCTGGCAGAGGGCTGGGAATTGGGGTACCCCAATAGCTGGATGGTAAAAACAATGGAAAATCCGATTGGGGGTACCACCTCATTTTAGGAAACCTCTACATATATATATATATAACATCATACAATCTATAAGCATCCAATGGTTTCATGAATTAAAAAGCCAGCTGGATATAGATGTTGATAGTTTTTTTTTTCCATGAATGCGGTCACAGGCTTTTAGGGAATTATCCATCAATCCATGACAAAATGGCTAAACGTTGATAAACATCAATGCACAATACTGATTCATGAGCATCACAATACGGCCATAAAGGAAAATACCGCAATCTATGATTAGAAATGCTTAATCACGGGGTATAACCCACAAGAATCAATGAATGATGATAGGCAAGTGATGGTAATTGGTGAATTATACCAACCATATACTTTCTGCTAATCCAACATCGCTATGGAAAATCAACAATTTCACTAGGCAAATCATGTATGAATAGACCAATGTCCATGGCTCCGGTAAATTGCCGGAGGGTCTATTGGATGTTTAGGACGTTAATGTCACACGGATAGCTGGGATGAAGTAAAGGATCCTACATGGAATATTAATTAGGAACAAATCCAGCCATATTGGGATGTCATGGGATGTAGCTAGGATCTAACATGATCTAACCATCAATATATACATAAACCATCACATCGGGGATATAGCCATATTAGTGAGTACATGGGCGTATTGGAAATTCATTAGCAAAATGGGATGTAAATGGGGATCAAACAATAAATAGTAGTATAATCGTTTTTTTTCTTCTCCCATTCCACCACAACAGTTTTATGGATAGTGTAGGATAGCGATTGATGTGTCTTGGAAGAAGGGGAACGGTTATGGCTGGGTGAATCTTGGATTGGTTTCATACAGCACACCCAAGAAAGATATAAAAGTAATAGCCGTTCGCAAGACAATGGAAGTATTGTTCCTATCTCCGGCGACTAAATTTTACTATATAAATAGAGTGCTATCGATTCTTTTTTGGTCCGGCAATGATACATGAATAAAGTCAATCCATTCCACTGGGTTTTGTAACTTTAGGGGGTATTTAACATGATTGCGGTAAGGCATTATATTAGAAAACCCTCACTGACCCTCACTGCTAAAGATACAAGTCGATGCAAGCATCACCATTTATTTTTAACAACAATGGTTTTATCTATTATATGCAGTCCAAGAGAAATTATATACGTATGAGCGATTTACTATGTTACAATATGTTACTGTTACTATGAAATTATTCAATGATCAGTTGAAATGACACACCAGTCCAACTGGGAATTTAACCAATCTATGGAATATCCCCATTCTTGAAAGGCCAATCATCTGTGAGCCATCAATCTACCATGATATTCCTGTTAGTATACCATTAAAGCATGTTAAAGCATGTTAAAGCATCATGTTTAATGCTTAAAACATGTTCAACCATGTTCAACCATGTTAAACCACCACGTTTCCCCAAGGTCCATGCCGTGTTTCACATTCAAAACGCCGGTGGAACACGGCCAGCTCGGTCACAGGATTCTTTGGGCGTGGGTCCAGCATCCGAGATTTTGAGGGCCCAGGAGCGGGATCGGTTTGTCGCTGGGGTTGGATGGCATTTGATCCACAAAAATGTCAACTGTCAAATGTGTCGTAATCAAATATCAATAAGAGTTAATGAACAATAATCGTACTGATCATATAAATATGTTTGATCATACCATTGGGTAAGATGCTGATCAAATATGATCAAATGTCAACATAATATGCTTTGATGGCCTTTCTTCGGATAGAATATGATGATATTTATTGATATTTGATATCTCTTGCTTCTATTCTGATCAAATATCGATAATTTCCTCTGCTTTTTGATGGGCAGTGATGAGGTATTTCCAGATACTTATAGTAATTTGGTAAGCCCAAGGCCACAAACCATCCCCAATGACTCACCTGATTTTTTTTTTTGTGGTGTGGGGTGGGCCACATCAATCATGAGTAATAATGATGTGAACTATCCGATGCTTAGCGGGGAGCAGTTCAGAGCTATGGGTGCATCCATATTCCCAATAAACATCAATAAACATCAATAAACATCAATAAACAAAAAAACTTGGGAGTCAAGGAGCTAACAGTTCCCAACCACAATAGTTCTTTAATGATGCACCGACAATGATGACAATTATGTGTTCTAATGCTGGCACGGGCTGAATCAGCAGCAACAAAACCATATAGAATCACACACACATATATATATATATATATGTATCCTTTTGCACAACTTAATATAGCACAAATGATAACAAAGATAACACCAATAACAATAGTAACGACCACAGCACTCATAAGACCAACTTCAATACAATATGAACAATACAATGCTCCTATGTAAATTTGTGTCCCCCTCTTTATATAAACACCTTGACATGTCCGTGCAGGAGTTAGTGGAGCTGATCCGCCGTGCAGTGGATGAGTCGGGAGATGTGCCACTGGAGCAGTGGCTGCGGGTTCCATGGGAAAGAAACATGGGGACTGAGTCCCTGTTGGTCGATGAGCCGGAATCCCGTTCTTAGCCAACCAGCACAATGGATCGTCAGAGGAGTTCTGAACTGCTCACTTTGTATGCGGCAAAACAATAGTATTTTTTTTCCGTGGATGATGTTTTTGTTCAAGTCCTACCCATTATCAGATTTGTGGTTTAAATTGCTGAATGATTAGTGCTGGAAAAAAACTGGAACAAACGATGGGGAAATTTGGTTGCCAAACCCTCGGGTTTAAGGCGTTTTGGGGGTTGGTATTGTTTGATGTCCGGCCTTCAGGCTATGGTTGCAAGAACATTTTCAGGACTTGAAGTGAATGGTCAAAAACATATCAAAAACATGGAAATTCCAAAGTTGTTCCACAGATATGGATAAGTTATACAATGACCTCACTGTGACCTCACTGGAATGATGGTTGGTAAGGGGCAACTATCCCAAGATAGCCTCATTGTGCTTCAGGTCAGTGAATTATTACAAGTTGCATCAATTTACCCAGAACGAATCAGAAAAATATCGCTATTCCAATTTCTTCCTGGTGCTTCCTTTCCCAACTTCCTGCCTTCCTGCCTTGCTCTCAGGTGCCTTCTCAAAGGGCCATGCAGAAACTCAACTTGGCACATGATGCCATTGCCAGACAGTTGCACCAACAGGAGCAGATGGAAAGCACATGGAACAGAGATGAACAGAGTCAGGCGGAGCTACCCAGTTGTTTTGGTTGTTTTATCTTGATGTTCTTCCAACAGGGGGGCCTTCAAATCCAGTAGGTTTTCATTTTGCAACAGGGCCTCTTGAAGGATGATGGAAAGGGTCATGTGAGGCCACATTATATAACAGGTTTGTTAATAGCTGGCCTTGAGTTGATATGTGCCTCATGCCCAGATTTGGATAGTGCTGGGGCAGAGAGTGAGGACAGAACTGTCAACGTCACCACACTCTCTGGCGATCGGGTGTGGTATTGCGATGTATCCTTCATATATGAATATATCACCTTCCCTCCCGAAACAAGTTGGCATTTAGAGTCTTTAGAGAATGTTCCCTCCCAAAAAAAAAAAGCTGTTTGATCATTTTCCTCCTAAAAACAAAGATCATGTTCCCTCCAAAAAAAACTTTGGGTAATTACACATGGCGCTGGAAAATCCACCATTTGCAGATGATTGCTGTATTGAAACCTCTTTATTTTTTGGGGAATGTCCCAGCCAGCCATGTTGAATCATGATATATATATATATATATCATCACCATATTCCATTAAATCCCCATGAATGCACCATTAAGCCACTATTTCCAACGGTTATTTTCCAATTTAATCATGATCAACCACTATCAACCATGGTGTACCAGCATTAACCACTATAAATCCCATAAAATATTGATCACCATTAAATCCACATTTCCCGGTTGATTTTCCCCGGGCTGGGCCTTGCCGCGATCTTCGCAAGGACTTGGAGCTGGTTGAGCTGCGCCGCAGCAACGAGACCGCGGAGAAGCGGATGAAGCGAATGGAGGAGGACGTGGGCGGGCCATGGGAAAGCGAGAAAGATGGACCTTGGGTGCCCCGCAGAACTAACTAATGTGGGTAAAACTTTGCCATAAACCACCCATTTGGGAATGGTTTATACCACCTATAAAAATGGTGAAATTGGGTGTGTTTTTTCTTTATTATTGTTTTACCAATATCAATCCCTTCCCCTTATATAATATGAAACACCCTCCAGAAACCATGATGTAGAGCAGAGGATGAAACCACATATTTGGGATTATGGAAAGGGGGCGTTTAATATTACGGGGATGGGATTAATATAAATATATCTATATACCATAAACACCCCCTCTAATTATAGATATATCATGATATATCGTGATATATCTACCGCAAGCCAAGACATAAGTTGGTTTACAACCTCAACTAACTAGTTCGATATATAAAGCATAGACCCTAGTGAAATTGGAGTTATTTGCACCAACTTGGGTGACTTTTTTTGCACCACCTTGTAGTGGGTTGAAATAGGAGAACTCTAAAGATTTAGTGAAACCACAATGTTTTTTTGTGGGATCTGGATTGGCTTTGTAGTGGATAGGTCGGTATATTATATACATATTGTATATCTTTACTATATCTATAAGTCTATAAAAAGCAATCTGGTGGATCTATTTGCAGTTGGATCGGTTTTGAAACTGACTTATAACTACAGGGGGTGGGCCCTTTGTGGGTAAACCTAGGTTAGGAAATCCAATCCTACTAAATCTCCTAATATTCGATACACCCCTGAAGGGACTCCAAATATCTCTAAATTAAGTCTGATTCTAGGAATGTTTTGAACATTAGCGGGAAGGGATTGGTTTGATGACTTCTAAAGTGTTGCTGTCAGTTGGGAGCATACCATCCAGCAAAAATCAATCATAAAATGTGCAGGGTGTTTATGACTAGCCATGACCATCGCAGGGAAAACATCCACTTTTCACAGAGAGAACCTGGGACGTTGTGGCTGGACCCTGCAGCTTGTCCAGCCATGGCTTCAGAATCTTTAAACCAGCATGGTAGAATCCTTAGCCATCCATCAAAGGTCGGATTTGGAGATGTTGACCATTGGTGATGTCCGACAAATTGCAGCAACAGACTTAATGGCGATGGAGAGAGTGAGAGAGAGAGACATGATCCAGACACAATACAGAGATACTGTGCCAAATAGGCTTTCAGATGCGAGACACAATGTATCAACATAGCAACATGTTCTGGATGCTCCAAGAGTTTGAGCTTCTGAGCCCACGATAGCCCATGTCCATGGGCCATGGGCCATGTGCCTCTACCCCAAGACAGACGCCACACCAACGCTTTTGGGCACAGGATGGCCACAATCTACAAATATCACAGCTGGTTTCCAGTTTCAGTCGTGGGATCCCCCAAATGACCCATTCGACACATTTCGAACATGTTCCAAACACCCAACAGATAAGCAGAATTCAGCACTCAGGGCCATGGCGGCCATGGCGTACGCCATGCAGCCCAAAGTCGCCGCCCGCGCAGAGCCTCGGAGCTGCCGCCCCTCCGACGTCGGGGTGCGGCCACCGGCGGCGCCGTCTGTGCACCTCCAGGGTGGCCGTGCTGGCCTTGCTGGCGGTCTGCTGAGTTGCTCATTGGTGCCATTGGCAATGGCCAGAGCCAGGTGGAAGCTGAGTAACTTTGTGACTTTAATCTAATATATTTTAATGGTACCTCAATGGTATATCACTACGTTTGAAAACAGACGTTATTTCAGTATTTTTTCACCGTGTTTGTATGTGTTTGTGTGATTTGGTGACCTACAAACTCCGGAGGGTTATGACAAGTGGTACTTTATCAACAGTTTTTACACATTTGCTTCTGAACCTGGCCTTGAGTCGGACCGTGCATTTGAATCATCCAAAGTTGGTGTTTGAGAGGTCAAATCATCACCGATTAGTCGAAGAAACATCATAACTCATCAGAAAGCAGCAAGAAACATCATAGACCATCAATAGGGGGAATTCTCCCAGAATATTCATGTGTGAAAAATCCTGCAATTTCTCCGGATCCATCATCTCATGCCATGCCAGGAACCGCAGGGTGCCACGGAAGGCGGAGGGCCTTCCAGCGCTTGCGCAGCAGATCAGGTTGCGGGGCCTATGGTATCCTATGGTGGCCACATGGCCATGCGATGATCCCAAAAAAAGCTTTGATAACTCGAATTTTGGAAGTAAATCTGCCAGATGCGGGGTGTGCCAGTGACAAATATGACAATAGATCCCAGGTCCTCAAATCGTGCACTGGTGGCAGGCAGGCCTTCTTCAAGACGGAGAAGAGGCTGAAGGTTTCGAGTCTGAAAGACGGTTGCCCGAATTACTCAATATCTTCACATTTGACTTGATGTGTGTTGATATGCTGGAACTCACTAATTTGGAGCAATGGGACCCATAATATGTTTGGATTTCTCACAATACTTGTAAGTACGAACCGTTCTGCCCATTCGGCCATGGGATGGGTAAAAAGATGAGGGGCGTGTGACTGAGCGCATCTCTTGGGCACGTCTATGTTTTGGATTGTGGTTGAGTGTGATGTGCCTTGCTTTTAGATAAATATGTTGCCCCTATATGCGAGAATTATTGTTCTTGTGTAGAGTATTGGTATGCCTTCAGTGAACTGGCACTTATTTCCAATCACGCAAGTAGCAGGCAGACAAAGTGGAGCATAACTCGTTCTGGGGAAACCACCAGTTGGATCATCATTGGTTATATGCCGATGATATATCACGATCATATTCCTTTGCATCGCCAGTTTAGATGATTATGTATATACATGCTCCTTTTTTTAATGGATCTCCAGAATTGAGCTGTTCAGTTTGGTGACATTGTGACAAGAAATCTGGATTTTTCAGCCGTTTTATGCTCCAGGTGCTGCCAGATCTGCTTTCCACATTGCAGGATGTCTATCAGGCACGCCATGGCAGCTATTTGCAGCTATGGGCTATGGCTATCCAAAATCATATGACATATGAGGAGAGCTACTGTTAGCTTCCTAACGACATGATCGTATACAACAACAGCCGCTGTAGGTTTCTGATGTTTCTGTTTTTTCTACTATACTTGAGGATGGAGGATGTGAGAGGTATCCGCTGACAAGTACACAGAGATTGTATGTGTTTCGTAGTGCTTAAGTCCAGAATTTTTTGTGGCAGGCAACCTTGGGCTAAGTAATGTGGATAGCTTAATATAGGCTAGTCTAGTCTGAAGATGGCGTAACCCCAATTTTGATCGCTACCCATTAGCACTGCCATTTGGGGGGGGTCATTTTCAGACACACCCCAATATACGATGAATCATGGTTGTATATGGTTGTATCGTATTCAGTGTTCAAGGTGATAAGATGGAGGGTGCAACATGGTGCAACCAGTTGGTTACAACTTTGCGTTGGCAAAAACATCTTTGTTACTGCTTAAATCCCAAGTGTTGTGCACTGGATCTAGTGACATTTTTGTATGAATTGGTGTCTACTGGTGGTCGTTTCACCTCGTTTCCACGTCGACAATGACACTCCAGACCAAGCTCCAACCCTTGGAAGAGCATCTGCAGTTTCAGCGATTTTATGACACCGCCGAGTCGCTTAACATGACGGTGGCGGGCAGCAATGGGAGAAGAGGTTGATATATCTAGGCCCTCCCCGTTGAAAAGCCCCTATGAAATTGACATTTAGGGACGTCTTCCCCCTTAAAAGAGAGGCTGTGTTGACGTCGATATAACTTATATAAATATGTTGATACAACATTCTTATATAGCAATATATGAATATATGGGCAATATGTAGCCGTTCTAGGACATATTATATATGGCCTAATGTTAGCAGGAATAACAAGCCATGTGAACAAAGTTCCATGTGTAAAACATACTGACATGTGTACAACTAATTTACTCTATAGGAGGATGGTTGTAAAACAAACTTATCAGATACATGACCATGAAACGATATGAACTGCCAATTTTGGCTTGACATGGGAGCCAGCAACGTGAGACATTCTTAGGATTCAATGGGGGAGTACCCACGGGTCCTTCCCAATGGCATACTAAAGACCCCAGCGTGGTATCGGATACGGTTGGTGAATGTTGGTGATTTCTAACAATATCTTTGAATGGGATATATAACGCCAATGCAACTTGTTTAGAAAAGTGTAATTATCAAACCGTTGTCAAGTGTTTTATGTGGGTTTAATGTTTTATTAGATGGTTTATCATCGTTTCAAATATTTGTGGTTTGAACGTGTAAGCCATCTGATTTGGGGGTCCCCCATTTTTTTAATCATTTTTTGACATTTGACGATCCTTTAGTTCTGTTCCATCCATTTCCATCCCAAAGTTGGATGCTGATCCCATGCAGTTCGTTAATACCCCATTTGGGCTGTTTAATGTTGTTTAATTGGGGGAGTACCATTTTAGTATCTACCAGGTTTTTTACTGTTGGGGGGAACCGTGTTGAATCAACCTGGTTTATCAATCCTGGGTTGACATCTTTGAAACTAAAGACTGAACTATTTTTCGTCTTAACATGGACACAGATGGGGGGGCCAATTGAGGCTGTCTGCCGCATACTTCACTGCAAAACCCATGGTGCTGGTGCTGGGGCAGTACTCCACAGGGACGCTTTGGCAGATGGTGCTGATGGTTAAATTGCGCACTTCTGACTGGGAAAGCTTCCCTTGCCTCTGAAATGGGTCGCAAATTCAATTTGCCGCACCTTCAAAAAGGGAACAAAACGATGCAAAACGGTAAATATGTGCATTTGTACCAACAAGCATTAGTTTTACAGAGGTTGTTTTGATGTATTTGTCATGTTCAATCCTACCTGGGACGATGATCCCAAATGATGAGCATCAAACAATTCGGGCGGAAACCACCAGAAGATTCATGTTGACACATCCCCAATCTCAAAAAACTTGGGCCTGAGGAAGAGCACTTTGATTTCGCAGCTGCTACAGGCGCCACTGATTCTGGTGACCTTTGTGGCCATAGCTCCAAATTATGCGCCCCAGAAAATCGACAAAGATCAATGGATAAATGTGTTCTGCGTGGGTAAATGCCGGAAAATAATTGTTTAACATGTTCAAATAAGTGGTGTATACTGTTATATATCCTTCATATTGGAAAGAACATAAGTGGTTCCAGCTAAATTTTGGATCAACGTTGCCATATGCGTGACGCCTTTTGTACCTTGGTCTTTTTTTGTTGTGACTGCTGCACAGCTGCAGAAGAAAAAAACAAGTGTGGTCTGGGAAGAATCACTATATCACAGCAGCCCCATTTTCTGGATTGATCTTGGGGAATCTTAAAATATCTTGAATCTTTCGATTGCCCCAACTGAATTGCAACTAAAGGTTTGCCCCTGTAATTCAATATAGGTAAGGGAAATCACCATATTAAAAATAAAAAACTGCCATCTATACTCTATATGACAGCATTGTTCAATTCCCAGTGCAGTAAATCCATGGAAATGGGGTTGATCATGGGCCCACTTCTGGTGCCAGGCCGATTACCCTGGTCTGCGCGTGGGACCTGAGCCCACTACTGACAAATTCGTGGCCATCATGGCGGGACCTTCGCGACAGCAGCTACCAGGCGCTTCCATTTAAACTGTGCTGGCATAGCTAAGTTTACTGTACCCACTGTTTATATTTGTCATCCAATGAGTGAGCCAACCATAGGTAATAATAATTAATAATATATAAACCACTTAGCATGTCTAAGATGCAGATCCACCATTTGTAAATTCAGGTATCATTAGTCTTTGTTGGTTCTTTACCTATCACCCTATTTATTGGCAGCCTATATAGTATATCAGTAGAGATCATTAGTCATTGTCGGCTATCTTCATCTGTTGATGATAACTCGATCATTCTCGCTGTTCATGGCTTTCATAATCCCTCATCTCTATGCGCTGCATGTGGCAACCCCATCCGCAACCATACCTATATGCCAGAGCTAAGATCTATTGGGGTCGTCGTTTTTGGAGCACCCAAAACGATAGTGTATTGTTTGGCCAACCAAAAGAAAGGATCTCCGCAGCGGTTGCGGGTGGCGTCCCGCACTCAGCTCGGCAGGTTTTGCTCTTTGCAGCAATCCGCGGAAATCCTTCGATCAGCTCCAAAGCTTTGGTTCCAGCTTCCTTGAGCGCAGCTTGCTGGAGTGAATAACGTGCGGGATGCACCAAAATTGGCAATGCATTCACATGGCAAGAATGTTGGTTTGGTGGTGATACCACCAGCAATCAGGATACTTTATGATACTTTGAGGTTTTAGAAACCAACAATGGCCAACCAAGCGCCATCGATGACGGTCAAGATTGGAGAAACCATCAGTTTGATGGCACATTGAATAAGGTTTCTTTTTCTTTTTGCAAATGATCCAGGTGCCAGATGCATTCGTGACATTGAGAGTAAACGCTGGACGGGTGCCAATTCACACTTAGATGTGTTGAACTCAACTCAGCGACTGCCCCCAAAAATGTGGCCCGGAGTCTTATGAGAACATTTGGCATTCAATAGAACATCGTAAGACATCATATAAGACAAAGTATATCACAAAACATCATAACACATCCTAAAACATCGTAAAGCATCCAATGTTTTGTGACAAATCTGTTGGAAAATCTAGGCACAGGGCCTGTCCTGTCCCACCAGGCTTTGAGGGAGCTCTGATGCCCGAAGAAGAGGTGATGACCAGCGATGGGGACAAGGGATGGGCGACTTCAACGTGAAGATGTTTGGCTTGTAATGGACATCTGATTAGATGCAGTTTTCAACCAACTTAACCAACTTCAAACTAGGGGATACTTTTTTAAATTGATCAGACATGGCAAGTTAAAGTAATATTTATATAAATGGGGATAAGCATCTTCAAGAACTTCCCATTATTTTCGATTGCCATGATTACCAGAGGGTACTTCTAGATGAGATTCGTCATGACTTCCGCAGCCAGGTGCCAGTACTGGGATCCCTGAGTTTCATTGACACTCCTGGGGTGCTCAGTGGTGACAAGCAGCGCATGGGTCGGAGCTATGACTTTGAAGGTGCCATGGGGAGTGGCTTTGGAAAGTGAACATAAGAGCCATGAGAATCCCTCATTTATACATATGTATAGATCATCTCCTGTGGAAATCATGGGTTTTCCATATCTATATTGGTTTTAACCAAGGTGCAAACTTACACTTGTTGTTACCTGTCAGATGTGGTGATTGGTGGGGTGATCCTTTTTCTTTTGGCATTAGATATTGCTCCAAGAAACATCGATGCGGATGCTGGGACATCCGTCACGAAATAGTCATTTCACATCATTCCATATCGTTTCACACATGTTTTCGCTTCTCAGTTTTAGGCTGGGAAGCGGGTCGCAATGGACAACAGTCTTTCCTGGAATTAAACAACTGAGCATCCACATGTTTGATCATGTTGTATGGTACCACCGCCCAGTGATCAAACATGCAAGGGGTTTTAAAGCCACAGACATGGACCATGTTTATCCATCTTTAGTACCTTCGCAGCGGTATTCCAGTGTGAGGTAACAAAATGTGAAAGCAGTGATTCTTTAGCCCCTGTTCAAGCCAAGAAAACAGTAGAGTCCGGGAGTGAATTTTCAGTGGTGTTCAGTTGGATTGGTGGCAAGTTTAGAGGCAAACATTTAACAACCTCAATGCGTTTGAAGGCTTTGGATTATTGTTGGGACACGTCATCCAACTCTTGGAAACCTCCCTGGCACCGATCTTTGATGCGGCAGAGGGTTCGGTTCCACGGTACAGCTCAGCCCTGCAGGCGTCATGGGCTGGTTTGCAGAGCATGCCGATTTGGTCATCGTTCTCTTTGATCCAAACAAGTTTCCCGTCTGAATATCCTGACATTGGCACGACGGCGGCTTTGCAAAGCCAACGTCAAACATAGAGGTATTTTGAAAACAATTTTTTTGGCGACGGTTGCTGCTTCTAAGCGCCTAGTTTTGAGTTGTCTGGAAATAGGGTACCCTTGGCCCTTAAATCCAGTGGTTTATCATCATTTTACCAAAAATATCCAAAAATTGCCATGAATTGGATTGAATTGGGAGGTGCCTTCTCCTTTTCAGACACACACACAGAGCTAAGGTTGGACATTAGCGATGAATTCCGGCGCTGCTTAGAAGCCTTAGGCGAAGCTTTCCTGCCATCATCCTGGGTGGTGGGTTTCGTCTTGCGGAAGATCTTCGCATACGGTAGATGGTAGATGTGGACCCCCGGCTTTGGAAGTCGATCTAGATATTGCAAATGCATATATTTAGACATCATGTTTTGGTTGTGTCATGTATGTAATGTTTGAGGTGTGTTCTCTTCTGTCCTTGCTGAATTCCACCATTTGTTGCTGTGTTGCTGGTTCAATCTGAATTCCCATGCTTTTGTAAGCTAAAGAAGGTTTCCCTGGACACAGGCAAGAACAGCGAGCGCAAAGTCCGCTTCGTTCTGAACAAGGCGCTTTGGCCACAGAAACATCTCCAACTGATACCAATGTGAACGGTGTAAATGCATGTAAATGCGGCATGTTCTAGATTTTGTTTGATTTTATAGGGGGGCCAAGTGCACAATATTCTAATCCAGACTTCCGCATTCTCAATAGCTAATCCTACTTTCATTCGCTTTAGAGCAAAATGAAGGAAAACCAAAAGATCATCCTGACACCCAATGTGCATTACTAGAAACACCTGAAACCCCATGTGTATTCAATAGCAAAAGAAACAAATAGGGAACATAGAAAAGCAAAAGGAACACAAAAGAAAATGGTATATAGGAAATACCACTAGGAATTATCTAATTTATTCATTTAGTTTATTGTTGGAAGAACGATTCTTGGGAGAAGAACGATTCTTGGGAGAAGAACGATGCTTGGCAGAAGAACGATTCTTGGGAGAAGAACGATTCTTGGGAGAAGAACGATTGGGAGAAGAACGATTCTTGGGAGAAGAACGATTCTTGGGAGAAGACCGATTCTTGGGAGAAGAACGATTCTTGGGAGAAGAACCGGTTCTTGGGAGAAGAACGGTTCTTGGGAGAAGAACGATTCTTGGGAGAAGAACGATTATGGGAAGCACAGCCCTGCACGTGAACGCGGCCCATTTTCTGATGCGCCAAATTAATGTAGCAAAACAAACGAGAAGAACGATTCACGTTAGAAGAACGATGCTCGGAGACGTAGTGATTTTCCTCAGTTTTGAGCAACAAAATCCTAAATCCCACATTCTTCTCAATTTCCCTATTTCTTCTTGATTTAGAANGAACGATGCTCGGAGACGTAGTGATTTTCCTCAGTTTTGAGCAACAAAATCCTAAATCCCACATTCTTCTCAATTTCCCTATTTCTTCTTGATTTAGAATTTTCATTTTCAATTCAGCTTGCATCCAAAAGAACGATTCTTGGGAGAAGAACGATTCTTGGGAGAAGAGCGATTCTTGGGAGAAGAACGATTCTTGGGAGAAGAACGATTCTTGGGAGAAGAACGATTCTTGGCAGAAGAACGATTCTTGGGAGAAGAACGATTCTTGGGAGAAGAACGATTCTTGGGAGAAGAACGGTTCTTGGGAGAAGAACGGTTCTTGGGAGAAGAGCGATTCTTGGGAGAAGAACGATTCTTGGGAGAAGAACGATTCTTGGGAGAAGAACGATTCTTGGGAGAAGAACGATGCTTGGCAGAAGAACGATTCTTGGGAGAAGAACGNAAGAACGATTCTTGGGAGAAGAACGATTCTTGGGAGAAGAACGATTCTTGGGAGAAGAACGATGCTTGGCAGAAGAACGATTCTTGGGAGAAGAACGATGCTTGGCAGAAGAACGATTCTTGGGAGAAGAACGATTCTTGGGAGAAGAACGATGCTTGGCAGAAGAACGATTCTTGGGAGAAGAACGATTCTTGGGAGAAGAACGGTTCTTGGGAGAAGAACGATTCTTGGGAGAAGAACGATTCTTGGCAGGGGAACGGTTCTCTCCAGGAGGGATATTTTTCCTTGAAGCACCTTTTCTGGTGTTTTTTTCTTTTGGTGATTTCATCTACCTTGACATTTACTAATCAATTTTGGCTTGGTACGGGTAACTGTTTAGAAGCCAAACAAAAGCCCATTCAGATTTCTGACCAACGCTTGCAGTGTGGAGGCCAAAAATTGATCTTTCCATGTGATCTCACCCAGTCAAACCTGTTTTATCTCAATTTCTCTTCAAAACAAATCAGAAGAACGATTCTTGTTGGAAGTATGAATGTTGGAGAAGAATGCGTCTCCCCACTTTAGAAATATATTATATCATATTATGTGTTCAAATTTGTGCCACATGATCCACAAGGCAGTGAGACAAACAAGTCATTGTTGATCAAATTGTCCTTATATAGACGTCTCGAATAGAGGCTTCATGAGGCTTCATTGAGCAATGCAAGTGAAACCTGGCATCGAAAAACCATGAATAACCCAGTGGTTGGATTCCGGCGATGACTCAGCACATTTCAGGCTGAAAAGCTGGACAGATTTGAACTGGTGAGAGTCTTTGGAGGTTTGATGCCCCTTGGATCCCTCGCGAATAGGTTTGGGAAGCCTGGGGCCAAGGGGATTCCTGGGGAAGTATCCGTACTTTTTTTTTTTAAATTGCCTTTTTGAAAACATGTCAAATAAATGGTAAACCCACTGCCACACGAATAAATCATATTAATCAATCAATATTAATATTAGCTATCCTTAGGGCTATCCATTGCAATTCGCAGATTCTGTATAATCATTCATAATCAGTGTGAATAGTAGGAATAGGAATTGGAATATTGTCATGAATTTGATAATTTGGGCAGATTTTTGCAACCTTGAGGATACCCAGTTTGTTTGGAGCTCGGACCCATCCCAGGTGGTCTTTGTCGAAGGTCATCAGCAGTCCGGACGGGGGTTGGTGGCTGGCTGCCCACAAGCCACTGATCTGTATAAACCCACTTCCTCAACATTCCCCAGCCAAACCAGAATCTCAGAAGTGCAAAACCCAACTATCGATGGGTTAATTATCAAGTTCATCAAGTTATCTATCTATTGGATCATGATGTTTTTCCACTTTCACATTGGTTGCTTGGAAGTAGACTGCTCCTCGTGGCTTTCCGGAACGTGCGCAGCGCAGGAGATGCCATACATCTTCGTGTCGGCTGCTGCCGAGCTGCTTGGGCAGCAGCGTACAGAGTGGCTCCCCAAATCCTTGGCGAAGTTGGTAAACATAATTGGGTTCACTCGTGGGTTTATCATGGATATGTCCAGATTGTTCATTAAAGTATAGTTTTTAAATGATCTTAATATGGTTTAATTAATAAGAAATTCATCGAACTATATAGATATATGTGTAATTATATATATGTGGGTGATTGTTCAAATTTGTGTTAGTTATACTACACGGTAAGTTCGTCTATATCTGGGCTAGCGATGAAAATCCGGTGGACAATGGTGGGCATGCAGCTGCAGGCAGCTGGATGAGGTTTTACCCAGTTATGGAGATGAAGGGGGTGATCCTGGCAAGATGGAGATCGAATCAAGGATCAGGACATACACTAGCGCCACCTGAACTGGATTGAATTCGAGTGCAGTATAAAGTGTGTAAATCCCCAGTTCAACATATGTCAATAGTAGTGGATTTCCAGTTGGGTATCAACCCTTCACTACCCAGGCAGTGTGCGGACCTTCCACCCGAAGCGCGGGACTTCTTCTTGAGTGAAGAGGCCAAGTTACGTTTTTTGGCCGTGCAAAAAAACTCAGGGGGGAAATGGGGGATTGAATGGCATGGATGTCCTTTTCCCACGGGTTGGTTGATTAATAGCGGGGTCTCCCATAGAATAACCAGCAAATGGAAGACCAAACCGATCCATCTAGTTTTTGCAAAAGGCAATGTTGTTTAATGGTGATTTAATGGGATAAACTGCGGAGATGTTTTTCTGCGGCTGCTGAGCGTCCACCTCTTCCAAGATCTTCCAAGGACAAGAAGTTTGGCAAGTCCCTTGTGACAACACCACCCGGAAGGCCCACATCCGTGAAGAATGTGTGCCTTCACTCGTGGTTGATCTACGCTGATCTAAGACCCCTCACCGATATATCTCACATGGAATCTGGAATCAGAGCAACAAAAAGGATGGACAAGGATAGCCTTACAATGGTTTGCGGGGTCCACGTTCAATTTCAGAGTTTGCATATACACTCCAGTGAACTAACGTAGCGGGATGAACTATAGGTTTTTTTAACGTATATTCCACGTTAGTCTAAGCAGTTCGGGGGAACATCCCAGGTACAAAATCGATGGCTATGTTAGCAGCGTCCTTTTTTTAATAAAAAACATAATATACGTGCCATGGCAAGTTGAATATGTTGAGTGAAAAATGATGATGGCCATGTTAGTGGAGCCCTCTCATGTTGCCACAGATAGTGATGGCTATGTTAGTGGAGCCCTNAGTGATGGCTATGTTAGTGGAGCCCTCTTATGTTGCCACAGATAGTGATGGCTATGTTAGTGGAGCCCTCTTATGTTGCCACAGATAGTGATGGCTATGCTAGTGGAGCCCTCTTATGTTGCCACAGATAGTGATGGCTATGCTAGTGGAGCCCTCTTATGTTGCCACAGATAGTGATAGTCATGTTAGTGGCCTCCTGGTCAAAGTTTTCTTTTATGTTGCTGTGCTTATTCTGCCCAATAGCTAGTGCTCTACGCAGAATGCTGCCCTGGCAGCCCATANTTTATGTTGCTGTGCTTATTCTGCCCAATAGCTAGTGCTCTACGCAGAATGCTGCCCTGGCAGCCCATACTGATAGCCAGGATAGCACACGGAACATTTGGCCGCAGCGGCTACGTATGTTTACCGGAGAGTATGTCCCCATATCATATGTCCCGATGTATCCCCGGGTCCTTCAAATTGGATCCTTTTCTTTAGTTGAAATCTCCTTCTTGGTACTTTTTTCTGGTTGATGGGACAATTTGATAGGAAACCCTCAAAAATTGGATTGAAAAACCATACGATAACGATGGTTAAGATTTTGGATAATTAAACCATTCTCAGAACCATGGACATCGCCATGATTTCCGCGAAAGATTTTTCCACAAGACCCCCATGGCGTCACCATGGCACTCCGTGGGCCCAAAGAGGTGAACGACCTCCTCCGTCGTGGTCGCTTGCTCCGCTGCCACACGCTGCTGGTGAACCATCTGCTGACGCTGCAGGGACCCTTCGGACGCCGTAAGCTGCTGCGAGAGACCCTGGCAGATCCGGTCGGGGACGCAGAGGGGTGGATTGGGAAGGGCTTAAGAAACATCATGGAGAGGTATGGAGAACTAGGGAGAAATGGAGTTTTCACTTGCTTTGAATGCCTGGAATCAGGGCTATCAATGTGTTATGATATGTTATGATTAATATAAGTAATAAGTTATAATGATGAATTAATTTATAGGATAATTGTGATTAAAGAGATTTGCTCATTGTTGCTCTTATTTTTACATATTTTTACACTTTTGGGGTGAAGCTTGGCAACTGGTGAGCCAGCATGAACGCGCATCACATTGGGGATGGATTTGTCGATGCTTCAGGTGAGACAACAAATTTGGAAAGATGCGGGTTTAAACAACTATCCTGGAGGTATCTATAGTATCAAGATGTATAAAGTTGTTGTAGACAACTGCTATCAATCGTTCTTGAAGTCAGTTTGCAGATGTTTGCAGCTAGTTACATTGCTACAGCTACATGTTGATCTTCTCCAAGTGATATCTCAAAAAAAAAACATATGCCCAAGGCTTGTTGATGATTGTAGAATTCCCACCGATTTTATTCCACCTGATTTGTATACATGGGCTGGGTTCGTCCAAAAATAGGGACCACCATCTCATGTGAGATTTAGCAGGACAACATATTAGCTATGGTATGGATAGCCCATGAAAATGGATCTGGATGAATTATAATGATGTCACTGTGATACGTCACTAGAATGATGATTGGAGTGCGGGGAATCATCCTCAAATTGGCTTCAGATTTCAGCTACTTTCCGGCACGTGAATTACCAGAATTCAGCCAACTAGTCAAAGTTGTATTGGTGATATTCCCATGAAATATCTTCATATATCATTAAATCATATTAAATCACCGTTTTCCTTATGGTAAATCGTCCTTTTGGCGATGACATGAAAAAATGGCGACTATCTATTAAACATTGTTGTTTTCCATATCAATCAAACATTACGATTTTTGTGCTTATATTTCCTAGTAAGAATGGTGCGATTTTCATTGATTTTCCAGTTGGCAAACTCATCAAACCCACCAGGTGAAGCTAGCAGCTGCCTGTGCTCAGGTGGCTCAGGTGCCATGGGATGGGGGCAGGCCCCACACATATCCTTAGACATCTGATGGATAGAATCGCAAAAAATAAATAAATAAAAAAATGAACTTCCAGTTTTCAGATGGTTTCGTTTTCCCCCCACATCTGTTGCAACTGGATGTGTTGCTTGTTGAGGCTCCAAAATTTGTTACAGTATTTGTTTCATGCTGCGGCCCCTGAGGAGTCCAACATCCCGCTTCAAGATTTTCCATCAGCAGAGAACTTGCACCATGGCAGCAGGGTGCAGCAGGATGCAGGGATCGGATCGGATCATGTCGGCCTCAAGTCTGTTCTAGCTGGGATATACCTGTTGTGCCAGGTGGTTTTGCGGGCACCTTGTACCATGAGAGGATGAGTGGTTGAAATGATTCAGTGATAATTATCATCTCCAAGATACGGTGATGGAGAGAGAGAGAGAGAGAGAGAGAAGAAGAAGAAACACATAAGTCATTCATGATTGTCCTGTATAAGTATGTTTATTTTGATTCTGATTCATGCAATAATTCATGGTCCAACTTCAACTTCCAAGATTCAACTTCCGTATCCTTCCGCGACCAAGGACGGCACTCTTTCGCAAGTTTGGAGATGTCAAGCCCTTGGGACTGCGAACTGGGGGGATCAGGCCAGTGGTTACCAGAAGTCAGTCCAAGGAATCGTATACACATAGGAAATCCAGTCGATTTTGCAGGAAAGAACTCCTCTATGACACCTGTGGGTTTTGGATCCTTTCTTTTTGGGGCAACATCTTGGGTCCCCTGCCGAACTTGCTGTGTCCGAAAGTTGTGTGCTTCATAGTTGTCTATATAAAATAGATCCCACATAATATCTTTCTTAGAAGTACCCTCTTGCAATCAAACATGGCAGTGGAAAGCTCTCATAAGTTCTCTATGGATGGAGGTTTTAATCGGAAAATCATCTATAAATTGAGGGTTTTCCATTTGCATGCTTGATTAGAGAGTAGTTGGCCGGAATGAACCCCGCAGAATATCATTTTGAAGGTACTTAGCACGTTTGAGACACCTGATAGATAGGATTGACATCCAGTGGAATGGTGTGAAAGGATCATACCGAATCACAGGAAGTTCTCACATGTCATACCATGAGGGGAACATGGAAACTCGAGCAGACCAATGGGGGCAACATGGGCACAAGCTCGGGTAAACCCGCGGTGAATCCAAGGACAATCAAGCCTGTCCCATCCAACCTCTTCCGCGCAGCAGAGGTCGGAAGTTGCGGAGCAAGCCTCGGGTGTAAGGTCAATCATGAATCGAATCATTCCCTTTCCCTGGACATTAAACACGCAACGCGAAACCCTGGTTAAATATGGTCAAATATTAGATTTTTAGAGATATTATCATGTTGGGGGCCCTTTGGATGGGTACCGTATTTAATATAAAGTAGGGATTGGATGAATATACTGTAGATCATAATTGTAACCTAACTCAAGGGTAGATCTCACCTGAGCCAGAGGTTTGGACAATGCTCTTGATTCTAGATGGATGGGCACAATGGGCAGAATCATACACTGGAACAGGCTTTCCCAAACCAGGGTGAACTTAATTCTCGCCACCATTCCCAGGTTCGCTTTTTTGGGGCTTCGGATTCTCAAGCTCAAGCTCAAGAAATTGCGTATTTGTTGGAATATTGTAATGGCCAACCCTCCACGGATTGGGATTTTCCACTTACACCTGAAAAAGGATAGAAGAACCCCTGCTGTAAGGATCCAGGCACGCGTTCGAGTCCTATTTTCCCAGTTGAAACATCTTAGATTAAGGATGTGAAATGAAATGAGTAATCCAGTCCCCTCAATATGAAATTCCACCTAGAACCCTAATATTGGATCTATTCATTTTCCCAGTCATGGGTATTTAAGCAGGAAGAGATTAAGATTCAATTTTTTCTGGCAAAATCCTCATCAAAACTCCCAAATTGCCAGGTAACATTTCATCAAAACTCCCCAATTATTTCCAGGCAGGTCTCCCATAACTCTGCACTAGTCAGGGTTTTAGTTGAAGTCGCTTCAGTCCAAACTTACAGGTTGAAACATATCCAGCAATGAAAGGAAATGAAGGAAACAAAACCCTCGCATTGACTCCCAAATTGCCAGGTAAATATTTTCTAAAATCCCTCTGGAGACTTCCCGAAAAAACAAATCAACGCACATTTTCAGATTTCATCATGTTTATATTTTTCCAGCTAAATCCCATAAAGTCCTTATGGAAACCTCTCTTGCCCTCCGGTAATCAAACGTGGCAATTGAAAACCTCCCATTTATTTCGATAATTTTCCTATTAGATCCCAACTGTATCAGGTGATGCTCCCATTAAAACGTCTATTTATAGAGGATCTTCCAATGCAAAGCTCCCACTACCAGAGGGCAGCCCTGAGCCATTATCCCAGTTGGTGCATAGTGTTCCCTAATATGGGTGAGTTCATAATCCCCGATGACCAAGTATAATTCCTTACTTCATGGCCAATCAACCATGGTATTTTGATGGCTCGGCCCTGCACTCGCAACCCATAAAACAAATCATTTTTCCAGCGAGGTTTCTATAGGAAACCTCCCAGGCAGCCCCGAAGTCCCAACTTTCCCCAAGAAACCACAGGAAGCCATAAACCAACTTAGCTATGGTAAATCAGCCATAAATCCCATTGAATCCCCGTTTTTGTTGGTTAAATTACCATTTTCCCATGGTTTTCCTCAGGGTTTTCCTGGCAACTCCGAAAAGGAAGCCCTGAACACGGACATCCCTGTGCTGTTGGAGCGCGTGGCGTCGGAGCGCGAGGAGATGATTCAGCAGGGCATCCCCGGAGCTGTGCCCTGGCGATCTGCGGATCGTGGGGGGATCGAAGGGAAACCAAGGGAAAGGTAGCGGAAAACCTGGGGAAAACTTTGGGAAAACTTTGGGAAAACTTTGGGAAAACCTTGGGAAAACTTTGGGAAATCCTTGGGAAAACTTTGAGAAAACCTTGGGAAAACCTTGGGAAAACCTGGGGAAAACGGGGAAAACTTTGGGAAAACCTTGGGAAAACCCTTGGGAAAACTTTGGGAAATCCTTGGGAAAACTTTGAGAAAACCTTGGGAAAACTTTGGGAAAACCTGGGGAAAACTTTGGGAAAACTTTGGGAAAACCTGGGGAAAACTTTGAGAAAACCTTGGGAAAACCTTGGGAAAACCTGGGGAAAACTTTGGGAAAACCTTGGGAAAACTTTGGGAAATCCTTGGGAAAACTTTGAGAAAACCTTGGGAAAACCTTGGGCAGCTATTGGGAAACCATTCAGAAAAACTTGGGATAGAATCAGGGAAAAACCATGGGATTTGGATGTGTTTGGGGATTGAAGGGCTGATTGAGGAAGACCGAGGATTCGTATGTTTTTTGTTTTTTCCAGCGGTGTTGGTGGTGGTTGAACCAGCAAGACTCGCAAGACCTTTACGTTGACCGAGGGGATTTGTATGATTCTTTGCGGAGAACATTGGGATGTCAACGGCATGTGGATGATCATGAGCGAAATTAAAGGTTTGAAAGCTTCTGACCCAAGAAAAAAATGGTTTCATTTGTTTGTGTTCTCCATGCCGGCTTGGGGATTTTTTCCCAAATTATGCAATTGCTTAGGCATTGTTCTGGGAGAAGTTTCAGCCACTGAACTGATGTCACTTCCTAGGTCCTGGCATTGGGCCACTTGAATATGTCATTGACGCATGAGTCGGCCAATTACCGATTAATAGTAGTGATCGCAACAAATTTCAGCAGCTGTATGATATCGGATTCTGGAATGGAACCATGTCCTTTGGCATCCATTGGCCAGTAAAGATGATATTGCCAGTAGTTCATGCGTTGCTGGATCTGAGAAGCTGGTCAACCAGCGAAAACTGGAGATTGTGCCTGCTCAATTTTGAGAGTTTCTCAAAAGGAAAAACCAGACAAGACAGGTCATTCATTTTGGGATTTTGGTGTGCCTTGGCTTTTGCTTAATGTGGAATGGGGCAAAAGGTTGCCGCGTTTGTTGCAGAATCTTAAGCATGTTTTAGCCCACTGAGTCACCTGAATATCTATCTCCACATGTCATATGTGGTCCAGTTCCATTTTCTCAAACTCCAGCTTTGCAAACAGCCAAGGATGGCCTGCTAAAAGGCAAAGGGTCAGGACCCACCACTGAGCAAGTAGCCACTGCAACTGAGAAAGGAGGACCGGCAACCCACGACTCAAAGGAGGTCTCTCCCACGTCGCAGGGAGCATGACTTGTGCAATAGCGAAGTCAGCTGCAAAGTGTTCTGTTGACAGAGGTGCAGATACACTGGGCTGTCGGATGCATAAAGACACATCAAGAATGATCAAGATATCCGGAGCTTTCGTTCTGTAGTTGTGCATGACTGCATGATGCATAGTGTCTTACAAAACGTGTTTGCAATCAATCAACCATGCTTCTTAGCGCGAAACAGAGGAGTTTCCTGCAAGTGTTCCCATTATCCAATTCTGGGAAACAAGACCAAAGCGGCGTGAGTGGCCACCGGACTCCTACGAATCACTTGGACAGACCTGGATGCAGTGCATCCTGACTTGCTGCGCCACAAGTGCCGCGTACCGCGTGATAAAAGGGGCCACCAAGATGGTCGACAATCATCCCATGCGCATGATGGATCCAATTTTGAGGCCTCAAAAAATGAATAGTAATTAGTCATATGATACCCAGGGGTTACGTTTTTGGACATTTGGGAAGAGGGAGTACGCTGCCCACCATGTGCAGTTCAGCTGAAATTCTCCTTGTTGCTTCCCAGCGGACGCCAGCGGTTTGGTGTCAGATGCTACTGTACTGGCTGTTGCGTCTGAGTTTGTCGTTGTTCAAGTATGGATGAACGGTGATGCAAAACTATGGAAGTATTTTCGGATGAGTTTCAGACTTGCCTATGGTCATGCTTGGAGGGCTTTGACAGGTCTCAGGGTTTGCTGCAGGATCTGTCACAAGCACAAGAATCGCAGCATGAGGAAGGAGAGAAGAGCCGTCTCGTGGCGCTCAGCGGGGGTGACGGATGGGGCCCTTGGATGTATACCCTGTATAGCATCGCCAATGCTCAGGTTGGTTCAAAGTGGAGCCCCAATGGATATATCTACTATATATATATATATATTATAGCACTTTTCCATACTTTTTACTGTGGAGAACGATGAACGATGACAATCCATGAGGATTCATTGGAATTGGGGGTTTAGCCATTTCCGCTGCTTTGGTGTTGTGACGTGCTGAGGGCAGTTGGAAGATTACATCCGAAAGGCTCCGCTGCGGCACATTGACCTCACAGGGTACTGACTAACAACAGCTCACAAGACCTTCCAAAATGGGTCAGGGAACATCTCAATCTGACGGAGGCTTCTCAATTTGTATACTCTAGTTAGTATAATATGTAATATAAACAACATATAATTATACACTACATATATGCTCTATGCTGAATCATGTTGATGGTTTCCCTGAAGGAACCAGGCTTCGGACCCACATAGTTTGCCAAAGTAATTACCGGACTGGACACCTTTACCGCCTCTAAAGGTCGCCAACCATGTGCTCGAATCACTGGTTCGCTTGTTTCAAAAGCACATGCATGGCTCATGTGATGATATACATAAATAAATAAATATATGTATTTAGATATTTATCTATCTATATACGTGTGCGTACATATCTATATGTATATTACTTACATAGATAGATAGATAGATGGATGGATGGATGGATGGATGGATGGATGGATGGATGGATGGATGGATCATCTACAGTATCATGCACAAACACACGTGCTTACACACATCTTTACCTATATATCTCTTTGCATACTCAAAGGGGAGCCAGGCCTCAGCGCTGGAGTCGGAACTGGAGGAGCTTCGGAACCATCTGGTGGATGCGCAGCAGGCCAATGTTTGCCGGTGGAAGGCATGGACTTAATAGGTGCCATATGAGGAATCGATGGTCTTTAGAATGGTCAATACTGGTTAATCATGTTGGGTAATAGTGGTTAATGCTGGTTCAGGCATGTCAATACTGCTTAATACTGGTGGATAAGGGATGATAAGGGTTAGTCGTGCCTCAGAATGTGGTATATAGCCAACAATAATGGATGAGTAGTAGGTACACACACACACGCATAAATGCAAGAATGTGGCAAACTTAATGCCATAAACCATCTCCAATTTACCAATGTGTATGTCTTGGGTGGTATTGAAAACCGGTCTCAAAAAGGGGTTTATTGGGTTTACCACATTGCTGCCCATATGAATTCAAGAATGGGGGGATTAATGTGATGTGCTTCGTAACTCACCCCGCTGCGGGCCCCCAAAAAGAATGTTAATATAGATCCAATAGGCAACCAGGGGTTCGTTTGGCAGGCAGGGATTGTGTTGCGATTGTTTTGTTCTTTTTTGATTGACTTGATGATTTCTGCAATTTCAAATGATCCAGAGGTGCAACAGAAGACATAGTCCAGATGCTGCAAGACGTCATAAACCATTCAGTATTCATGATGTTCTAGATGCTCAACAATCGACCCACACATATCGAGATTGGATGAGATTGGGATATCGACCCATATTGGGGTGACATTCGAAAGTTGGGGGAAACTGATAACTAGTATAGATAAGCCTTACTTTCAATGACCCATGCGAAAGCACCTGGGGGCACATTCGGTTGGAAGACTAGTTTCCACTAAAAAGTGGCTATTTTCAGGGTCTTTATTAAATTGTGGGTTGTCATTTTCTGTGTAATCTCGTGCCAAGTGTTCAACTTGGACAAGTTGTTCTTTCTCCCCCTAGAAACTTTGAGATGCCCAGGAGCGTCCAACATTTTGGCCCAAGGGTCGGACAGCACAGCCATGGCACCTGGTTGGAGTGTAGTGATGCACCGAAGCTGGGTAGCAGAAGGGGAGCTGCCGGGGGGGGGGTTGTGGTGCTTGGGAGGGTATCTTAATGTCTTGAGCAGTGCTCTTTCATGTTTCCATTCATCTTTGTTGATGGTTGGGCCCCTTCAGCAATCTACTGTATCTTTTAATTTCAGCCCACAATCAGTATGAATCAAGCAGTCAAATTCAATCAGCCAACAATCTGGGGAATATTAAGTAATATATAATATATATATATATATATTAACATCAGTATCATCAATCAACTATGCTGATCTTTGTGGAATCACCCCTTTTTGACTGGTCAAAATCGCTGGTCAACCCACCTCTCCAGCGACTCCGTGGCCAAGGTCCCATGGACTCAGCGACCGGTCCTTCGGTGCATAGCATGGCGGCTGCGAAAGTTCAGCTGAAGCTGCTGGAAAGCGCCATTTTTAAGGCAGAACAGGAGCTTGAGGCAGGGTTTTTTTCAGCCAGGTGGAGGCATATGGCCACAGGGTAGAATGTAAGCCCCAAAAAGATAGACACGTTTTTGCAGGATGGTATGGATGATGCTTCCTGAAAAAAACAATATTGGTTTCAATTTTTCCATGTTTTTTTAGGTGCTATAAACTATAGTGACCCCAATGACCTCATTTGAGATATAGTTGGGATAATAGCCGAACTAATCCGGTTAGGGAAATGCTACAACTTGTCCAGCTGTGGTTTGTTCTTAATCATAGATGGGGAGTCAACAGAGATGGCAGTGCTGTTAAGTTAGTGCCGTTTTCCAAAGCTTTTGTTTGTGTCATCTTCGGAGTTTTAAACAACAGACAACACTGACAACATCCATCGAACATCCATCAGCTGGTTCCATCAGGCAAGCTGGGCCAAGGCGTGCTTCAGCCAGTCTCCTGTGCCTTATGTTGATGAGGTGCGGGACTCATGGGGAACCCAAGTCCGAGCGTTTCTCGATTTCCGGTTCCGAATGATGTCTGACTACGGCAGAGCCTCACAAATCAACGGGTGCTTGTCAGACCCTGATTGAACTATCGGAATGGTTCTTACCGACCTGACCAGACCTCTTCAAGTTTGGGAAACAATCAGCATGATTCATCATTCCAATTCAATTAGTTTCAATCAGGTTTTGATTTTGGTGATGGCAGTGATGGGTTAAAAGCTATGATACCTGCCAATTAATTATATATATATATTGTATACTTGCTCTATCTGGTCGGATGGCCATGTTTTGCAAGTTTGACATTGATGTGAACTGCAGAGTGACCATTATTTGGACACTGTATATTGAAGCCAGTGTGGTATGATATATTTCTCATTGACCCTCTGGTAAACTAACAGTTTGCTATTGAAAATAGTGATCTATAGTGGATTTTCCCATCAAAAATGGTGATTTTCCATAGTTATGTTAGTTTACCAGAGGGTACCATTTAAAACCCTTTACAAGTGGAAGATAGTGGGATCTCTTCCAGGTATGTCTTTCTTCCAATCAGCCTTTAACCATTTTTAGCACCTTGGAATCTGATCCCCCAATATTAACTCCATCCAATAAGGGGCCCCAAAATGAATAGACCCAATGCAACACTATACAAAGGTGCTCACATACCTGTTTATGATGGGTCAAAAATTAAATCCGTAGACTCCAATGTCAAATCCTTTAGTGTACAACATCTAACTGGCATTTTTCTTATTGGATCTCCCACTAATGTGATGTGCCATTTCTCAGGAATGGGGCAGCCCCTGGGCGGAGCTCGTGGCACAAACCACGGCCAAACTCTGCGGCTTCCAGGAAGCCCGTGGCAGGTTGCACCTTGGCGAGTGCGGCTGGAATGCCATGGTGGTGCTGTGATCTATGCCAACAGATGTGTGGATTTGTGTGAACATCAAGAGGGAACAAACCTGCAATTTGATGCTTTATCATGCTTTATCCATGTTTATCTTAATTTTCCTCATGAACATGGTCATGGATTGAGGATTCAGCCATGTTTATCCTCCATTGACAAACAAATCCATGTTTGAAAGAAAACAAAAACATCTTGCAGGGAGTCTTCTTTGGTTTTGCTTTGGGAGGCCCAAGAAAAATCGCTCCAGGTGCAGTGTTCAGTGTTCAGTGATACGACTGACCTGGATCCAGGGTATAACTATGGCATTTTGAATTTTGACCGCCACAAAGTTGGAATATGCCCCCCTGTAACATCCTGGTACTTAAAATTGCACTTCCGAGTAGAATAGAGGCAAACACGAGATCAAGCTGGATATCTTCAGTTGAGTCTGAGGCTAGCTCGAATGCAAGAACTTCGCCTCGATGATGACAAGGCTCTGAAACCTGCTTGCTAGTGGAATGCTAGTTGATCCTCAGACAGCCATGAACATGAACTCAGCAGGATGATGCTGCTGATGACGATGGCAATGATGACGATGGCAATGATGATGATGATGATGATGATGATGATGATGATGATGATGATGATGATGATGATGGATGATGGATGATGGATGATGAATGATTATCATGATTATCATGATTATCATGATTATCATGATTATCATGATTATCATGATTATCATGATTATCATGATCATGATGATCATGATCATGATCATGATGGTTAGTTATCATCATGATGGTTATCATCATGATCATGCTGATGGTTAAAATTACAGCAATGCTGAATTTTGCCAGGCTTCCGAGAGTGACACCGACCCAGAGGCGGGGCACTGCGGTACGCGTCATTTCATGCTTTTAGGATTCGGAACCTCCCTGCGGAGAATTTCTCTCTTTGCGATTCTGATCCCAACGGATGATTACTTTTCAGGGGGCTAAAAGAACATGTTAAAACAAGAAGTCATCCTAAGATCGAAATGTTCAAGGCATTTCAAGGCTCATTCACTCCAACATTCTGCGCTGCAGGAGCGACCTCGACGGAGCACTGCTGATGCATTGAATCTTTGCAGCAAACGCTCCGGCCCTGGATGACCCAGGTTTTTGGTAAAAACATCCAAGCGGCAGCAGTGGTTTCTGCCTTCTAAAGCAAGCGGGGAAAGGATATAGAGAAGTAAAGTCTCACCAAACTAGGGAGAAATTGATAGACATTGACTGTCTTGGTTTGGGGGGATGAGTGTTCCTATACTGAGCTATTGCTGACTGTTTTGTCATTATCGTGAATTTGCCAAATTGGCACCATCACCCAGGCTTTGCCTTGATCAGAATAGATCCCCGTGGCCATTTCCACCACAGAATGGTGGACTTAAGTCCAAAATCTGGTACCATTTTATGGTGACCTAACCATTTTGTAGAAAGCAGTGGGGTNGGGGTTTGGATATGTGTTTCATTTTTACTTTGGGACATGATCATTTTTTGGGGCACCAAAACCCACCATTTTGTAAGAGACAAATGTCCATTTTGTAGAGGATTGTCAGGGTATGTTTTGTTGTGTAAAGATAGTTTTTACATATTGTTCCATTTTGTCAGTGGAATTAGATTATCCAAGAAAGTTGACAAACACTACCATTTTGTAAAGCCCTGGCATCGGCCTTACCATTTTGTAGAGTCCCTAAAACCATTTTGTAGGCAAAACCATTGGGTCCCTATAAAATGGTACACCCTAAGTCGACCCAGGGAATGGCCATNACCATTTTGTAGAGTCCCTAAAACCATTTTGTAGGCAAAACCATTGGGTCCCTATAAAATGGTACACCCTAAGTCGACCCAGGGAATGGCCATGGGGATCAGAATAGTATATAACTACCATGGCAACTCACCAACTTGGCACATGTCACGGGTTTCAGATGTTGCAGGACATCATGAGAATATACGATGGTGTATATATGAATATAAATAAATAAATAAATATATATATATATACATATATTTCTGTATATCTATGAGAATCATGGTTTTCATTGCGCTACTACGATTTTCACCAAAATCAACGTGTCAGTAGACCACCGGCAATGTTCAACCTGTTGGGCGAGAGACATGTTTTTTGGGCCCCCCTGGCCTCAGGACGGTGATGAAAGACTTGCTGGCGCATCACTTGGCGGAGCAGGCGCTTGAAAACATGGTGACTTCCCTTTGGTAGACTAACATAGCTATGGAAAATGGCCATTTCTAGTTCATAAAAACCCATGAAAAAATATGTCAAAAGGTGATTTTCCAGAGTGTTTTGTATGTTTACCCGAGGGGTAAAGAAGCGAACATAGCTAGGCTGATCATTGTGCCAAGTAAGTGGCCCAAAGATTTTTGCTCGGTTCCTGAAGCCCCGCCAATGAAAAAGAAGAACACCACATTGAAAAGCATGCCAGCGTGCCTTTGCTTCTGGTAACTGCCTTTGGAAGAATAGGCAACTACCCTTTCCGGACTCCCAGAGCCATATTTGTCTTGGGCTTCCTGCATGATGATTGCCGCTTTCAAGGCGGAGCTTCGCTCCGAGAACCACGCCTTGATGGCGCAGAATTCAGAGCTCCGCAAGAAGGAGGTATCACTGATGGGTAGACCGACCAGATGGGTAGTTCAGCAATCCCTTCCCCAAAAAGATTGGATAAACCCCTAGAAACCCTGGTGTGGTATCGGATTTGTTCATTTTGGTGGCCATATATTGGGGTGAGGGGGATGGTGTTACTCACCATTTTCTACTTATTTTTTACTGTAAATCATGATATTTTGACAAGGCCAGCGAACTTTGCAGGGTATCTCAGCCCGGCCATGGTGAGGGGAGAGAACTCCAAATTGGAGTGTGGCAAACATCAAAGCCACACCTTCTTCATTCTCATGGATCGATAATGATCGATCACACTTGGTTCTTGTTCCTCACGGTCGCACTGTGTTGCAGGCGGTGTGGCGAGAACGAACTCAGTGCCTTCAACTTAAAGAGTTGAGCGGTTGGCCAAGCACTTGGGGTAGCGACTACGGGTTTTTAAAGGACACTGCCCCAAGTTCAAATTGACGATCATCCCCAAAACACAATTTTTCAGATCTTTTCACTTCGGGATGAATTTAGGATAACTCAAGCCTAGATGCAACTGGCTGCTTCTTTTAAATTCCTAGACCAACAAGTTGGTGAACAAAAAAACCTGTCATGGTAGGATTTCCAAGACTCTTTGGAGGAACCCCCCTGAGATCCCCTTGAGCCTACTTTATCAAGTGACTTCTGTCCGGCGCGGAAAGTGCAAAGTTGTTGGAAGACAGGAGTTGGGCACAATCACCTACACCTTCCTATACCATCGTTTGAGAATATTTGGATATGGGTGTCTGAAAATCAGGCATAATTACCCCCAAACACCCATTTCCATGAGGAAAATCATGATTCATCATTGGATTTTGGCCCACCCTCTCTTCAGACAAACTCACTTGGAAACCACATGAATCATATCAGATTATGCGATCATTTGATGAATTGAGATTGACCCCCCCGGCAATCTGTCCTCAGGTGCATGGCAGCTCCAAACGCAAAAACATCATAAAACATCGTTCTCCCAAATCGTGCCATGCGGTGCCCAGGCAGCAGCAGAATCAGCTGGAACATCTTGAGCAGCTCAAGGCGCCCCAGTTGTCGTTGGCATGACGGCCTCAACTTTTTTTATTGATGCATCGTAATGCAGAGTCCATTGTTTAATGCCATCATTCTGTTTTCTACATATTTTGAAAAGATTCCTATTCTTTTCTCAAGTTTTGGATCTCAAATCCATGCAGCCCCTCGATTGTGGTTGACTAAACATGGCCAAACTCATCCAAACTCCCACCTTCCTAGGCTCAGATGGAGCAGCAGCTAGCTGAACTCCGGGCTGAGCGGAGCGCTGAACTCCGGGCTCAGATGCAAAGCGCGCAGCTTAGAACTGCAGAGCTGCAGAAGGACCTGAGGGGGTTGGGGAAGTTGTCACTTTCTTTCTCCCTCTCTCTCTCTCTCTGTGTTTGATATAACCTCTGGTAAACTAACATAACTATGGAAAATCACCATTTTTAATGGGAAAATCAACTATAAATGGTCATTTTAAATGGCTACGTTAGTTTACCAGAGGGTACAAAGTGTACAAAGTGCGTACTCACGCAAACATATGCACCTCACATGGTGGACCTTTGCGGGGGGCCAGGAGAATGCCACGCTGAAGGAGCGCTGCTTCCAGAAAGATTGGTGCATGAAGAAAATGGTGGAGCAGATGGAGAACGTCAGAGGTGAACCGGTGATTTATCCTCTGACATCCTATGATAAACACATGATGACACTCAACTTGAGAAAGTGTATTTTTCAGAACTTGGGCTTGAGGGCTAAGGATCCTTTGGGGATCTTTTCCCAACACATTGCCGTAATTTGCAGTTCCCAGCACGGCAGACCCAGGTGACGTGCCCGAATTCAGCTCGCGCGAAAGTGCTGGTGACCGCAACCCTTGGGAGGACGATGTGTCGATCGTCAGCGACCTTTCTTCCTGGGAAGCCTGGTGGCATTTTTTATTTTTGGGTGATCTGATGTTCCAGGAATGCGTGGGTGTGGTTGATGTTTTCCATATTTTGCGAATTTTTGGGGATTTGATCCTTCCATGACTGCCAATCGACTACTTGCTATGGCATATCTTTTATATGTAATTACTACTACGGTATCATGTATATTGTCCACTACGATAGTAACAACAATGATAATATGCACCAGAATGTAGATGTAGAAAGATTGACTGCTTGGGTGCTCCAGTGGCAACCGCTGAGTCATCCGAGCGGTTGCTGCGAGGTGTGCATCGCAAGCAGCCGGCCATGTTTTTTCTTGGCCGATGTGACCTTCAAGACGCCAAGTGGACAAGCTTTGCAGGCAGCGGCGGATGGCGGAAATCCATGGCTTGAGCGTTTCGTAAACCTTGGATGGTACTCTACTGGAGAGATATGTGTGCTTACATGTGCTAATCATTGACAACCAGCTAGATATTGTTTTTTTTTTGGCAGAGTATCTAAGATGTTAATAGATGTTATATTTCACTATGTTTCAAATAAACACATGAATATATATATATGTGTGTGTGTTGTAATATATGATATATTATATAAATATACATATATATATATATCCACATATTGCACATATACACACACACGGTATATCAATGTTTATGTATAAGCTTGTGTAATTATAAAGTAAATGTATGTTTATTATAGATGCGTACATGTATACACAATAGGTGTGTGTATATATATATATATATGCCTCGCTTGTGCCTGCGCGGCTTCTACTTTCACTTAGCAAGTGCAGAAGCACCAGAATCATGTCAAGCTACCAGCAGTAACATACAAATAGAACAAATCTATGATGTCAGAGCACAAACATCATGTCATGGCACGCTTATATCAATACAGAATAGTATAACAGCTGTATCCCTTGTCCCCTTGTCTCCAAGTCAAACCCTAAACGGTTGTCACTGTATAGAGAGGCAGAAGAGGATGCTTGCCCCCGCGTCCCCCTAACCCACCCCAGGTCCCATATCCCCTTGTCCCCAAGTCATACCTTAAACGGTTGTGTCTTGATGGTCAAAACCCACGTTCGGCGCAAGTGACACCGTCCAGGCCTCGCAGCTCGGCAAAGGTTCAGAGCTCGTGGCAGCCGATGGCCACGGCGTTTTGGAGGCGGGCCACGGGGATAAGTGGTGGATGCAAGTGGCGCATATATAGCTGGTGAATATGTATAACCAAGGTGAGTCCCTCCTGGAAAGCTAAGTTGACTTCTAACTTGGGTAACTCGGGTTTTATGGGTGATATCACTATTCACTATAGGTAATGGGTTTATAATGGTTTATAAAGCAGCTTATCGCTGGGGGGCCTCACTTTACATATCTTTACATAGTAACCCCAAGAACCACTTTAAAACATTTTAAAACAGAAAAAAAATAATTTCCCAGGAAACTAGTGATACATTACTCTTCCATTTTTGGGAGGTTGCTGGGTCTATAATCATACATGTAAGCATATATGTTTGTACTTGTATGGTTTGTATGTACAACAAATAGAAGAGTTCCAACTTATTCTCAGCTCATAAGATTTGGCGGGTTGAAAGCATCATCTAGCTTTGGTTGGTGAGTTGGTGATGTATTCCTCAAAAGCCCATTGGGCTTCTCAATACTGAAGATCCGGGGGCACTGCAGATTTTGTTACATTTTTACCAGGAATCCATTCAATTTCTGGATACGCAAGTTCAAGTTTGCACAAGTTTGATATCCATATCTAATTGACATATATCATCCCATGCCCACATCCAGGACTGGCATATCCAATTTAATCACACATGTTACTTTGCCCTCCTAGCAGTGGTTGAGGGGAACAGTTGCAGGAAACACCCCAGAGTTGTGGGCCACCGGCTGGTTGATTACCGACATATCCGTGGTTTATCCATGGAACAATTTGTATGTTTAAAACACGTTCTTATGGGTGAAATATCAAAATATCATCGAAACATATCGAAACATCAGCATGCATCAACCATATCATTAAAAAAGACTTTGGAAAACGTGGTTTATCTATTGAAGAATCAGGCATTGTCCCTATTCATTGATTTGCTGAAGATGCTTTTCTGTCTTACCAATGCGAACGCCACTACTTGGGAAATCAATTGAGGGAATATGTTTATTTTTTGTGGTTCCGAAGCAAAACCAAGTTTTGTCTAGTTGGTATATCCAATACCATCCTTGCTATTTATATATATATATATACAATTAGATATATATATATATTACTGTATCACTATATCTATATCTCTATGCTATACACATATATATACATACTATCATGTACAATCCTCAAACAGTTCACCCATCTCCGCTGAGATTCCGGCCAGGTCTTGGATGAACCACAGGAGGTCATGGCTTCCGAAGTGCTGGAGCTTTGGGCTGGCGACGTGCACCTTGGTGGCATGGGATCTAAACAAGAACACTGGGGAGTTCATGGTGATTTATCTATCAAACATGGTGACTTTGCCAACAACAATGGTGGTATAATGGGGATAGAATGGATGAGAATCCGAAACACATATAACGACCTCACTGCGACCTCACCGGAATGATGGTTACCGTGTGAGCCTTATTTCATGAGAATTATTAATTACATTGCATCCATACTATGAGCATAAAATAGCATAGATAATCTGGGTCATATCTTTGTAATCTCATGCTTTCATAGATGCATGACAATATCTTTGTAATCATGTGCAAATAGATGGGTATGTCTATCGATTTGTAGACGATCTATGAAGAATGATTGAGAAGACATTTTACAGCACGCATCAATCATGGTGACTGAACCAACAAGTATGCTGGTATAATGGGGATACTATGAGGATGAATTAATTACGGATGACCACCTATGAATAATAGTGATGCATCTTATGATTCTGAACAATGATAGTTCATCATGGTTAGCAATGGTAATGATGGGTTCATAATCCGGGTTATATGATGTGTGGCCTTAAAATATCATAGTCTATAGTCAAAGATTACCCTGACAATTTTACCAACTTCCCCCCAAAGGTGGCTGCCCTAATGGTGGTTGGCATTGTTAATGGCCTAGTGACCAACGGCAGCCACTAAGAAGGGTGAATCTCAACCATCTATTTTTCGTGCTTCCACAAAGGGGGTGACCATGGTAGGGGCACCAGGATCCACTACGGATGTTGAAGCTCACCATCCAATAGACAAGTTTGACCCATTGTTTCATTTGGCCTACTTCGCTGGTTCAGATTCTTGCCTGAGTGGCCTGTCACAATTCCTTTTCTTCCTTAAGTTTTCGTTATTAATATTTATATATAGTATATATATATATATATATTATATACATTAATATATATATATATGTAATTGCCAATTGAAAGCAGGAACCCTGTGCCCATGCAGGGTGCCTGGGTACCTATCAGGATCCTTCGGGTGGTGCCAGATCATTGCATCGCGGTGGGCGGCGGGACAAAGAAAGCCAAGGAACTTCTACCAGGACGGCCAAGGGCTGTGGTCCTTGGGTTCAAATTAAAACTTCTCGTTATTGTTTCCAAAGTTGCTTTTACCTGCTCTTACGAGTGGTATATTATATATATATATATAATTAATATACATAGACACATGTGCACCAGCCTCGGGCCTCACGGAAAAAACATGTGTGTGTGTGCGTCTCCTGCAATTTCTCCTTTCATCCAAGCCTGGGACCTTGGGATGATGCCACGAAGGATTTCAGTCCGTCACCACCATGTTCATGCAGGATCCATTGGGGCCGGAACCATGCGTTGCTCAAATTCAATGCCATTGAATCACACAATGTCTCACTTATTTTCTGCCCATGAATTCACCGAACCCAAGATTCATCCAAGGTTCCAGGGCCAAAGCCCAGTTTTTCAGGGGAGACTTTGGTTACCACAGGAGACCTGGTCACCGTGGATGGGCATCCGGCTGCCTTGATCCAAGTAGAGACCAAGAGCATGTCATGTCCAGCGCCTCGATGTCGGATCCGGAGCTGGATGGTTGGTATTTGGGTTGGAACCAGTCTGAGACAGGGTGTTTTTTTTTCTTTATGGGACTATAATCTGGGAATACCATGAGATTGTGTTGGGGAGTTTTCATGCCATCCATTCATAGTAGTTACACCGCTACACCCCCATTCCATGGTCCCACATATGTGGTTTCATCCCCTACATCCACCATGGTTTCTGGGGGATGTTTAATATGAAGGGGAGGTCAAAGTCCATGGGAGGAATGGGTCCCACCAGGGATCATCCTGGATTCTTACAAGTGAAATCCATGACTCACCCATTGTTGGGCAACACCATGGATTGCTGGGCAAGAGGTGATAGTTGCAAGTCTCGTGCGTGATAAGATTCCCTTGCATAAATTTGTTCGTGTATAATCCATCCAACAAAACCCACCGTGGTTGTGAACGTGCTGTGAACCAGCCTACCTATGATTTATCAAATATGTGTATATATTTATATTTAATTATATATGTGTATAAATCTCAAATTTGAGTGTGCTGGCTAGGATCCACGATTGGTGGTCTCAATTAACGTGATTGGTTATTTAGAGCAACATATATCTTACACGGTAAAAACAAAAAAAACATGTGGATTTTAACATGCATTTGGCGGATTTTGGTGGTGCATCATTGAGGTGATTTAGTGCGGTTTATCTGTTCACTTGGCATGATTTGCTGCTTAAATCCCCCAAAAATGCAGGATAGGATTAGTTCGAGGAACCGCATTCAAAAACCACGGTCTCCTGAAGATTTTCCCGTATAAAACTGCCTGAAAAGCCATCCGTTGATTGCCCGCCTCTCATCCAAGGCCCCTGCAATCAAGGTCACCCTGGGCCCCGACAACATCCCGCCGCTGATGGTGACCCGACGTCTGAGTGAGGAGAGTCCTTTCGGGGCCTCGGTGTGAGCCACGAAATCAAGGGGAGCTAACATGATCTAATCTCTGGTAATTCAACATAGCTATTGAAAATGGCCCATTTAATTATACTGTAGTTGATTTTACCTATAGTAAACATGGTGATTTTCCATAGCTATGTTAGTTTATCACAGGCTGGTAATCTCCCCAAAAAATAAGACGGGCTTCTAAGGAGAAAAAACGGAGTGTCGAACAAAGAGATACAAAGAGGATGAATTTATCAGAGACATGGAGACAACCGCGGATTTCATTTGACCAGCACAAATCAGGAGATACAATCAACGACAATTGGGATCCAACAAACGAGAATGGGAACTGCATGTGGGTATTTTGTAAATGTTTTAAGCAACCAAATTGGGGGAACACGGCCAACATCAGCTTCTGTGTAGCGGCGAAGAAAAAGAAGAGGAAGTGTATGATATCATGAATTTTGGGATGACCATTCCAGTTAGTGTAGAGTGCAATCTGTTCATACCAATGATACACATGCTGGCAAGTGAGTTCAAAGTGAGATTGCCGTGTGATAGGTATTCAGGACATCAGCAGGGTGATCACATGGGTATGGGATGCTTGAGGGCTGATCCATCTATTTATGGGGGAATTGAGATCTGAGGGCCTAAGGGCCTTGTTGGAGTATTCCAATACGTTGATCTCTAAAGATCATCAACGAACAGCAGAGGATTCAACTAGACTCAGTGTCGGTTCCAGCTAGAATCCCCGTCACTGCAATGTTTGAAAGCTGCTGGCACCGCGACCCATTGCGTGTTGTGAGCACATATATTCTGTTCCACCCGCAGCACATGCACAACTTCATAAGAATCTGACACACAGGGTGATTTGCCAGGTATCGTCCTCATGTCATGTCATGAGCAATGTGTCACTTCACTACAGAATATGCCATCAAGATAGTTGCTCAGAATTGGACATGACTGAGCTAGATAGGAATGTGTTTCAAATCATCATTCAGAAGTTACAAGATTATCATTCAGATTGGGTGGCATCAATCAGACGTCACAAGTCAAGTGAATGCTTTTAAGTCAGCTGTCCATACGCGTCTGGACCGGGGCAATTGGTTGCTAGCGAACCAGGGAGCATAAGCTTAAGAGACCTGGAAACAGGTGCTGCAGAATGAGTATGAAATCATGTGGTAAAACCGAAAGCAAACCATCTCTACCGCAAAGTTTAATAAACCAGAGCTTTCAAACAACACTTCATTATCGGGTTTGCCACATTAGAGTGTGTTTGTTGTAGAGGGTGGCTGGTAGCTGTGGGCTCTTGCAATGAAGGTTTCCGCCTTCCACATTTACTCAGTATGGGATGTGTCACCGCTAGCCATGCCAACTGGACCAAGTGGATGCTCGGATGTGCAGATCATGATCATGCAGCAGTATCATCATTGAGACCCTCCAGTAAACTGACATAGGTATGGAACTGCATGCATGGGTTTCCCTTGGAAATTATCCACAACTGGTGGATTTTCATGGATTTTCCATTTATATACATATATATATATATGTCTCTACTGTGCAGGGATGCCATAAACCATCCCCAATATCACCTGTTCACTTCATCAGGAGCCCCCCCCCCCCCGGAGCATCCCCAATATCACCATGTTTATGGGCGGTATAAACCATCCCCAAATGGTAGTTTCATGGCAAGTTATGGCATTGGGTTTTCCACATTATCTTAGTCTTGAGTGCCCAATCTTGAGCCACGTCGATGTAGATGTGATGATATGAGTTCATTGTTGCATACAATACTGAATAGCCCCGGTCCAATGTGCGAAATGTGCAGGATATCGTGAAAGGCCCCAATGTGCAGAGTGGCCTTTTACATGTGCAGATCTTGACATTTCAATAGCCGCAACAGTGACGGTGCAAGTCTGGTCCTTTGCGAAGAACCATGCGATCTGAGCCCATTAAATTGAAGGAAGTGCCCACGATCGTTTTTTTGTGCATGGGGGATCATGGGGGCATCCATGTACCGATTCACAGATGTAGGCTAGCTTCTTAGCCATGGTTGAGATCCTGTAAGTGTTAGGGTCTTGAGGAGAAAAAAACAAGTAGTGACCAATTGAAGTACGAGGTGCTGAAGTGGATCGGAGACAACCAGTTTTCGGATCTGTTTGGCTCGGAGCTTTCCGGGGTGTCTTGCAGACCCTGGGGCCCACCAGGCACCTGCCATTGTTGGGGCGGTGGAGTGGCATTGGCCCGGCCACGAAAATCCCGACATCTTCCGAATGTCTGAACTCCCGTCGTTGTCACTGTCGTGTCAACGTGTGAGCTGCGAAAGGCCTTGCTCGTACCATGACTTTCACACTTTCACCTCACGAGCCGGCATACAACTGGTTGGAGGTTCTATATGGTTACTTGATGTTTCTTGGGATTATGATCACAATGGCTAATATTTTGGGATGAGTTGAAACGGCCAAATTGGAAGATAACAGAAAATTGAAATGTGGGTCATATATGAGGAGAAACGCTACCTAAAACTCTTACAGTGGGTTTCTTTTTCACGTTTTTAATCACTCCGAGGCTGGTTGCCCAGAAGCTTTGGAACCCATTCAGCATTTTGCACTGGCCCCAAGGCACAAGCTCCTACCACTTGGCTTACATGGTGATGACAGGAAATTGGGGCCAGTGGTTGTGTTTGAATGTATTTATGTAAATAAATAGCCAGGGAGTGGTATGTAGCTAGAACCAGCCCCGGACAAAAGATGCAATGTGACTGCACAACAAGGCTGTTTGGTCTAGAGGAACTTTGTGGCCATATCTTCAGCTGCCTTGGATGCTTTTTTTATTTTTGCCTGAGCCAATTGGGTTAAGTGAGTTTGTGTTTGGAAGGTGGACAGGAACGGGCAGAACCATCATAACTCCTGGGTCAGAGTAATCACGTTTTGTTGATGAAATCCATACATGGCATCTCGACAAATCATAACGACCTCACGCTGCTGGTTCACGTAACTATCCCAAAATCATTTTACTTCAGGTTGAAGAATACTATATATTGTTATTATCCAGATATGATAATTCCATATAATTCCGTGGTTCGGTGGTTCGAAATCAATTAGAGGCCCTGTTGAGTATTGATTCAACTCCCACTGCCCATGTGAGCAGCTCCGCAGCGGTGGCTCGGCATTGTGGATTCAGATTTGTTGAGCCTTGCTCACGCCCTGAGATCTTTCTCACATTTGAGCGGACAAACTCACGGTGAGCTTCGGAGGTGACTAGATTTGCTGGGACTTGCCCTCCAGCAAATTAGGAATAATATGATAATCATATACAGTACAAATATACTATATATATATATTCATATATATATAGTTATCTATATATATATATACATATCTATCTATATATGTATATATATATATATACGTGTGCATATGGTTTTTCACATACATATATATATATATATATGTAGATTTATACTATAAATATATGTGTTAAAGTTGTTAACATAAACCATAAGAAGGTCGATCCAAGGGAAACCATTGGTTTTCAACATGTTAATTTGCTGGCGAGTAATCTTCTTCACACTGTTGCACTACTACTGGGGTTTGCTGATCTTCAGGTTGAGACTTATACTATCTTGTGCAGTACTTGTTCTAGTCTGGCTGGTGGATTGCGACGAGTTTCTTCATAGTTATCATCCCATTGTCTGGAGTGCTGGATGATGATGGTGGCGGTGGCGATGACGATGACGATGACGATGATGGTGGTGGTGGTGGTGATGATGATGATGATGATGATGATGATGATGATGGCGATGATGATGATGATGATGATGATGATGATGATGATGGTGGCGGTGGCGATGACGATGACGATGACGATGGTGGTGGTGGTGGTGGTGATGATGATGATGATGATGATGATGATGATGATGATGATGATGATGATGATACAGATTAGCTGATTAACAGATTAGCAGATAAACAGATTAACAGATTAACAGATTAACAGATTGACTACTTTCTTGGGATGGGGGTGGGTTGAGTTGAAACCACGAAGTGCATCTGACCGCGGAGTCTCCCCGCCCATGTCCCACTGTTTGGTTTACGATTGAAGTGGTTGCTTTGCATGTCCTTTTTATAGATGATGTTCGTGCAGTATCCCATCAAACATAGTGATTTTCTCCTGCGGTGAGATTCCAGCTATGTACTTGACTCCAGCTATGTACTTTACCGTTTGGCAATCTAATCTACATTTGTTTCATTATGGGTTTCCTAATATTCCTGCGTCGTACGCTCGAGACAGTCATTTTTTATTATATGTGGTATAGTATGCTTGCTTCATATTTCCAAGTTTCCAATTGTTCTATCTATTTTCGGCTTGCTATACTGGAAAATCACATGATCTATAAATGAACCTTGTTTCCCACATGTTTACTGCCCTCGTGGCCTACTGCTTCGATGCCAGGAAATCCAGCAGTTGCGAGACAAGGCGCCTTGTTGATTGGTGATTCTGCAAGTTGAGGCCCCCCAAAATGATAGCTAAGTAAGGTGCAAATAACTATAGGTTGGTAGATATATCTCAAACTAGTTAATTAATCGGTTTATAAACCAACTCATAACTGAGGGGTCTCACCTTGCAGGGAGTTTATGTTACTACCTATAGTTATTGGGAATTATGAGCTAACCCATAGGGAAACCTATCAACCAACTGGTATTTCGATGGGATAGGGATGATAGGGGTACCCTGACTGGCTCAACTTGGCCTTGGGATTTATATAAATATATACCTACTACACATGGCACATGGTGAGTTTCCACTTTAATGTTGAATTACCATTATGTACCAGTCTTGAAGTTGAGATCTAGAAAGCTTCACAACAACTTCCGCTCACGCATGGCTGGGGACCTGATGGAGTTAGACACCCTGAAAACACCTTGGGCTCGAAGAACCGCCGCAGCAAACCTGCCCCCGGGGCCACCAATCCTGCCATGGAAACAGCGGACTTGGCACGGGAACCGTCTCATGGCGGGTACTCATAGATGATCATGCATGCACGGGGTCCATTGAACTCAAAACCAGAGTCAGAGGAATACCTCCAGCTCCACCATTGTTTTCCCTTGTTATGGACGATGATGTCCCCCGACCACTGCTCGGGGTTTGAAGCTGCCACGTTTTTGTCAAAGACAGTCGCAATGGGGATCCAATACATCACGAACAACAATGCTTTTGAACGACGTATCTAACCCGTTAGTTATCTACCGGACTTTGCAGCTTGGGAATGCTTGGGATGTTGATATCTTTTAGATTCTTTTAGGAACAGGTGGTACTGCAGGTTTGATCCGTTTGATTCCAAACATCTGCCAGGGACTAGCCAGACCTTGGGACCGCCCCTCCTGAGGAAGGCCAAAGCACATCCGGTGCCGCCTCCAAGAGGTCATGAACTGGAGAAGGGAGTTGTGGAGGCGGCCTGGAAAGCTAAGGACCCTTGACGAAAGACCCATTTTCCATGGCGACATGGCCAGGATGTTAGGTGATGTTAGGTGAAGTGCATGGCCCAAGTTTGACAGTCATAGGAAGTTTGTGAGGTGCAGGTGTGACACCGGGAGGGTGGTTTGAATTGATATGTCTGATGACAAAGCGTCGACTTGTTCTCTACTCTTGCTAGGCCCAGGGCAATGGGTCGAGAAGGAAAAGCTGCCAAACACGTGATGTTGCTCCCAAACACATTGTTTCAACATGTTTCAACGAAATTAGGATCATGATCACAACAATATGTGCCAAAGTCTGCCAAAGGCAACCCATGATGGCCCATGCATGCATAATTGCACATATAGAAAACATATGAAAACATGGCCCCATGCATCATGATACACTGGCTGAGGAAATGAAGAGGGAGCAGGGCAAAGTGGAGCTGCGGGGCGCTGAACGTTTGGCTTCTTGGTTTCACAAAGTTTGGATCGCTGCTGGACAATTTTTCTCAGAATAGACGCGCACCCCAAAAAAAAGGTGGAAGTTGGATCTTTTTTTGGGGAATATGTTTGTTGAAATATAGACTATTTAATACACATAAGTTAGTATATACATATGATGAAAGATAAGGGGGCCATGACGTGATGGGACCACTTGTGCTCCAATCCCAGATGTCCACAGATGGCTGAGGCTGTAGCTAGGGAAAGGCACAAGAATTTCCGAGCACGGCAGCTTCGAGCCACTTGGACCCATCCAGATTGCAGAATGCATCAGGGTCGATCCTCCAAATCCTCCAGATGTGCTAAACAAATCCTCTAGAATCCTTCTACTAGTGTGAGGGTTAAGTCGTATCAACTTTTATTATCCTCCTATGCTTGATGCTTAAATCCCATTACATGCCATGAAATCTACCATTTTGGGAGACTCCAACCGTTCAACCGGCGTCAAAGGAACGCGAAGCTGCTGCGGAGGCCTTAGAAAGGGACATCTCAAAGGCGCAGGACGCGATGTCGGATTCGGGCTGAGGACGATGTGACGGACGGTTGCAAAAAACATGTGAAAACATATTATACATATTATCATACTATGGAAACCATTGAAAGCCTAAGTTTCAAATATTCTTTTGGGGAGCATTAGGTAAACGGATAGTCCGAAGCAAGTCACTGGTGATCGAAGAATCGTAGGAAGGAAGATATTTTGGTTCAAGCTGCGGTCCAGTTGGGCTGGCAGGAGCACCTTTGGAGGACGCAGGTTCAAACCAACGCCACGTTAGAGGAAATGGAATCGCAACAAGGAGTGTACCAGGCCCACAGCTGAGAAACCTTGAAACCGAGGATGTCTTTGTTGCATACACTTCTTGTATGGATGTATATGGCCTTTTTTTTTGTTCTTCTGACTGTGTGATTTTCATCAACACAGCTAGTACATGCTAGTACCGCAGGCTTTGAAACGGTTTCAAAGTGCAAGTGCAAAAGCACAAGATCTACTACTGTAGCTGTTTGCCAACAATATCTCCAGGCTCAAGAGAACGATGCCCTTTGGGCAAAGCAGTCTCTTGCATTTGCATAGTTGTGGGGTTCTATCCTTCAAGCCAATGGCTGCATTCGTAGGTCGCAGCGAAAAAACGCAACCGTTGTTGCCACCATTTCTCGATGGTAGAATCAAAAGAGAGCTTTCCAAGATGAAGTCCCAGCTATAAAGTTGTCTACAGGTATGTTTTCATGTCAGAAATCTGGTTTTGGTCATCTCCATTCCCCTGTTTCCAACATTTTGGATCACCACTACTTCCCCAAGGATGAGTTTTTCCACACACACACAGATGGACCGATTAAAGTGATCAACAAACACACACACATGTAATGGGTGAATTAAGTGATACATTACTTGTGACACATGTGCATTGTATAACTAGATACCCTTTACATATAAATAGATACATACATAAAGATGCTCATTCATGCACAGTATGTATACATGTGCATATGTACATACATCTAAAACTGCGAATGCGCATGCAAATAAACAATAAAGTAAAGATACGACAAACACACACACACACATATTATATCATAATCAATGGGGCGATTTGGAATCAGAATATATATATATATATCTATCTATATATAATTATATATATAGATATGTAAACATGTATATGATGTAATTGCATATGCCCCTTTCAATTTGATCCGAGACCTGAAACGTGTGATCCCAAAGATGATGCTAAATGTTGGCATGTTTGAGGCTACATTATGTAAAACGTGCAGTATATGCAGGTTTTCTTATCAACATTATGACTATACTCCTATTACGTACTATTGTTGTTACTCTGTGTTTGTATATACGGTAATATACACCCACTGAGACTTTTACCTACAGTACCCATTTTTGGATACACATTGGAAAACAAACATGTTCTTTCTGCGTGGTTCCCAAGTTCCCAACAAGTTTTTTTTACATGTTTTTTACTTACGGGATTTTGATGACATCTTACTGCAGATCATCAATGATTCAATAGACTTAAGTGGGGTATGATGCCAACCCAAGTGCTGTCATCACCTTAAAACAATGACCCCTTTCCCTTCTTCGCCTCGAGCTGCCGAGGCGTGCGCAGCAGCGCGTCTTCAGCAGCCGAGAAGAGTCCGCCCAGCACAGTGCCTGGACTGAGACACAGGTGAACGATGCGGTGCTGCGGGCCGATGAGGCGCCGGTACGGGTGAAACGCTGCGGGGGAGATCCTGATGGTCCATGGGGATGTGGGGGGGGTTTGCAATGGGTATTGGTGGATAGTAAAGATGTTACATTGGATAGTGGGTGATTTGCGTTTGTGTCAGATGTCTTGAAGATTTTTTGAAAAAAAAAACATAAAAAATCATGATGAAGAACATGGAACAAAAAGGGCAAGAAAGGTAAGATTTGGAATCTTGAAGAGATTTGAAGGAGTACCCTCCGGTAATCAGGGGTGGCTAGCTGGGAAATCCCCGAACAACACCAGGTTTATAGCTGGGAAAATCATCGAACTAAATGATGGATTTTGCACTGCCATGTTTCTGTAATTTAGTAAGCCCACATTAAAAAAAAACATCCCAAGTCATCACCATTTTTACGGGTGCTATGTTTTTTTGCCATGCCCACATGGTAGGTTCATTTTTGGGTTTCCCACATTATAGATAATTAGCATGGATCATCAACATATCCCATGAAAATCCGATTCAAACCATTTAAGACCCCATTGTATCCCATTAAAACCCCGTTAGTTGATTTTGTTCGGGTCCATCGTTACCACCCTGCAAAACCAGGCTGTCGAAGCTCAACGGGCTGATGTCAAGTCCTTGGTCCATTTGCATCGCTCCGAGCGCAACGAATTCAAGGCGCAAGCTCCCCTCTCAGTGCCAGGTGGATCCACCCCCATGGTATATCAGATTCACATCAAACCAGATTGATATGCATGTAGCACATCTTCCCAATACAAGCATTTGTATGCATTTGTGGGTTGGTGTCAATATATGTGTTAAGCGTGTTTGTTTTGTGTTCCATCTGAGATCATTATCTCCGTTCAATCAACACGGGATTTAAAAGCACTGTACTCTGGCAATCAATCACAGTTTGCCGGAATTGGTAACTCATCCAATCCATGGGTTCACTATTCACGACAGGAGAAGTTGCAGAAAGAGGTCTCAGCGAGACAGGCCGAAACCAAGGCCTTCGTTGAGGATATCTTGCTTCAAACCAACTCGTGTTCCGGCCTCAGCCGCAGCAAATTCCAGAAGAACACGTCATCGTTTTCGGCAGGGCCGTAGGGCTGGGCGGTGCGTATATGACTCAACTACAAAATAGTTGATATGTTGGTGGTTGCATTTCACTATACAGTAATTCTTAACACCCAAAATGATAGAAAGGATTGTTCTACCTGGAGTTTTGTGGATTTTACCGATTTACCTGTTCTATTTGTCGGGGGGCTGCTATTTTTGGTTGTTTCTTCCCCGACCTGCTGGGGATGATTTTTTCGTGAACATGACTACACCATCAGGGAACATTTAATATATATATATATACATAATATATATATATATACATAATATATATATATATATGTATTATATATATAATATAGATATATATATATATATATAATAGATAGATATATATATAATATATATATATATATATGAAATTAAACATATTATACATAGAAGATGTTCCCTTTAACATCTCCATTTACTTCGGCAGTTTCCCAGCCATTGATGACACTTCGGCACAAGTACTTGCCACTCCACCACCTGAGGCCTTCGACAGAAAGAGTCGGAACGACATCATGCGGTGATGCACTGTGACAAAGTGGCAGAGATGCATCAAACCACCCGGACCCAGGCGCAGGCGCGGTACCGGGCGGTACCCATGGTGCGGTGATGAAAAGAAGGATGATGGATGGACCTGTAGGATGACAGAGTGGAACAAAACAAAGCAGAATATTATATGATGCAGATTGATGTAACATGCAAGATCATGCAAGTGTTCACCTCATTCTTTTTTACGTCGAGTGGCATCAAGATCATCAAGTCTAACTCACGTAATTTTATAGATCCAGCTTCATATTTTGCATCATGTTACTCACAAGAAAACTCACTTGCTACTGAAGGCCCGGATGAAATTGCACGATGAGAAATCCAAGCAGCAAGTCAAGGAGCGGCGCGGCTGGTGTGAAATGGTCCATGCCATGGTCCATGGGTCATGAAAAACAGGTGATATTCAACCGCTAGAAATGTTGGTTTTATGGGACTTAATGAAGATTCAATTGTGAAATATGGGCTGGTAAATCATTGAACTACATAGAGGTTTCAACGGAAAGAAACCATGAACTGAATGGGGCAATTGTATGCAATTGTCGCGAATTTGCTGTGTTAAATTACCGGGTGTTTTCCCATTTGCAGATTGGTCAGTTATTGAAAGGATGTGACAACTGACCACTGAGCAGATCTCATCAGATGTCCAGTGTGGGGAGGATCTGGAACAGTTGACCTATCAGCTTCGTGTGCGAAGCGATGAGGCGCCGTCGGTGGGGTCGAATCAAATTGCCCCTATTACCACCACGATAAAAGGGGCCCAAAATGAATAGATATATGAAATGATATGAATATATAATATAGATCAAATATTAGACCAAGGTTTGCATTTGAAGGTATTGAACACATTTAACAGGAATTATGAAGCTACAGCCAAGAGGAGATGGCCAGGGTCATGCTGCGAACTCTGCCAGGCACTGGCTGAGAAGATCTCACAAACCACAGGGCACCTCGGGGATGCGAAAGCTTTCTGTGCCAAGGCGGGTTTGGAGAACCGCAAAAGTGGCCGCACTTTGGCTTTTTCAGGGTGAATCATGATAAGATCTATTCTGATTGGTTCAACATGGGCTGTGCTTTTTTTTTAAAACATGTTGAAACCACATTTTTTGACATACGAGTATAGAAGATGATCCCTCTTCATCCCTGATATTCGGTAAAGCTGGAGTTTCTTCATCCTTCTTCAGACTTGATAAACTCCTGGAATGTGTTTTTTTCTCAGTCTTACCCTCCGGTTATCAAACGTGGCAATGGAAAATCCATCATTTATAGATGGTTTTCCACGGTTTTCTCATGAAAACCTCCATTTGTAGGAGATTCACGGAGATTTACCATTGACTTGATTCCCGAAGGCTAAGTTAGCATTGCCAGAGCCACTCCCCAGTCGGCCGTTATTTTTCTTCGGAGGTCAGAGAAGAAATGGCTGAAGAGATCCAGTTGGCGAAGCAGAATGCCTCCAGGATCGAAGAAGAAGCTGCCATGAACACACGAAATGAACAGCGCGCCTTGGCCGCTGGAAAAACATAAGGTGAACCTGGGCTGGGTAAGAAAAAAGATGGTATTTATCTATCCATCTATATATATATATATAATTATATTTATATAATTATATATCTATATGTATATAATTATATATATAATATATACATTATATATTATGTATTGTGTTCTTCTTTTGTAAAGACAGATGGAGTATGTATGTTTCTCTGTGTTTATGTGTCTATATATGTATGTATACATATATATACATATGCGTGTGTAGGCAACAAACAATTGCATTTCAGCTCAAAATCAGGTTGTAACAGCAGTAACAAGCTATGTTTAAGGTTATGAAATGTGGTTATGTTTCCTTTTGCTGAGGGAACGCGCTGCCGAGCTGAACGTGCGATTTTTTTCAGCCGACCTAAGTTCCGCCATGTCAAATCGGCTGACGCCTAGTCGTGCTCTTGAGTCCCTTTCTCCAGTGAGCGAAACATGAATGCTAGAACCCAGATCCCAAATGAAATGAAGCGAGGCACAGCGGCATACCCTGTGTCCCTTTCTCCAAGGGTGAGCTTGAGACCCGCTCCAGTGCTGCAGCCGTCCCAAGGTAAACTCGAAGAATTGGAATCCAAAGCCCTAGATAGTGCCTCAGATGTGTGGTGGACGCGACGTCCTGGTGTTGACGGGCTTAAGGGGCATGGTGCTACCATCACATCTTCGTACAGATCAAAACGCATACTTAGTTGACTTTTCTGATTCACATTGATTCACGGATTTTCCCCACAGATTTGGGGTTCCCAACATTTCCGCACTGATTTGGCTGCGTCCCAGCTGAGGTTTCATCAATTCCATCGGAGAGGCTCAAAGCAGCCGGCAGGAGACCGAAGCCAAGCGAAAAGCCATGCAGGCGCTGGCTGGGCAGCGCAGCTGGGGGTTCCGGTTTTTGCGGGTTGGTGGTTTCCGATATTTTTGATGTCCAACTTGGGATGATCCCATTTGAGCATCTTTGCGTGAATGTGGTTAAAAAATTGTTGACAGCCACAATTGGATAGTTGAACGAATTTTACAGTAGCTAATTCGAATTTAGAAAACGTGAGTCCACAATTGCGTGACTCTTGCTTGACTCCATGGCGTGACTCTCTGTGGCTGAAAAGAACAATCACAACTCCGAACCATGATTCTACAAGAATGTCTGGATAAACTATAATAACCTGACTGCGACGTTTGTGGGATGATGATTAGTACGCGACAACCCTAAATTCAAAATGAATCAACATGATGTTGATTATCCAGAATATACATATGTATATATATATATATTTGTTTCAATATATATATATATATATGTATGTATATGAGTGTCTGTGTAGATATATCGGTACAGTACTATAGGTACGTTTTGTATCAATATATCAATATACAAATATATATATATAATAAAATAAAGAAATACACACACATGTGCTGTATATATATATATATCCTATATGTACATTTCAGGCGGTTGCGGATCAATCGATATCCATTGAGGAAGAACATCCCTTCTGCAAGCCAGTGGCATTGGCATTGAATTTGCCCATCCTACTTGGATTCGCATCCCACTGAGTGGCCTATGACTCCGACAAAAAATGAGGGTAGTGCCTAATAATCGCGTATATATATATATATATATACGTCCCTGGATGTACATATACATGTCACTGGAGATATTCCATACATTCCATATCTCCCTGCGGGATATTCCATGTATCATGACATAGGGGAATGTGTGTGGTTCTTCCCCACTGGGGCCCGGGGTGAAGAAGATCCAATCCGCAGGTAGAGCTGGATGAGCTTCATAGCAAATACCAAGACCTTCATGATGCCACGCAAGCAAAGACTGAAGGGGGGGCAGGGAGCCGCTTTTCGAAGCATAGAAACCTGCTCATATCATATCTGTGAATGATATGTCTATATATATATATGCATATCTTTAATGCCGATGGAAATGGCATGAAATCGGTATTTTCTATTGTACAAGATTGTCAAATGAGCTCTAAGACTCTTGCATCTCACATATTCTACCGAATATGATGAAAGTACAGTACTCCTACTCCTACCAATCTCTTATATCATCAACATCATACCATCATGTTTCATGATTTGTCAGAATTTGTCATGAACTTTTCGCATTGGTAGCACCTTTACTATGCACAATTACTATTGTATGCATTATAACTAGTATACTATCTACCTGGCATCTATCTATTCACACTCATAATCAGACAGACCACCCCTCATTTTTTCGCAGAAATGGCTTGCACAACGCGCCTTCTAAAAATTGCTGGCAACTGACCAGTTCCCGCCAGGATGAAATCCATCATGGAGCTCTGGCGTGAGGACCGGGCCAGCATGGAGCAGCAGATTGGCAGCTGCGAGGCACGGCGCCAGGCCCCGGGGCCCTGGGAAACCAGCGGGAAGAATGAGGATCTCGTGGTGATTTCATCGACAAAACAAGGTGATTTGACGACATTTCACCATGAAAGATAGGGATTTCATGGGATTCAAGCAAGGAAAAATCGGATTTCATGCTGATTTAAAGGTAAAAAATGGTGAGTTAACCAACAAAAATGGTAATATTATATGGTATAATGGGGATATAATGCATGAGGATATCCATAGATGATTACGCTGGTCATGCACTTTTTTGCCTAGGATCAATTGTAGTGACCTCGCTGCGACCTCACTGGGATGATGGTAGGGATATCTATCCCAGTATAGCCTTTTCAGGCTAGTGAATCATATTTATCCAGCATATTCTCCAACTTCTCTATGGTTTGTTGTGTTTTGATGTGTTTTGTTGATATGGAAAGCTCAGATAATTACATAATTTGAAGACTTGATTTTGCAAGCAAGGCAGCTGGTATTCATGGCACGTACATACATATAATCATATACATACATGTATTATTTCGACGAAGGGCTACTTGTTTTACAAAACATCCAAATGCATGCTCCAGGTGAAATGTTCCCCACAATAATTCGATAGTAGTTTGCTAGATTTGTTAGATGTTTTTTTATTTTGTTCTGATTTCTATTTTGCCACGGGAAATCCTTACCCAAAAACCGCGGGCTTTTCCAGTCGTCAGATCTTGGTGGCAGGAAGCCTTTGAAGCAGTGACAAAAAGCATGAAAGAACGCACGGGTCAGTTGGAGGCACCCGGTTCCTGCTCAGCTGCAGGGCCTCATGGTGGGAGGCATTGGTTCATGTGCTAAACCCCGATTCTAAAGATTTTTTAAAGCTCCACTTTGGGGATACTGTAGTTGATCCATGTTCAATCCATTTGTTGAATTTGAATTTGTGGGCCATGATTTGGTTTGCCAGATGATCTTTGCTTTGTAATTTATTCTTTTTGTCCATGATTCATGTCACCGTGCCCATGATATGTATTTCCATACCTTTCATTTTGTTTGTACTTGCTTTGCATCTAGGCGATTGCTTGTGGCGAATGTATATAGGTCAAATTCGATCTCCAAATATACCATATATAGTCGGAAACACGGCCCTGAACCGAGATATTTTGAAGACACGAAGCCTTTTCTACACCTGCTTTTGCAAGTATAACAATAACTCGGTTTCCAACAACAAATAATTAGGTGCGCGATGTTGTTTTTGACAAGCCGGTGATCTTACTGGATTCCAGTGTGATGTAGGCACGCCCTGGGCTGCAGGTGAGAAGTAAGGAGTTGATCGACAACTGCTCCCACGTTGTTGTGGAGCACCTGGGCTAAACTGTGTGACACAGGTATACTGTGGAGGATCATCCCAGTCAGCATCTAGCTAATAACCATACTTAAATTTAAACTGAGATATATATATATATATATAATTGTATATATATATATATACACATGGGATAACCCCACTCATGGGACTTACTGACATACCCCAGGTACCCCCAGATCACCCTCGCCTCCCTGGCCAGGTGCCAACGCCACAACGAGGACCAGGTCTTCGCCTGCTACGAGGCCGCGGTGGACGTGGCCAGGAGCGAGGAGCAGCACGCGGAGCAAACGCTGAAGGCAGCGCAGCAGTGGAAGGCACAGATCCAGGCGGAGGGCGGTGATTGCGCTGGGGTGAAGGGTTTTTCAGGACTCTCTGGTGAAAAAGAATGGATCCGGCCTGGTAAAATGGGATGATATCATATTTTGGGGGGAACGATGGAACATCATGAAACATCCCTACTATAGTAGGAATTATTGCGTGATTATTTCGTAAAAGGTTATTCATGTTGCTTTACTACCTTCCAAATTCATTGACAAATGGCAAGCAGGTGGGTTTTGGGACCGCGGAGGTTCTATTTCCTGGATCCAGGTTTGGGATTTGACGCCTTCTGCATGAGGTTGGGCAAGGATCTAGGGATGACGATGATGACGATGATGATGATGATGATGATGATGATGACGACGACGACGATGATGATGACGATGATTATGACGACGACGACGATGATGATGTTTCCACAAAGGAAAGGAACCCAGGCCAGCAAGAGCGCAGCCAGGGCATTGAGGAAAGAGCCGATGAGGAGATTGAAGCCTACCAACTGCGGGCTCAGCATATGGAAGCCCAAATGGAAAAGGATGCCCAAGCTCAGGTGCGCTTGTCCCGTAGGGCCGTAGGGAGCGGCTTGGTGGGTAAAATGATGCAAATGCTTATTCCAAAGATGTTTGTACACAATAAAGGTTCAGATATGTTATTAAGATCATGACATATTATAAATTCAATACTTCATGACTTCATATAACTTCTCCATGTATCTCCATGTAATATTCCCTAATATTCCCAAAATAGATGATTTTCAGATATTTTCACCATGGTGACATCACCAACCGAATTCCTGAGATCCTATTTATCCCAGATCCTCCTGCGTGGAAGATGCCATGCCCTTGAGAGCGACTCCTTTACATCCTTTACGTCACCCATGGAACACTCTATGATATTGATTCATCTCAATCAATTTTCCCCAAACCTTCTGAACATGACTGTTTTGTCGTGATTTACTGTAATTATCCAAATTTAGTACATCCTATGAGCTTGTTTGATGACAAGCAGATTGCAGCAATCCCATTTGTGTTGATGGCAACCTTTCCATGTCAGGTGAATTTATCAAAGTTGCTGAGCTGCAGTGCAGGAGTTGCCAAATTTAAGGCTAAGGAGGAGTGCAGATTTTGATCACTTTTGGTGTACCATCCAAGTTTAGACGTGCCCATTTTTGAAAGGACCCCCTGTTTGATCACCAGGAACTTCGCCATTATCCCCTGCTGTGCGCCGCGCTGAGGCGGCTTGCACACACGGCACATGAGGAGGAGAAGGCACGCTGCTTTCTTTGGTGGGTGAATGGCTATGTGACAATGTGTTTTACCGCAGTAAATCCGAAGGAGAGAAACGCAATTTGCGATTATCTATGTTAGAAAATCTTACTTAGATTTCTCGTATATGTATGTCGTGGAGTGTGCAGTGCTCCTGCTAAAACAAAGCGTGATAGAAGGAGCACACGGCCTCATTTATTCTGGATCCAGCAACCGAAATAGACTTGATGTGTAGTGGGTTGTTGTCCATGCATTTCTTTTTGTACTAGTATATTATATGACCTCGGAATCATGACACATGTCATGGCAGCAATGCACACCATGTTTCCCTGGCGGGACATGATTGGACATGGGTTTCTCTGAAAATGACCCCCAAAATGCCTCGGAATATAGTCCTTTTCTCATTGAGATGGCATTTTTTTTTATGGGGTCAAGAATCCTCGTTCGGACACAGCTGCCATCCGACCCACGCGGATCCGGTGGGCCCAGGTTTACATCTCCGAAACTGCCTTGGCATGGGCAAGGCTGCGCAAGGCAGTGGAATTTGCTGGGGAGGACCTATATGCGGAATATGCCTGCTTATGCCGCAAAGTCTGAACCATGAAAGAATCCAACATTACATATAATCAGATGTGCATATAATTAGATATACATATATATATATATATCATCCGGAAGTCACTATGGCTAGACAGACAGAAAAGCAAATCTCTACCACAGTAGATATTTGACAGGTTTATAACAGCCTCTGACTGAACAGTGCAGGCGTGTTATCAGCTGCGGCTGGCCAGTCTTCATGCATCCTGGCAGAAGATTTTCCCTGAAATCAATCCCGTGAGTCCTGGAAGAGTCCAGGGATTTGTATCTCAAATTCAGGTACCATGTTGAGATTGGAAGGCGTATATATATATTTTTTAGTTTGAATGGCAAGGGCCATTTGGTTGTTGAGTCGCGGGTGGTCGGCATTTGGCTGTGGAGTCGCGGGTGGTCGATTTAGTTATGAAGGATTCTACAGATGTATGGAGGTCCCACGTCACTGGTCACATGGGGCAAGGCATTACAGAGTGCTTTTGGCACCATGCGCATGACTGAGGATTTTGCCAAAAGTATCACCGCTGGAGAGTTTGACGGCAAAGTCTCTTGATCGGTTGCCACAAGGTCCCGTGGCTGCATGGACAGCTTGACTCCCCAGATCTCCCCAGCCTACCCTCATGGTGTTGGTCTACCTTGGACCTGAAGTCCAAAGGTTGGGTTTCCCATCATCAGAAATAGCCACAAAACATAGTCAACGTGTAGCATTACTGATCTGCTGCTGCAAGTCAGCAGGGTTTCAAGTTTCAAACCTGTTGTACACATACGCGTGCTTGAAATAACTCCATACCGTATAAGTTCGACTTTGAACTTCCCTTTCTATCTGAGCTTATTGAAAGAGCACTGAATCCCAATGGTTGTACGTTAAACCCGCTTGGGTCGATGGGCCCAATGTTTTGACTGCTGTCAAGCTAAACCGGGCCCTGTTTGAAACCGTCAAAGGTCGTGGCTGCCGTGGCTGGCCGTGACGAGCTTTTTGGTGAATCGCATGTGCTGACGTTCGTCGGCACTTGCAGTGTACATGCTGTTCTTGTCCACTGGCTCTCCCCAGAGGGAGCAAAGTGTGGCCAGTGGGTAAGTAGAGGCCAGGCTAGAAATGTAGTGAATTTCTGGTGTGGGAACTTTCGCAAATCTTGAGCCCTAGTTGCACAAACAACAGAGCTCGCAACTGAAAATTTGACACACCAAACAGGACCAGAGAGGAATATCGTCTCTGCACCGCATATGTGACGCCCTTGGAACAAGGGGTTTGCACTATGGCCAACGTTGCAAGAAGTTGATTCATCAATCCTTATAATTAGTGGTTCCATTGGGGTCTTTGCAGGTCAGAGGATACTCTCCGGTAAACTCAGTAAACTCAATAAACACACATAGCTATCGAATACTGTATCAACTCCAGCTTGCAGATGGTTTGTCTATTGAATATGGTGATTTCACAATATCTCCTAATAAAATGTTTCACATTGAATTGCCAGGCTAAACTACCAGCTGGCAACTGCTTTGATTGAACTAAGACGTTGGCTTGACGAAGTTTCACCTGTGACCAGCGCTCCAGGATTCTGACGTGACAATGGAGAATGAGGGGTCAAGATGTGCATCGAATTCCATCCAATTTTCTTATATCGCAAACTGTCAAATTCCCCTTCCTGCTGGGTGTTGAGCAACAATCCCCTTCATTGAAAGGATTTCCCTCACCAATATCTGACCGGCGGTTTGCATTGGTTTGGAATCCTAGAAATCCTAGAGCCCCCATATGAAAGGATGTTCACTTCTATCCTCCAGTGTAATCAAACATGGCTAGCTTGGAAAATCCTGGAACAAATCAATTTGGGACGTTCCAGCAAGCCATATTTGATGACACCAGAGGGTAGTAACGGGTTCATATGTAGATAGATATATATATATATATACATATATATATATGTGATATGTATGCTATATATAATACTTAAGTCATAACCTTGATTGCAAGTTGTGCACGCTTATTTCTTATCCCCATTGATAAAGGGCCCAACAAAAATATCGTTGCACCGAGATCCCTCCACTGTTGACAGGTGGAAGAGGCCGATCAAAAGGTGGCAGAGGTCAAGAAACGCGTCAGGGAACCCAGGAGGCGATGGCTGAGGGACATCCCACTGAGCCACGGCTCTAAGCCACGGCTCTAAGCCACGGCTCTAAGCCACGGCTCTAAGCCACGGCTCTAAGCCACGGCTCTATCATGAGTAAGATAAATGAATCGAAAAAAAACCAGTTAATATAAATAAGATCAGTAAATCGATCAACACATAGATATAATAAACACACACAGAGACATACACACACACACATATATATATATATATATGCATACATTTTATGAGACTAGCACAAGGCATATGGGTTATAGCCACTAACTGTGATGCACATCCGAGTAGGCTGCTCGGAATAGTGACACCGCTTGATCTTGTGGCACATTCACTTTAGCCCATGCCCAGGTGATTTGTTGTGGTTTGATGTGGGTGTGTGGTACCGAGAGATTCTGGCTAATGGGGTTTTGATATGTATATCTATTATATATATATGTATGATTGTTTGTATTGCATATATATTGTATATATATATAGAGATATAGATATATGCAAATATGCATATGCGCATATAATATATAAATATCTATATACATATATATATATACACAAAGATATGTTGGTGGGAGCTTCATTTTTTCCAATCGAGATGATCCCAACAGTCTAAGGATTGGCAGCTTCGAGACCGGATTGAAAGTTTCCTGGTCGGTTTCAAGCGTTGCAGCAGGGTTGGAACGGTTGGCATGTCATTTGAGGTTTTTGGATTTGCCGGAAATTCCACTGACAGAAACACTACCATACAGTCTTTTTTTCGTGAGCAGTGTGAAAGCTCTTTGCTGCAACAGTCTCCAATTTGGTTTCGATGATTGCAGGTTTGGAAGAACATGAGGCCAACACAGAGGGCCAACTCAAATGGATGAGGCCAGGAGCCGGTGGGCTGGGACATCCGAAAAAATCCACCACATTTTTCCAGGAAATGTTCGCAGTTAAAGCATGTAAAACCTGGATTAATAGGGACTGTTCCATTCTCATGTTTGATGACCCGAGGGTATACCAAGAACATCTCCGAGTTTCAATCCTCAGGTGTTAAGAATTGGTGTGGGTCCAATCTGGGGTAGAGTTTCCTCCAGACTTATCCAGGATTCTGTTTCATAAATGTGTGCATATCATTGCATATCCAGTACCAGCACTTTTACCGTATATTATATATATAGTCTAGTTATTATACATAGTGGTAGGTTATCTACCGGTTTCACCATCCCAGTGAATGAGTGAATGGAAAGATGCCGGAAGTCTTTGGGCATAAGCACATAGCAGCGCTAGTAGTTGGACGAAGGGCAAGGACATTCTTTCGCTCACAAGGACTACAGGGGCCAAGTTAGGGGCATGTGCCCACTCACTAGATTTAGTGTGGATTCTTCCAAGCCTCCCGAAATGCAATCCTCCCCAATAATACAAGGCGGTGCCCCCCGGTCATAAATTGGTTTATAAACTAATTAATTACATAAGTAGTTCGATATTATAACTACGAGAAACCATAAATTTCAGCCACCGTAGTCATGAACCAACTTAGAGTAGCGAGGGCGGGGGCCGGGGGGGGGCCATTCTTCTGGCTTCTGGCGAAAAAGACCGAAGCAGGTCTGAGTTGGACAACCGGACTTCTGAGTTGGAAGTCGTCGTAGCCCAAGATTTATTTTTTTGGGAGAGAAGGACTGTTGGAGAAAAAACCTTTCAAGAACCATAGTTCTTACCTCAAACAGGTTTTCCTCATTTTCTAGTTCTCATCCCAGTGATCGGCCCCATGGATGGGATTGAGGAGATATCCATCTGATCGTCAAAACAACTCTTCAATGATGGGAATCGCGAGGTGGATCATCCCCATAGCTGGCCGCAAGGAAATAGCTATTTTCAGGTGGGTGAATTCTTATGATTTAGCAAGATGTGATTAGATTCCAGAGTTATCTTACTTATCTTGGTGGATATTCCCATTTTTACAGTGGATGATGGTAAAATCCACCAGTTGATAGGTGGTAAACATCCCATGATTTACAGGCTTTCAACCATCCAGCTGCCTGGAAAGATCCACTGTAAGGCCACCAAGCAGCTGACCTCTGTGAAAGCAGAGAATGCGCGGTTCCGCAGATTTTCCCGGGAAGGAATCTATAAGCCGGTTTTGCTGTTGCCATACTGCCAAGATCTGCCAGGTTTTCTTTTCCAAATGTTGGTTTTAACATGTTCGAACATGTTTTGAGATGTCTTAAGTGTCTATTTGTGAAAGTGCTAAAGGATTTGGAACAGGGTGATTTCTTTGGATGTTGAGCGGTTTAGCAGGCGTTTTTGACCCACAGCCATTCTGAGATGCAGCTGAGGCGACACTGAACAGCAACATGGCGAAAGTAGAACAGGACAAAACGGGAGGAAACAGACCTGTCGTTAGACAGCAGACAGATTGACCTCTATACATACACATGAATGGTGCATACACAAATGTGCGTTCATTATTTACATATATTTATATTATATATACATATACATGTAATTTATAATTATATATATATATGTACATGTAATGTATATAAATATGTACATGTAATATACATATATATATGTAATATACATATATATATATATGTAATATACATATATATACATGTATATATATATAAATACATTTATAATATATACATATATATATATATACACATGTAAGTATATGCATATGTAATATATATATATATAAAACAGTAAGTATATACATAAATAAGTGAATGGAATGGATAAGTAGAAACAAATGAATAAACAGAACACGTATATTATACTTCCAAATGTCCTAAAAAATCAGTCGGGATTTAGTTATTTCCCATGCCTCTCATGAGGTCTTCATTTCCGTGAAATTACAGTACAGCAGATTCAGTCTTGCTGTGAATGGCTCGGATTTGTTTTTGAGGGTGACCACCTCCATGAGTCGGGAGATGTTTGATTTAGATGTCTGATTTTGATGTTTCACCACCCTTGTCCATCCTTGCTTTTGTGGTTGAGTATGTTTTTGTTTTCTCTCTCTCTCTCTCTCTCCACCTATGTATATATCTGAATCAATGCACATGGCGGCGTGCTCTTGCTTGTAAGTCAAAGTTGCCATAAAGTGAGTTCCTGCAATGGTTCCACAGTTGTTCATCACCTGCTGCTGTAAGCTTTGGGCAACAACTTGGTTCCCAGGAGCTGAAGGCCTCTAAGGAGGAACAGCTGAAGTGCCCAACTGAGATCCAGAAATTGATTTTTTTGGCAAGGCAATGCCAACAATTCTGGGGAGATCCATGATGATCCATGCATGTAAAGAGAGATATATATTCATACATACATATACATATATAAATGTATTTATATGTATTTATATTTGTTTACCTATGGATGTATATACTTATATGTATATATATATATACCTATACATATATGTGTTTTTTTATTTCAATATATATATATATGATATACAGCATGTATTTGTTTAATATATGTATACATAAATATGTGCAAGGCAAGTCCAAATATGTACTGACAGTAATCACGTTGGAAAGCGGCGTTCTTTCCCAAGAAGTCAACATCACCAAAACATCATGCGCGTCACTCTTCCACCAGGTCCCATGCAGAGGCAGGAAAGCGTGCTTCCATTTCGGCCTGGAACTTGGTGCTTCGAAGCCGGCTTGGCGGCTCCCAGTGATTTCGAAAGAGGGTACGGGTCTCCAAGAGTATTTTTATTGACCGTATGAATTTATGTTAATTTAGGTATGTCTCATGTTTTGAGGGGGTCAACCATCACTTTTTTGGTGCATGGCTAAATGTTGTAAAGGACCCAACCCCAACATGTTGTAAAGGACTCAACCCCAACAGGTAACTTTAATCTTCATACACACCTCTTGAGCCAACCATAGCACATCAGCCATTCAGGCCTTCATGGAGGGGGTTCGATGCCATGCTGGCCATGTGCGGCACCTGCATTTTGGCTCAGGGGCCGCGTCACCCTGAAGGGGTTGACAATCCATCCTGGCCCATGGGAATGTCCATTCGCCGAGGTGAAGATGGCATCTTGGAGCACTTGGAGGGTTGAGCCATGTGGATGTTTTGTTCTATTTCTGTGGGGCATGTGCTTGGGGTAGCATGCAAGAAAAGATGTGAGCCCGCATTTATCTCTAGCAAACCTCTAAAAGATAGAAAGTGTAACTATTACTGTAGTCACTCTCCTATTTTTCGTGGAGAGTTGCATCTAATATCCTGGGACAATCGCGCATGATGATCGACTCAGTTTCCGTCTCAGGACCCAGCTGCAGTGGATCCCAGTGGCAATCTTTTTTTTTGGCAAAACATAATAGCATAGCTATGGATTTGTTTTTATTTACCCATTTTCGATAGCGATGTTAAATGACCGGAGAGTGAGGCCACTTCTTTCAAGTCTTCACTATGCCCCCACAACAACTGCACAACTTGAACACTGCGGCCCCACAGGAAGCAATAGAAGAGTCAGAAAATTTACATGAGCTGCTTGGATTTGCATTTTGTGTTGACCATGTTTCCCATTTGTTCATAACACGGAATATATATATATATGTGTGTGTGTGACATCCTATCATATACATATATATGTATATGCGTTTGCATGCACATATGTATGTACATATATACATATAGATATTATATACGTACATTACTTGTATCAATCTATATATATATATTTGTTGCATACATCATCGTCGTCGTCATCAACATCACCATCGTCATCGTCATCGTCATCGTCATCATCATCATCATCATCATCATCATCATTATCATCATCATCATCATCATCATCATCAATATCAATGATCATGTATATACTATATTTGTATTCACATATTGTCATATATTGTCAAATACACCGTAAACACATGTTTCATTTAGTATCAGTCTTCAATTGTATATCATGTTGGCATATTATATGCATATGATCCTTGCTTACCGTTCATCATGTAGATATATGTGGCATTCCAACTATCACATATTCATACGCACGCACAGGTGTATAAATATATATATATATACATGGATTGAAGGTGACCTGTGCTTTGAAGATGTTTTTTTGCGGTTACTTGGAGCGAACCTCCAAGGTGGCATGACTATGACGACGACGAGTCCTTTGCTTCAGACAGCGGGGAGAGCCTGGAGGCTGCCACGCTGGCGCCCAAGCTGAGGATCGAGGCACAGCATCTAGGGTTTGTTTGGTGATTATATGATGATTATATTCTGATTATGGTGGTTCTATGGTGACCATACTATATGGCGACTATATATGAATATATGGTGATTCATGGTCATATATATGGCGAGTCCTGCATATTTTTATATATGGTCATATATGGTCATATATGGTCACATACGACACATCGTTTTGTTGTCATACCTTCGAGAAAAAAATCTTGTTTGATCTCCTTTTTCTGTTGTTTTATGTTTGCATTTTTTGTTTGTTTCGTTTTTCTTGGTGGGATGGAGATCTGTGGGGATCACTATCGGGGTTGCCTTCCACAAAAAGGGAAACCCCTCAACAGGGTTCATTCCTAGTGTTCGCCTCTCAAGCACCAGAAACGTATCGAACATGGACCCCGCAAGAAATATAGATTTCAAATGTTTTATTGTAAATGGCATGTGTTCAAGTTCCGATATGTGAAAAAAACCAACAGGGCTGGCGTATTTCTCCTTGGCAACATGGCAACTTAGGACACAACCCCCCCAGCCTCCGGGAGGCTGGCTTTCGTGGCGCAAATGGCATTTTCATTGACTTCGTGAGTCGAAAGACCAGGAGTCGACACCCTCTGCTTGTGATGCTTCTTTGACTAAGCTGGTATGTGGGATTTTCATTGGATATAAACTGGACTTCAATGTATTTAGTGGAATTTATGGGATATGTATATATATATATATAGGTATACATATATATATACACATATTTACACACACACACATATATATATATATACAGAGGTCAACAACCTAATATTTGGATGTGTGTGAAAATGGTCAATTTAGCCCAATTTGTGGCTATCTGAACGGGGAACATGATTTTCAACTAGCAGTAACTAGGGGTACTCCATTATAAGTTATAAGACATACCATTTAGTAAGGGCCTGCTTGAAGACGTCGCATACAGCAGCGTGGTGTCTGTCAGCATCACGGGCTGGAAGTATGGTGGTGGGGCCCTGATGACTATCAATGACTCATTTTGTCTCGACGGGCTGCTGATGGTTGCAACGTAGAATCCCAATTTTCACAGGGTATATCATCCTCGGTTAAAGAATCAGGGAATCAGGGTTGGCATGGCATGTTTAATGGGGGCATTTGGTGTATATAACTGGGACGTCAGTGGATCATGGGAATTGGATAGGGGTAACTATCCCCAAACAGCCCTCTTTGACGTTGGTGAATTATTACATACAAAAAACACATCTTAAACGCGCAGAATGTAAATATACATGATAAATGAATATTAATGATTAATGAAACATAAGATGATTAAGGAGAACCAATCCCCCAAATCAAGTTCCCCCCCTCCCATAAACATGAATCCACATTCATTGCAAGCTGAGGCCCCCCAGTTATGATTAGTTATGTTTGTTGCTTTATAACCAAGTATAGCTGTATCCTCCAGAAAGCCTGGTTAACCAAGTTCTGTGCATCACCTCATCGTTTTGGTGGCCTCACCTGGATACTTCGAGGCCCCCAGTGCCCATCCGCCCCAGGCTCCTGGGTGATGCCAAATCGCGACAACACATGGCGAGGCGCGCCTCGCGTAGTGAAGCGGGGCTGAAGATGCTGAAGAGTTACAAGGCGCGTAGTGAGCGAGCGGCGAGCTGGGCTGGAGAACACGGCAATGGGACTTTCCACAAATAAATAAACGTAGAGATATACGGATACATACATAATCAATTATATACGTATATACATATATATATATATATATATATATGGCTGTGGGTCAAAACGTTTTGGTATTGAACAGGCACTCGTGACCATTTCGTTCAATACCCCGTTCAATACCCTATTGAACAGAAGGGTCCCCGTCGTTCAATACCCCCCGTTCAATACCATTGTTCAATACCCCTGTTCAATATCCTGTTGCAATCCCAAGCTCATTTAGATTCTTGCAAAATTGTCAATTTCGAATTTCCATGGACTGGCGCCAGTGTCAGACCTCATCACTCTGACACTTAGCCTCGCTGGTTGAGCGCCTTCCTGGCTTCAAGTCGAGAACCCAAATTGCTGTGGATATTCGCAGCACTGGAATCAAATCCGGCATTAAGTGTTTTATCGATAAAAGCATGCTGCTCACAGTTTAGAGGCTCTGGTGCAAATAGAGCTAGAGAAGACCACTGTAGCATGAACACGGGTTTGTTTTTTTGAGGTGGTTCGTTCAATACCCCGTTCAATACCTGTTCAATACCCGTTCAATACCTGAATATAGGCTGTCAAGATCGGTTGCCCATCCATCTCATTGCGCCGGCTTGCTTCTACGCTTGGCCGACGCCATTACTGTGCCGGAAACAGCTTGATTAGTTGCTGGTGATCAGAACTGAACATCGAATGGTGACCATCTCAAAGTTGCCGGTTTGTTCAGCTGGCCAAGCTGGAAATCCCATTTCCATGAAAGCCTCGATGGACACATTCCCAGTGAGATGGGATATTTGTTGGGGTATTTCTCTCCGTTCAATACCTCCCGTTCAATACCCCCGTTCAATACCCTACTGAGCAGAAGAATGCCGGATGTGCACGGTGGACCGGGGGTTTTGACCCATGCCCATATATATACTCCAAGGTGAAAGTAGATGGCGCAAATGTAAGAAAAAAATAGCGACGGTAGATGGCGCAGCCTGACGCAAAAATCGCTATTTTCGGTAGATGGCACGACCCTGAACATGACCGCTAAAACTAACAAATCTTAGTGCATGTTTCAGACATTTTATATTTTTCTCCTGTTTTCAACTCGTCCTACGCTTCCATTGCAGGGTCCAAGGTCTAGGTCCGTAGGTAGTCCTGTCTCGCCGGCTTTCATCATCTTCGCGCTCATTGCCAGGGGCCCAACGTGGATGTTGTCTGATCTTTCAAACTTTTGGATTGCCACCTCTTTTGAAATGGCCACCTGTTTTGAGAAATTGATCCAGGCTCGACCTTTCTTGTTGCGGCCAGAGCCCCGGGAGATGTTGTTTCTTGGGGCCGGTCGCCACAGCCATGAACCGGTTGCTTGGGAAATTCTAGATCTTTTTGAAGCATCTCTGACGGTGATTCTTCCCGAGCTCTTCGTACCTGCAGGCTGCGTTCTCCGAAACACCTTGCGCGGAGCTCCAGGGGTCTGTGGATTGGGTAGTGCACGCAGTGAATGGCATCGTTTAACCCTTAAAAAAAAAGCCAACATGCCATATTATATATAACTTGTAAGACTTGACCATTTGATTATATACAGTAATTCCCCTTGGAGCAGCCACTCTTCAGAGTCTCTGCAACTCAAGGTACGTTATCTCCATTGCTGCCTTCACCGGGTCGCAAACCAAAACACGGTTGGGAACCCAAGTGCCACAGGATCCAAGGTTTGACTATGCACCAACAACTCCAAGGTGTTTGTTCAGATTCGCCCCCCCCCCCAAAGAAAGAGGTTCAACAAAGACATAGTTGAACCTTTTTCTCTTCAGGCATGTATGGACTAAAACTGTGCTGAATCACCTTTGTCTTGATATTAAGTTTGCACATGATAGTGCTTCATCTCCGCCCACAAGAATAGGTAAACAATTCAAGAAGCTAGGAAATATGAAGCTTGAAACTGCCTAGCTGCTTCTTCATTCTGTTTTGCGGGTTGTTGGTGGCTCAAAATCACAGGTCCACCGTCCAGCGTCCACAGTCCATTGTTCGATCTTGTCGATGGAGCAGGCAGCTGAGGAAGTTGTTGACATTGAGACGGTGGCGGCGCCCCATGCATTGGATCAGGGAGCAGATGCGGCCGTGGCTGACTTGCTGGCATCCAAAGGAGTCGTGATCAACCCAGCGATCCTCAGCTTGGGTGCCAATGTGGTTCTCCAGCAGTATTCGTTTCTTAGCATTGATGGTCTTCCAGTCCAGATTTTTCCCAACATCTTTCCATCTTCCCCTTAAGTGCTTGACCATGGCAATTTTTTGGGGGGTTGTTTTGAAGCTCCTCGCTTCGCATCCCAGGTCTTTGCAGACGGCCCCATTGTTCTTCAAATCGTGCTACGAGACATCGAAAGATTTTACATGGGCTTGGGCAGGCTTCAGCACAATGCGATCCTCTTTCTATCCTACAGGAGTGCGAACAACAGATGATATCGGCCGGTTGTGTGGCAGCTTCTTGTCCTTCACTTGATTGTTCTTTTGTCTCTTCCCCCAAGGAATGCATTTTGTGACAGGCAAAGGGAACGGGTCGACAAAAATTGGCCCAGGAAAATCCAAACTTGAGCATGTGCTGGGATCGTGAGTTCGTTTGCAGCCAGGTTTCCCTTGGATGCCGGAGGATTTGCAGATGAAGGCAGAGGATCTTCTTTCGCAATTGCCATCTCGTGCCGCAATTCCGCAGATTTGGACTTCATTGGCTTGGTTGGATCGTTTCAAAGTGGTTTTCTCACAACAGGGCCTGCTTTCAATTTACTTTTTGTGGCAGTGATCAGCTGCCCAATGTTCAGGTGCTGTGCTGCGTGAAGGAGCTTCTCGAGCAATTTGTGCCAGAGGTTGGACCCGGCGGCAAGAAGGATTATCTTGCTCATGCATCCTTTCATTTTGCACTCCATCGCCAATGGTGTCGGCTGCGTTTCTACGAGCCTCCGCTTTCTCTTTTTAACAATTTGTTTTTCCCTGCCTGAGTATGTGTGGGGGCATGGTTGTAGCCGGTATGTTGTTTTTCATTTCTATGTTTTTCTTCCTTTTCTTTGGCTCCGCCCATTGAGGACGAGCCTGCTTGGCGCGGATGGCCATTTCCCATCAATGCCCAGGGCGAAGGTCCAGACATTGGGCACTACTGCCAGGACATCTTGAAGTTCGGAAATCGATTCCTGACTGCCGCGAACTTGCGACCGGTGGGCCCACGGCAGTTGCCACAAGCACTGCAGATGTCAGCGCAGCGCTCTTTGGAAGAGAGGAGACTGTAGACTCTGGTGCATTTGGGTGTAGGGCGCTCATTTGACAATGTTTTAATTAAACCTGTTGTTTGTTGGAAATGTTTCTGAAGAATTCTTGCCTTGGCACCCATGCAGGAACAAGTCGCTGCTGTCTCAGTGCTTCTTTTCGGAACGCTTCACAGATGAGTATTTGGACCTGGTGCACCCGTGCGGTGTGAAGTTGGCATGCCAGTATCCTCTCACCTTGATCCTTGGATTAGATGGCAAATTCAGGGGGACCTTTGAACGCATCAGTTTGATCTTTCCAGTGGCGCAAGGGACATGAAAGGGTCGAAGCATGCAGCCAAGGGTGTTTTTCCCATGCGCCAGGTGAGGGTGACTAGATTTTATTAGGGTTGTCTGCTTCTTCCTTTTTCCTTTTTCCTCCCTTCCTCTTCAAGCTTTAGCTCAGCGTGCGCAGGACCCGAACCTAGGAAACTATGCGGGTGTCAAGGCCCAAGGTCGCCGGCCCACGGTCCATGGTCCACAGTCCAAGGTCCACAAGCCAGGCACTTTCGCTGCTGCAGTTGCTGGTCGGTCCCAAGCGGCCTCCAGGATTGTAGAAGCATCGGCCAAACCATCTAGCTTTGTGCCTGGCTTGAGCTTGCCTCTCACCAGAGCTCCATTAAGCCTTGCTGGGACACGGTGGGCGCCAGGAGAAAGCCACACTTCAGCTTCCTTGAAGAATTTCAACAAGCAGACTGAGCGCAAAAGGAACAGCGCCTTGGCACACGCTTGGGTCCTGTTCTTTTTTTTGTTATTGAGCAGTGGGGTCCTGTCATAAGAATCAAGTTTGATTGTGGCCACTGCCTAGGGCATGCTGCCACCGCAGAGAACAGGAGGCAAAGCAAGAAAGCTTACGAGCCAACAAAGCCTGCTCTTAGAGGTCTCCGTGTTCAAAACGCAGCCCTTGAGCCTCGGCTGTCCCAGATGTTTGCTGCCCGTAAGTTGATCAGCCTCGTGCCCGTTTACCAGTTCTACAGTAAGCCAACTGCTCTGCCCAAAGCAGCTGGGTTTGCTCATCTAGTTCCATTGCAATCGGCAGATGCAGACGTCTTTGTGCTGGAGAAGCTGTCTGACATTGATGTCGTGAAGAATCAGAATCTGGCAACTGCGTTGCTGTGGTGCTATGGCTTTGGAAAGGTCCTGGCCGCCCGAGAGGACCTGTTGACTTTTATGGCTAAGCCTACACCTGAGAATGAGGCCAAATTTCTTCATTTCAGCACAGCTGCATTGGAAAAGAACATTGGGACCATTGGGATTCTTATCAAGGATTCCATGCTGGAGCATCTAGCCGGAGCACACAGTAAGTTTTTTTTTTGACACTACTATCCATGCAAATCCTGTGTGTACCCTTGAATGCCTGGCAGTGACCTTTCTTAGCAGCAGCACATGTACCAAAGGTATTTTCGTGTTTTGAAGGGTGTCTGAAAACAACTTTCCTTATCCTGTCCGGAAGCATGTGTTGTGTCAGAATGGTTGTGTGTTATTGATGGCTGGCTTGGCTGTGGCTAAGGCATCGTTCATTTTGTCTAGCCTTGAAAGCTTGTGGGGCTGCCAAGAAATCCAGATGGAAGATCTCTAATACTGGGGAGCTTCCCAGTCAAGTCGTTTGCAAATGCAGGCGCGTGTGCAGTTTACAATGTTGGGAAGATGCTTGGACCTTTCTCAGAAGTGTCCGAACCCTGGCCACAAAACGGAGCTTGGGGAGTGACAAATTCCGTAAAGGTTCGAAAGCTTAGGGGAAGTAGTTAGGTGCAGGCAGCGATCTTAGGTCAAAGGATCTAGGGTCAGGACTTGCACAGCACAAGACTTGGCTCATCGACTTGGGGAAAGATGATTTTGACCCTTGCCTTCGCCCTGTACAAACGACTGCCAGGCGGCACCAACCAGGACTCATTTAGGGAGGAAAATTGCCTTCAAGTTAGGGTTTGTAAGGCCATTGTGAAAAGAAGGTCATCACTAGCTTTTGCTTTCATGCCTGGACGGTGCAAACCAGCAGTCGTTGACATGCTTTTTTTGCACTCCCAATAGACTCCTGGTTCGTGCCAACCACAGCGGGTCGCGCATTGAAGGGTCAATCTACGCATCCAAGGGTTGCACAAGGATCCAGAATTTTGCATCCAAGGGTCAAGAGTTGCATTCAAGGGTCCTTGGCTAGCAACTTCTAAGGTTTAGGTCATTTTGATGTAAGACAAACTTGCTACCAGTGGATCATACCCGTGAACACTACCTCCCTGGTACTTCTCAAAAAGCTCACCTGATTTCGAAACAGAACCAAGATAGGTCGTGTTTTCTTCAAACATTGAGTTTGTTCAAGTTTCCTTTTTTGTTCGGGGCCATCCTTGTTGAATTTGATTTGCTAAGGAAGACGAGTTGCTGAGCCAGCCGCACTCAAGTGAAGGAGCGGTGGTGTATGCTGGCGGGTGCCCCCCAAGAACTGGCAGGTCCAGAAGGGTTCCTCTTTCCGCCAAAAAGGTGGAAGCCATTGCAATCCGATGCCCAGTGAGCCGCTCGAAAATTAAGGCTTGCAGAAAGGAAACCTTCACGGCGTGTGGCGAAGAGTCCACATACTAAGGCACATACTCTGGCGTTCAGTATCGAAGCACTAATGAGATACCCCTCATAGCCCAGGATGCCAAAGTGAATGTGCTGAAGCTGGCCACCCCGCCCACTTTGCCAGACGAATGGTCAGACCGGAACGGATCAGATGTACCACTTTTCTGGTGTGAATCAAAACCGATTGCCTTCTTTCTTGCTCTCATCGACGACTGGCATGTGCAAGCCATTTTTGATTGCACACCTGGAACAGGTGCTTGCCTTGAAGCAGAACTGACTCGGGGTGTTGCGTATCACGGGTGCTGTAGGAACCTCAGTTTGTGTGCATGATCTTTGCTGTGACGCTTCGCTTTCTCTTTCCATGCAAGTTTTCTTAAAACAGCCTCCGGCAAATATCCGCGAGCATGCATAAATTGATTTTGCTGGTGTAGAAATGTGCTCTTGAATCAGAAGCTGGCAAAAAGTTTACTGATTTGGAAATTCATGCGTCGAGGCATGCCGGTTTTTAAAGCAGCAAGTTCATCTTTTTGTATGAATTAAGGCCATAGTGTTCTGTCAGTTGGTTTATGTGTTGGCGCAGTTGTGTAAGCAATAAAGAAAGACACTTTTGCAATTTTTGTAGAACTTCGTTTGTGCCAGTTCCCATTCGTATACGCAGGCTTTCAGATGCAAAGGCCTAAGGCCTAGCAGGTGCAACGTTAAAACTAGATAAACTAAACAGGCATGCGCGCTATATATATAGACTGCGCAAAAAAGGAGGACGAAGAGGACAAAACGAAACAAAGCACGAAGACGAAGAGTGCAAAAAGGACGTAGAGGACAAAAAGAACGAACAGCTAATTGCCTCCAATTCCGTAGACCGCAATGATTCTTACTGGCGTAGACCCAATGTTTCTAGCACAGCAGAAGACAGCTGACAGAGCAACATATTTCACCAGACACACCTGCTACGACGATGTATTCCTCTTCTTTATTCATTGCCTGCTTCTGTGCTGTTTTCATCTCTTAGGTTTAAATCAGCCCCATCTTCAGTGGCTGTCTGCTGTCGCAGACCGATCGGCGTGTGCCTTGGTTGCCCTTGAAGGCAGCTCGCTATTCAGTGAAGACGGTGCCAAAAACGCAAAGAAATATTTCCCCGAAATTCTTTCAAGCCTGGTGAAGAACCAGGGTGGAGATTGCGAAGATGAAGAACCCATGGAACCAGGGAGCCCACTTGACGATGAGACCCAGGGCTGATTTGTTGATTGCTTCTGCAAAAGTCAGCAGTGGAAAGCCACACTCAGCTTGATTGGTTCGCTGAAGGTTTGCAGTCCATGGTCCATGGTCCTTCAAGTCCTTCAAAGTGTCATTTTGCCAGTGTTGGCTCGTCCCTGCTGACTTGTCATCGCAGTAGGCAGCTTCAGTTTTGATTTTTCATTGCCTGTAGACAAAACCATGACAACTCGGGAAAATGACATGCTGCCCTCGATTCAGTGGTCAGCGGCACCAACTCAGCATGACACTGTGCCAGTCTAATTTTTTAAACCCTGTTTTGAGATCCACCATAGTCAGCCGCTTCCCCGAATGGGTGCCAGGCTGATGGAGTAGCTGCAAGATCCTTCCGCCACCCACTTCTTCCTTCTACTGATACTTGAAGGCTGGTGGGATGCATGGCTGCAAGCCGGGCATTCTATAAGTGGTTTGATATTTGATAATTTCAGATTGCAGCATCGAAGGCTTCAATGAAACTCTTGCCTCAGTTTCTGGCAGCCACTCATCTCTTTCTCATGTCCGCACCCTGTGGCCCAAGCGCTCCTTGCAAGTGGTTCCAGGTTTACGGTCCACGGTCCTTCATCCATGGCCCGTTGGCGGAATGGTGTGCCAACAACAAGGCTCTGGAAGAAAACAAAAATACCTGAAAAATCACAAAGAAAAAGATCTGGAGGCAATCCAGTGAGCAAGGTTGCGCAGGAAGGCCTAGTGGTTCCAAAGGCGAGAAAAGCTTTTGCCCTTTTCTTGAAGGAGAGGTCTTGTGTCAAGGCAGGAGCTTCCAAACTTGAATATGCAGCAGAAATGAAAAGACTTGGCAAAGTTTGGTCTTCCCTCGGGGATGCAGAAAAAAAACCGTACGAAGATCAAAGCACGGCTGAGTTTCTGGCCCGGCGCACTGCTTTGTTGCAGATGGGGGTCCCCTTGCGACACATCACTTGCGCAGCTGCCAAGCAAAGGGGAAGCCAGCCGCAGCTGAGTGATCCTGAGCCGGCTGCTGGTTCCATGGTGAAGCTCGGGGGACAATATGTGGTCGACACCGTTCTTGGTGAAGGCACATATGGAAAAGTGCTTGCTGGCAGATGCCGGTATGGTAGCCCGTGTGCCCTGAAGGTATTCAATGGCCTCCATGCCCGGGTGGAATGCGAGCAAGAGGTTCAGAACTACCAGCTCTTAGATGGGAAGCTGAGTGTGAAGGAGCGCAGGTTCTTTCCTGTGCTGCTTGATGCCGATCATTGTGGCGAACCATGGCCTTGGATGGCAGTGACACTTGGTGGGCCAAGCTTGGCGAACCGGTTGGGATCAGGAAAGTTGAGCCCTGACATGGTGAGCGTTGTTGCCAACCAGCTGCAAAGTGCTTTGCGTATCCTTCATCAACGGGCTTCACTTCTACATCTCGATGTCAAACCTTCCAACTGCCTGTGGTTGGAAGAAATGCAGCTCCTTCAGCTTTGCGACCTCGGCATGGCGGAGGTTCAGATTTCTGTGTCTGCCCAGCATCAAGCTTTGGGCTTGAGGGGCCATCATGGAAAAGTGGTTGAGCAGCCCAGAGGTCAGGCATACGTGACAGCTTTGCACAGGCCGCCTGAATTGTTCAACCTCCAGAATGCCCAGTTGTGCACATTGCAGAAGCTGCTTTCTCCTGCTGTGGACATGTGGAGCTACGGCTGTGTCGTTTATGAGGCAGCAGCTGGGAAGCCGCTCATGAAGCTTACGAAGCCAGTCAATGCAAGCGCTCAGCGAGGTGTGGCTGAATGGTGCCAACACCACAAGCAAATGTGTGGAAAGGGGTACCAGAAAATGCTAGGGAACAATTTCAAGACTTGCTTTCCCGCCCGCTTGAGTGTGCATGACCGCTGGGCCGAAGTGATTTTGAATGCCTGCGCTCCTGAGCCAATCTCCAGGCAGTGGAAGCAGGCAGTAGTTAACAGTGTTTAAAGGGGTTTTGGTCCACAGGTCCATGGTTCAGAATGGTCCATAGTCCTCGGTCCATCTAGGTCCAAAGTAGTGTGACATCACAGCGGAACGCTGTGCAGGGGCGAAAAAAGGAGTGCACAGCTTGATCTGTAGCTGCATCATCCATCAGTGCACAACTCACAGATTTTATTGATGATTCGACATTTTGAAGATTGTACTGCGCACCTGCCAGGTGATCCTCGAACCTTTGGCCAGAATCGATCTTTTTCGAGTCGGTGTGAAAAAGCTGTTTCGCAGCTCTTGGGAACAGGGTTGGCTTAATATTTTTCGGGCACCCTGGAACAGCAACCAAGAAATAGCGGTTGTTTTCTTTTTCTTGCGGTTTTCTTTGCAATACAAATGGCACAATTCACTTTTGGAAACATAAAATACACACAGCCAGCTGGAAATAACACAGCTTAGCAGGAAAATTCACCGAAATTGCGCAATTCACCCTAGATCTTTGCACGCGCACACAGATACACACTGTGCACTGTAGATGGCGCAATTCACTTTTGGAAAAAAAATATCTATAAGTACACACAGCCAGCTGTAAATAACGCAATTCAGCAGGAGAAACTCACCATAATTAGGGAATTGCTTCTGGATTTGCACGCGCACTCACACACACACACAGATACACGGTGCACTCTATATGACGCAATTCACTTGTGGAGACAAAAAATCCAGACAGACAGCTGTAAATGACATAGTTCACCAGAAAAAAAAATCACTTCCATTCACTTCCCCCTATTCAAACTTTTCAAGTGCCAGTGCTATTCAAACTTTTCTCTGAAGGGTATTCTTTCGAGCACATGTCCCCTGTGCCCTCAAGCCAAGACACATAGATGGCGCAATTCAAAGTTATGGTTTTCCCAAAAAAAATGGATCCCAAATTCAGTGCGATCTCAGTACTAAAACTAAATTAGATTAGAGGAAAAACAGCTTGTTGTCAACCAGATGTGTTGGGAACCTATAGATGGCGCAATTACCCCTGTGTTCAAAAAACCTATAGATGGCTCAATTCAAGAATCCGCTCCATCTACTTTCACATTGGTGTATAAATATATATATATATATATTTATATTTATATATGGATAAATGGAGGTTTCAATGGGAAACATATTGCTATACATATGGGGAGATTTTCCATTGCCATGTTTAGTTGCCAGACGGCAGGTGCGATTTGATGTTGCTAGTGTAAGTATTGATGTGGTGTCAAGGTTTGTTCGTTTCAGCTACTAAATCTATCACCTTTTCAAAACATAAAATCAAGAGTTGAACGTTGAACAGATTCTGTGAGTATCATGCAGCTTTGCAGGCATATCCATGCATGTATGTAGCATGATGTAGCATTTGTTCGCAGGCTACCACTAGATGCTTGCATTTAATTCTGTGTGTATATTTATATATATATATATATATGTATACATGCATTATATATAGAACAAAGTTTTTCAGCAAAAAACTAGATAGATACCTATGCACACACACACACCAACCCCTAAAAAGAAAAAACCGGTTCAATTTATCACCGTTTCAGACTCGGACTCTTCGTTTTTTTGGGTTACTAGATAGATAGATAGATAGATAGATAGATAGATAGATAGATAGATAGATAGATATCTCTAGACCCCCCAAATACCAAAAAAAAAAGGCAAAAGGCCATGAACTTCCCGGGTAAAAAAACGGTGGCATTTTTGCAGGCCCCTGCACGCTCAGGATGCTCGGGCCTTGATCAACTTCGAGAGTCTGGAATGGAATTTGTCACCTGGCGGCATGTCCTCATGTTTGAGATACCGTATCGCGTGTTTTTGTACATTTGAAGGTTTTTTTTTGATACGGCTAAATGTAAATGTGGATGTGCTGTATGTCATAGATATGTACATTTACACATATACATGGTATGATTGGCATTTTGTATTCCGTGTGTACATTCACATATATGGGGAATCACCCCAAAGTGGGCGTATTCAGATCTGCAAAAGATTGTCAGTTGCCCGGATCAATGCTGGTGGGGAACCGCAACGAGATTTTTGAGCCTGTGCTTCGATCTCGACATATCTCCCTTTGTCATCCCACCCAAAAGGTAACCCCCAACATTTGCTTCAACACGGCCAAAATATCGTAAGGATTCATGATGTTTGAAACATGACCCCATTGAGTTCTTGAATTGTTGATCCTCCCACTAAGGCAGGATTTGCTGACCACTTTCTGGAAAAAGTTGAAGCACCCCGCATGGGTCACACGTCCGGATATCCTGCAAGTACTATCGCGGCGGATCCATATGCATCACAACATGGAGCGCTGTGTCGAAGCGGAGCTTGAGGAGATTTTTTTCACAGGGAAGTGAGCGTGTGATAGCGGGTGGCAGTAATTGTCAAGTTCGGCAGGTTCGGGATCTCCCTTTGGATGTTTCTACAATGGGATCAACTAGAAATGCGCAGAATCGAAGCTGTTCCATGAATGGCAGGTGTTCTTTGAACAAAGATTTGGCCCAAGTGTCGGCAATATATGCTGTACATCTCCATACTTATGCATAAATGGAGTTTTTGGAAATAGCATGTGCATCTGGCCACGTACATCAGTTTTTTTTTTAAATGGCGAACTGGTAGCACTACATTCCGAGCAAACTTTTGAAAACATTGGTTCTGGTGAAGTTTAGCGGCTTGATGTTCTGCCACAACACCAAGAACTTAACAGAAACACCATAGATTTTGTGGGGTGATTTTTCTCTGAAATTCTTGTCACCTGTCCAGGACTACATCCTTCAATTGGAAAAGTCCAAGTCTGATGCCATGCAACAAGCCATGGCGACTCAGCTGGTTGTGTGGGTCTGTACGCTGGGAAGGCCAATGTTCAATCAAACAAAATCAGCAAAATCCATCTATCAAAGGATGATAGTTTGACATTTTCTTTGGTGGGTGGATTGTCCTGCAGAAACGCCAGCTTGGGATCTATCCAACAGGATTCTTGCTATTGATCGCAACTGGTGCGTCCCCTGCCATCAAAAAAGTATGGCTTTGTTTGAAAATCCGCTGCTCGAAAATCCCATGGTTTATCATACTGTAATGTTTCATAATGTTTCCATATGGTCAGCTCATGGCAGCCCTCATTTCGGGGCAACCCAAGGGGCTGGGTAGCCCTGGGTGAGACCGCGGCTCAGGTCGCCAAACATGAGGATGCGGATACCAGCGACGAACCCCTTCGCCGAATCCATGGTTTTTGGCACACCTTTCACCGCGGGACGCGGAAGGGTGATCCACGGCCGGTCACACCTGTGGCTCAGCACAAGGGCAGGTAAAATTGGTGTTTCTTGAAGGGGGGGATCAAATAGTTCACTTTATGTGGGGGGGTCCATAAATGGGTGATGCCCAAAATGGATTAAAATGGATCAAAATGGATGGTTTACGTTTAAAATTCTAGAATCTGAATCCTATTAACATGGATGATTTAGGGGTATCCCCATTTTAGGAAACCTCCATTTAAATGTGTTTCATTTTTAGGTCTTTTGGTACCGACACAATGCTCTACTTCGGGAGGTGGTTCCCCATTCTAACACCTGATTTTGCGCATGTTCTAGATGGTGCTGGCCGGTTTGTTTTTATTCTTCAGGTTTTTCCCCCAAAGCTAGTAAATCTATGTAAATCTTCATGTTCCCCATATAAAAATCGGAAAAAAAATCGTCCAATTGAGGGCTAAATTTGTCCCGTTTTCATGTTCACACAAAGCCATATTCATGATGGTCACACCCATGCCTACTCAGCACCTGAGGCAAAGACAGAGTTATATCTTCCAGCGCTCAACGGAAGCGGTTGGATCCAACCCAGACGAGACAAGGCTCGGCACAGCGACGCGCCTGAACTTTCAGCTGCTTGGAACTGAAGAGCGTGTGGCAATATAATCATTAACAACGAGGATTTTCCATAAGATTTCAATGGGAAAACCCTGTGGACATAGGTTGGATGGTAGTGTTCACCAAGCTTTTTGTGGGGATTTGTTCAATAAATGTACATAGGGAATTGATGGGATGAGTTGCTCAACAAAGGTGGGCTGCTGTGTTGTGCCCCGGCCCTAGGGTGCATCAAGATGATTAGATCAATTAGTTGTTGACGACCTGTAGCTTCGCTGGAGTCTTATGGCATATTTGGATAATTCTACCACAGTTCGTCCAAAAGAGTACAGTAGTTAACCCCTGGGTTTAACAGGACATTGTTTGGACATGACGGATTTAGATGGATTTAGCGTGGTGAGGGAGCTGAAGTACTAAGGAGCGATTGGGGCATCTATGTTCCCAAAGCCATGGGGAGCCGTTTGGGGCTACAGAGTTTCCCAACCCATGAGGAGTTCCCTGGGATTGCCCCAAGGACGGTCCTTTGAAGACCATGACCACGGTGAAGTCTGCCCCAGAGCTACGAGGGAAGAAATCCCAAACGCCCAAGCGGGGCAAGGTGCCATTGATGACGGCTGGAGCGTTACAGGCAGGGTGGGGTGAACAAACCTAGGGATTTGAGCCACAAAGTATGGGATGAGATAGGAATTTTCAATCAATTTCAGATGATTTGGGAGGTGATTTGGGATCAGAGGGATATTCCGAGAGGGGTTGAAAACAGGAAGGCGATCTGGAGAGCTTCACCGAAAATTGCCGGCCAAAGCCTAAACCTGAGATTGAGAATCATCCCATAGAGATGGTGATGGTGGAGGTTTGCAGCAGTTTTCATCCCAGGAAAGTCTCACCCCGGTTGACCAACATTTCTTCAAAGGGTTGGAGGCAGCCCTGAATATGAAACTCCAAGGCCATAGGAATTTGTAGGAGAATGAGCATGGGGTTTATCATGTTTTATCTTAGTTTGTAGAGGGTGGACGTTTCCACTCTCTGCCTTTGAAGATGCATAGTAATGGATCTTATTTGGGTCAACTTTGAAAATTGAATATCTTGCCGTAAATTCGAATATGCAGCCTAAATCACGCTAATCATCACAATATGAAAATATGTTCATTTTACATCATGATGCATCATTAATCAAATGTATATACAGCATACAATATATATATATATATTGTGATATATTTACATATTATGTATATGCATTTATTATTTATTGTTATATAATTTACTTTTATATAGATATATTGTGATCATAATTCACAATACTAAGTGAAAATATGATGTGGTACTTTGTATCTAAGATTTACCATGCTGCATTCCTGTGGACAGATGAGCCCTAGCCGCAGGACGCAGCTAGCGTTGACCTGGACCAGGATCGGTTTACTCCTCCCACATCAATGCGCGGCAAAAACGAAGCGGATCCCCGGATTCGCTGAGCAGAAGATATCTGATGTTAGCATTGGTTGCAGTACCCCATTCGAAATGGTGGATTTGGTGATGTTCCCATTGGTCAACTCACTCGAAATGGGTGAATGATGTTTCCCCAGAAATGGTGAATCTGACTGGAAATATGTTGAATATATCCTTTTTTTTCTGGCTGGCCCCCTGGATCGCCTAAGGATCGCAAGATGTGGTGGTACCAGTCTGGCCTAGAGGAGCATCGCTTGTCCATTGCCAGGTCCGGACCCATGGGACTGGAGAAATCTGAGATCTTCGGGACATGGAATCCGATCCGTGTTCCCCATTTCTTTGGGGAACTATGATGAAAAGTATCAACCGTATAGAAACTAAAGAATTACATCCTAAGTTTGGGGTTGAAGATGGACCTAGATCTCCTCACCCGTCTGTTATCCAGCAAGATCAAGCGTGCAGATTTCTGTAGTCGATGTGCAGATGTATGAACATAAGTTCCTTTGGATTTCTGATCGACTTGTTGAACAGATAGAACTGCAAGATGTTGCAGTTTATCTATATACATCTGACAATCTAAATTTAGATCGTTCTATATATCTAGATCTGAATGCTGAACAATTACATAAATATTATGCCAGTAGAATTTAGGTATCAATATATATATATATATATATATACACACTATATAACTATATATACAGAAGATTGTGTGTATTCCTGCGCTGTCAAATTTTGTTTCCCTTCCCTGGCTTGCAGAACCGAAGAGTTGGTCGCCTCCAAACGCGCACCGCAGCTCCCACACTTGGTGCATCCGGCGCCGGTGGATCGGCGCACAGCTGGACGACTGGGAGCGGTCACGGCACACTTTGGGCTCCTTGCCTCGGTGTGGGATTTGACGTGGTGATAGATGTTATATAACCATAGTTGCTTGGGAAAAAAAAATGATTTAATGAAGCGTTACGGTGGTAAACCAAATAATCAATGTGGAAAACCCAACAGGAATGGGATATAGTATGGATATTAATGGGATTAGTATGGGTTAATATTATAGTGGGATAATAACGGATCATGCTTAACAGAACTATAATGGTCACCATTCCCAATCGGGTGGGATGACTTGAAACTACCCCCTAATGAGCCGCCCAATGGTTGGTTAATGGTGATGGTGTGTGTGACATTGGGTTTTCCGCATTTTTTTTGGGGGGGAAGGTGAAGTGAAACCTTTGAGCTGATGATTTTTGAAGATATCTTGGGTTATCCCCCTGACCCGCTCGCTAAGAGTGGATATTGATAATCGGCTGATAGTAGTACACACGTTTTGACATCCTGGCAGTGAGACTTAGTGTCTGTTGGGGGGACCAGCAGCTGTGATGGATGGCCAAGAATTGTAGTGTCCATTGACTCAAATCATTGGTTCTCATCCCTGTATTAAACACCCCCAATGTTAATGGTTCCAAATATGTGTATATAGTACGACAAATACTTAGAACATCATTTGGAAAACGCTAAAAAAAAATCTAACGGGGTAGGATGTTCTAAGTATGATACTTAGAACATATACTTNCAAATACTTAGAACATCATTTGGAAAACGCTAAAAAAAAATCTAACGGGGTAGGATGTTCTAAGTATGATACTTAGAACATATACTTAAAACACCCCCCGAATCCCATACTTAGAACATAATAGGG
>BGPT01000288.1:13922-26557 GCA_003297045.1 Symbiodinium sp. clade C Y103
TTTTTCATGGAGGAGGCTGAGTCTGATGCAGCTCTGGATGCCATGCAAAGATGCCTGCAGCATTATGTTTGGCTGCAAGAGCATGTGGCACAGCCATGCCTGTTCCAGCTAGTGCCCAAATTCCATTGGGCATACCACCTTGCTCAGATGTGCAGGTGGCAAAATCCCAAGTTTTTTTGGACCTATAGGCAAGAATCTTGGGTAGGCAGCATGGCGACAGTGGCTCATTCTTGTAGCCATGGGAACAAAAATACAAAGCTGTCAGAAAGCTTTTGTGAAAAATATTTGCTGGGCCTCCAGCTCAGACTTAACCAATGAGGCTTGCAAAAATGCCATAGAGCCTGNAAGCTGTCAGAAAGCTTTTGTGAAAAATATTTGCTGGGCCTCCAGCTCAGACTTAACCAATGAGGCTTGCAAAAATGCCATAGAGCCTGAATCCCATGGGAAGAGCCACTATGGCTTGGAAAAAAGCCACACAAGTTGGGAGGCTTGCAATAAAGCCAAGCCCAAGGCCAGAAATCAGTTGGAGGCCTGAAAGAAGGCCCTGCTTTCATGTATATATGCTGGGGCTTGGAACAAAGCCACACAAGTTCAGAGGCTTGCAATAAAGTTGGAGGCCTGAAAGAAGGCCCTGCTTTGATGTATATATGCTGGGGCTTGGAACAAAGCGACACAAGTTGAGAGGCTTGCAATAAAGCCAAGCCCAAGGCCAGAAAGCAGTTGGAGGCCTGAAAGAAGGCCCTGCTTTGATGCAAAAAATGTTGGGGCTGGGAACAAAGCCACACAAGTTGAGAGGCTTGCAATAAAGCCAAGCCCTAAACCAGAAAGCAGTTGGAGGCCTGAAAGAAGGCCCTGCTTTGATGCAAAAAATGCTGGGGCTTGAAATAAGGCCACACAAGTTGAGAGGCTTGCAATANAAACCAGAAAGCAGTTGGAGGCCTGAAAGAAGGCCCTGCTTTGATGCAAAAAATGCTGGGGCTTGAAATAAGGCCACACAAGTTGAGAGGCTTGCAATACAGCCAAGCCCAACACCAGAAAGCAGTTGGAGGCTTTAGTTACTGGGCAAGGTGTGAAAATGAATGATTTCAGGGGCTGACTATGTATTTCATTCTATGACCTTAGAATTAAATACATAGTCAGCCCCATTGGTGANATGATTTCAGGGGCTGACTATGTATTTCATTCTATGACCTTAGAATTAAATACATAGTCAGCCCCATTGGTGAGAAATGACACATATTTGGCTCAAAGGTAAAGTTAATTCTGTGACCAGTGGATGCTGCTGTGAGAAAAAAAAGCATGTGCTTTCATGTTGCCAATGCCAAAAAAATATCAAAATTATTGAAAAATATATACCAAAAAAATTCAGTCATGATTGAAAAAAAATCAATCGCGATTGAAAAATTTTCAATAATTATTGAAAAAAAATCAATCCTGATTTCAATCCTGAGATTGAAAACGTGATTGAAAAAATCAATATTTTCGGTTTTTCAATCGCGATTGAAACAAACTCAGGATTGAACAATTTCAATCTTCGGACCCTCAGGGTAGTGCTTTTTGAGTTATAACTAGTTATAACTCAAAGTTAGCCAAAAAGTTATGCAGAGTTATTTTGAAGTTAGTTCATGTCTTTTTGAGTTCTCAATTTTTTGATATATATATATAATTCATTCATTTATAGCGGCTTTTTTCGGGTAAATTGGCGGCAAATTTACTAGTTACATATGGTTTCGAATTTTGAGGGGAAAGGGAATTTTATGTAGTTTATATATCTAAAGGGTGTTGCGGTTGAAACCGCCGGGTATGGACAACAAGGGGCGAGAGTGGAGGAGCGGCGCCAACCGCTCAAAAATAATATATAAATATATATAAATATATTTATATATATTTATATATTTATATATTTATATATTTATATATTTATATATAAGGAATCATTTAGACATAAATTAAAGCGGTTATACACTGCTGCTGCATCCAAGGGGCAATGTGCCAAACGTAATAAGCGGTAGCAACCGCTATAAACATTATAAAGTAAGGACAACGAAAATGTTTTGTTCATGTCAGCAGGGTGATGGTTCCATCGTTGCTCTGTGAGAAGAAGGAAGTTCGAAGACTTTGGCTGGCTTCCTGCATGCTTAGCGGTTGATAGTCATCTTGCAGAATCCACCGGCTCCAAAGGAAATTTGGTTCAGCTTCCCGAGTTTTTTTTCTGTTGAAAACAACTCACAACCATGCCAGCTTTGTAATGGCCATCTTCAGCAAACAAGAGAATGTTGCCCAGGTTGTAAACCTGACCATAAGGTCCTCGAACGCCTTTTCCAAACAAAATGTCTTCCATGGGCTGTTTCCGGAGTGGTTGGAGCAATTGTGGATCGAAGCTTTTGTGCAGCAACTGGTTGATATCACGTTCCAGCCATCTCGCCAGAATACTGCGTTCGAAGCCTTGGAGTCGTTTTATTCGAGGGGCTAAGTCGGATTTGAAGGTTTTGTTTTTCCTTTCAGTCGGCCAAGTATCCATCAAGTAGTTAGACAAAGCCACCTGACTTTCAATATGGGTATTGAAATGATGCTTCGGCCGTATCATGTCTGAGCTGTAGGTAGCTATGAATAGCCGCATGTGTTCTTCTTGAAGTGCTGACAAACCATGAACTTGTTCTGGGTGCAGCTTTGCATTGAGAATGCAAGTGCGTAGCGTGTTCAGTGCGACTAGTGACCGAATCGGTTGCTGCAATACTGGAACATCCACAAGAAGCATCTGCGCAAAATGGGTCATGAGAATAAGTAGTTGAAGAGTTATCGGACTTGAGCAATTTTGGGGAGGCCAGAGTCTTCAGGCTCGTGCTATCCATAGTTCCAATCTGCATGCTTTGCTCCCAATTGATTTCCAAGAATTGCAATAGGTCTGAACGCAGAACTGAAGCTGCTACACCTGCATGCCAAAACAATCCTAGCTCCAAACAACATATGCCATTGCACCAGGTGCAATGCATGGCGTCATAAACGAAGCGACTGGGCTTCAGCAATTCCCAAATCCTATCATCCAATGCAAAAACGAAAGTGTTCAACTTCCAACCGGATAATTTTTCCGCCTCTTCCAAACGCGGTTTTGTTCGCAAAGCTGTGAGGTGGTTCAATGTATTTCGCATTGTTTCATCGGTTGCAGGTCAGAAATCACTAAAGGTCGTGTGGTCAATGCTGAAGTATCCATCTACTTCATTGCCCTTACTGATGCAGTTGCCACATCGAATGCATGGCCTCAAGCCAGCAGCTCCCTTGTGTGATGCCGCTGCTCCCTTGTGTGATGCCGCTTTTTTGATGCCATCCTCATCTGCTAGAACATAGAGCGGCTTCGTAACCACAAGGTTTTCGCCTATCAGCAAGCCATTGAAATATGGTAGAGAAGCACAGATGATCATGGTCAGTGCTTGCGGTAGACCACCAGGTAATGCTTCAAGCATTTCAGTACGCAGTACACCCAATGGCATCCAAAGAAGATCTGAACGAAAGGGAATCAAGCAGTTCCAGCAAAAATAGACACACCAACTCCGACGTTTGTTGTCCGGAGCAATGACGTTACCTGGAACTGCTTCATCCAGGTAGATGCAACCTGGGATTGCTTCGTCACCCCTCTGTGTGTGGACCACAGTGCGCTCAAAGAAAGCTTTAAGAGCTGCGGATCTTTCACAAAGGGTATCCAAATAGAATTGCAAATTCACTGTGCAAAGTCCAGTAGCATCATCATAGTTCAGGGCTCCACTTAGGTCACGAAATCTTTGCTCAAAAGGGATCCCGTGATGTTCTCGGTCTGGTTCGTTGCGAAGTTTCGCCACGACCTTTCTGACAGCAGCGTCAGTCACACCAGGTAAACCATAGCAATGAAAAAAATCTTCCACCTTGCGCTTTGGCATGGGGAGACCATGGCATGGACTAGGGTTGCCTCCACAATTCTATGTGGATATGTGGAATGTCATCTGAAAAATGATTATATACGCAATTGATGATTTCTGCGCCAGCAATGGATTTCTTTAGGAGAGAAGAAGTTTATAACATAGAGTATTTACATTGCAGGCATACATAGTATCTTTAACAAATGCATTCTTTGCGAGGAGCAACCAATAAAATCAGACACATGTCTCACGGCGGCATTTGTCACCGCTTACATGATCTCAACAAATGTGTCCTCATGTACATGTGCGGGTATTTCTGTCAAACATGATCACTTGAAGTTAAGTATTAAACGGAAGGACAAAGGTCTCTTTATGCTTTCAGCGGTCAGAACCGCTTTTCTTAAAGCGGTTCGAACCGCTCCCTTGCCGCTATAGCGGTCAGAACCGCCCCCTTCCCACAATTCTTTTTGGACCACTCACTTCTTTGCAGCTGGCTTCTTCATAGCCTTCATTGCGCCAGCTTTGGGCTTAGCTTTGGGGCGAGGCTTAGCTGTGGCTTTGTGCTTTTTCAGTCCAAGAACCTCTTCGATCGGTTTGTTCCAGTCCTTCTCCTCGATGTGGTGGGCCAGGTACACGAATCTGAAGCTGCACTTGAAGTCGTCGTGCGCCAAGTCCCACGCACGGACAATCTCCTCCATCAGGTCAAAAGTCCTTTTCCCCGAAAACTTCACAGACGTGAGGTGCTCTCCAGTGAACGCCAGCGCAACATCCATCATCTTGTCCTTGATCTCCAGCTGCAGAACTTTTTGGTTCGGCCACACTTCAGGCATTTGCACCACCCAGCACGGTGAGCCTTCTCTTCTGCTTCTGCTAACAAAGGACTTGTAGTACCGCTGGCCACCATCATCAGTTGCAACCTGTTGATAGTCGATCTCCTCCAACTTGAGGTAGGACCCCATGGACACGCCATTTGGCACGTAGATCCTAAATGGATCAAAGAAATATAAGGGTTTCAAAACAACACATTTCAAGATTCATATCTATATATACATATTTTTGAAATCCCATATGTAGTAGATATACTTCTACTGGGTGGTGTAACAGTATAAAGCTTGAGATCAGTGCAGCTAGAAACGCAGATCCTTGGAGTCTCAGCCTTGTAACCTGCTTGGCCGGCAAGTAGGCCTCGAAGTTCAAGACCTCCATTTCGAACAAACGGTGGATGTCGAACGAAAGGTATGGTACCTTTGACACCATCCACGCCATTGCCCTAAATCTCAACTGCTTTTGGTCCAACATCCCTGAATATAGACACCTTGTCAAAAATCTTGGGATATTAAAGCGGCGATATACCGCTGAAACAAGAACCTTCGACAAATGCGAATGGTCAGATATAAGTGGTGGTTTACCGCTGAATTATGAAACTCTAAAGACTTACATCTATATAAGCGGTGGTATACCGCTACATCAAACTCTAAAGAGATACGTCTATACAAGCGGTGGTATACCGCTGAAACACAAAACTCTAAAGAAGTTTGTGGAAAATGCTGCGTTATAGGTCGACCCGCCTTTTTCTTCCTATAGGTTGCGGACTGTAGTGGAGGTCAGTGTTAGTTTGCTATGGCTTCTTTGACCTCTTCGAAGAAATTTCCAATTTGATCCATCAAATTGGGGTCCATGTCATGCAGAAGCGGAAGGACTTCTTCGATCACACGAAGACATTGTTGGTGGTGCAACTTTTCGTATGGGTTCATTTTGTTCAATTCCCAGATGGGGCCATTGAACACTGGAACTCCCATGTTTGACTCATTGATGTCAGATGGGTTCAAGCCAGAGCGCTTCACCTGCGCACAAGTGAGCGCGATCCAAAAGTCAGCAAGGCACAAAGTGGTCGGCCCCAAGCCAATCTTTAAGCAAATGCTCCTGCACCACTCACGGCAACATTCAAGCTGCTCCCACTGCTCATCCGACCAGATTTCCGCTGCTCCAGCGATCAAGGATGCAAAGAGGAGGAGGCGCTCCGAGGCCATGGGTCGGATCAATTTGAAACGGAAGTTCGATGCGTATGAAAATGCTGAAGCCAATCTCTTTGGCTAAGTTGTTCGGTGAAATCATAAATGCTTCCTGTGCCTGTGTCGCTGCGTTTGTCCAAAGCATGCTGAATGCGTAAGAATCGACCAAGTGTGCCTTTCTTGTCAAAGATGCGTTTTTTCCTGAGACCAAATGTCAGAACGATATATGTTTATAGGTATGAACCCCAAAACCTTGAGAAATCCAACTTGAAAATTAAAACCGAAGTATATGGCATACAGCGGCATAACAACGCTTCTCATTGTTCTCTGTTGTCATCGGTTTCAAGAATGGTGTCATCGATTTCATTGAACGTAGCGTTCTCAACCCGAACCTTCATGTTCTATATATTTATATATATATATATACAACATTAGAATTGTAGCGGTGCATTCACCGCTTTAGCGGTATCTATTCACCGCTTTTCTCATCCACCCCGCACTCCCTTTTTTCCACTCCCATCTTCAGTTCATGGCTTCGACGATCGTCCGAACTTCCCCTTGTAGAAGTCCTGGTTTTGGCCTCCGCGAGGCTTCTCACGACCATACTGTGCCCGGTACCTCTGTCGGCGGCTCATGCTGTTCCAAAGGAGCCATTCATCTTCCGTATACTCTTCATCCCAAGAACTCCATGGCTCATCATACCAATAGTCTGCAGGATCCCAAGAACTGTCACCATATGGCTCCTGAGCAGCCATTATATGGTCTGGTGGATCCCAAGAACTCTGAGCAAACCCTTGGTCTTGATAGGCCACCTGACTAGCTGGCTCTTGACCAGCCGGAAGATCTCGAGCAGACCCCTGTCCAGCTCCAGTGGAATCCTGGCCCGGCTGCGCACCCCTATTCATGGGCTGAAATTGCTGAGCAATAGCATCCCAAAACTGCTCCTGCCCTGCAGCTGCATGAGGATCCAAAAATTTGGTCACCACGGCGTTCCCCGAAGTAGCTTGCTGCGGCACATGCATCGCCAACGAGTTCCACAGCTGATGCTGCAAGCACAGAAGGTCCACATTGGGTTCAGCCTGCACGGGACGCAACACATGTAATGTACATACAACCTTCTAAGATTTTCACAAAGGTCATCTTGAACCAACAAACTTATAGTTTCATTGGGAACTGAACCAGGAGGTTGCTGGCAATGGAGGAGACTTGCAAAACATCCCGGCCTTGACCTTGGGCTTGGCATACTTCATCACGTCATTGGTGGATGACGCTACCATCCTGGTTGAAGGCTGGTATTGACTTTTCTGTGAACATCTTCAGCGGTATATTGTCACCGCTTCTTCTGACAAACTTCTAGCCGTTTGACCGCTCCCTTTTCCCCCATTAAAAAATGTTTTGTGTAACAATCGTGCATGGTTCACTATTTCAAAACTTTGCTTTTAGGATTGATTCGAGTTGCCCATCAGAGCTGCTCGATGCTGTTGGCCGAGCAGGAAGGTCTTCCATTGACTCGCTTTTCCTTTGGTGCAACGCTCATCCCGTAAGATTGAAAGGGTTTCCCTTGTTTCATTTCTAATCCCAAATAGAGTTTGGAAACATAAAGTTTGATAAAGTGCATGCACGAAGCTGTGCTCGCATCTCCTCTGCAGAGAGTTCCACTGGAGCTGCAGGCCTTAGCCCTATTTTTCTTTGAACCATTTGTTCAAGGAAAGCAAAAATATAATCCGGTACAATAAGCAAAAACAAAATATTTAGATATTTAGAGGCCAAAAATATTGAAATAGTGTTTTTGCTCATTATACCAGATCTCCTATTCATATCTATTTTTTCCAAAGCAGTGGCTCACATTTCATCAAATAAAACATGAGACAACTTCCATCCAGTGAGGTTCTCTTCCAACACAGCATCATTTTGCTCAGGCTCCTGTAGTTGCTGGAGGATCTCACGTAGTTTTTCCACTGCCACTGCATCATCAGGTTCACATTCAGGTTCGGGTACTGGTGGATCCATTGGATTCGCTTTTGTTTGTTCAACTTCAAGTTCTTCTGGAGGTTCGGGTACTGGTGGATCTATTGGATTCGCTTCTGGTTGTTCAACTTCAAGTTCTTCTGGTTCATGGGGTTCAACTGGGGGATTCCTGACATGCATGCCAATTGATCCACATGTCATGCGATATAATTACATAATGACATATTATTTACATATATACAGACATACAAGAGTCAGGGTATATGGAGAGTATACGGTGGGTATACGGCAGTATACGGGGGTATACGGGGTATACGGGGGGTATACGGTGGGTATACGGGAGTATACGGGAGTATACGGTGGGTATACGGTGGGTATACGGTGGGTATACGGTGGGTATACGGTGGGTATACGGGAGTATACGGGAGTATACGGGAGTATACGGTGGGTGTACGGTGGGTATACGGTGGGTATACTGGAGTATACGGGACAAGTATTTTCTTGTATGACTTGTTTTGGGTTTGGACATGTTTTGTCAAAACTTTGGGGTTTAGGGTTTAGGATTTCTAGGGTTTTGGTTTTAGGTTGAAGCCAAAAGATTCCACCAAGAAACTCTACGCAGTATGGATCTTGAGAAACCGCTCGTTGCCTATCTTCTCTTCTGCGGCGGCGGGAGTGGGATCGGTCATCGGTCGACCTTTTCTTCCTTCTCTTGTGTTTTGTCTTCTCCAGCTCCTGGTCTGCAAGAGCCCACGCGGCGTAGAAATCCAACTGCTCAGATGGATCAGCCATGAGAGGACGAAGATGTTTTTCAAAAAAAGAAGGCTCAATTGGGAATATGAAACATGTTTATTGTTTCATTTGTTTCCGAATGATCTTGACCTTGTGCATTTCTTTGCCTTCACCTTTGCAAGGATCTGTTCCCTGAAGTGAGCCAGGCAAAGATTCCAAAAAGATAATCTTCAAATATATTGAAACAAAGTGTGCAACCCAAAGAACCATTCTTTCATAGGCCACCTCTGATAAGGTTTCCATCAAACTTAACCAGCGGTATGATGCCACAGCTCCCCAATACATGTCCGAAAAATCATGAAACCCCGGAAGCAGTCCAAGCCCTTTCAACCTTAAAACAGATACCATTTTTTGGGGGGGGAAGGCATTAAAGCAGCCCATATAGCTTTATAAATGCATATACATATATTGTTTGTAAATCGTTGCTACCCCTTAGACTCATTTGGTTCCAATCCTGAAACCTGCAAACCCATGATGGGAGTTCCAACCATATAAAGTCAGCCCTGCAAACGCATCTCAAGCTGTATATTGACAGCAACGCAAAATAGCGGAGATATGAAATTCTGAAACAGCGGTATTAGAAGCACCGCTCCCCCATGCACCCAGCCACCCCTGCCATGCAGAAACCGTTTTCTTTCTTCAATCGCAATCTCTTGTGCAGATGCGAGCCAGATCCGATGCCCCGTGTGTCAAAAAGCTGGAAACACAAAAGAGCCTTGCTCAAGTGGCCACTCTGCTGTTGCACAGAATGTTTTATCAAACACTCCATGATCAAGATCCCCCATATATATACATGGAACCTAAGTTGCCTCAGCTGACATCTTCTGCTCGGGAGCGCGTCTGAGCAGCCTGAGCAAGCTTTGCCAAAGCCTCATCCCCCATGTCACTAAGCGCCTTGGTGAAGGTCAGCACTCCATCAGCCTTTTGCTTCACCATCTTGCCAAGCTCCTTCATTTCATCGACCTCCAGGGGCAGATCGTCCATGACCTTTCCATCAGCCGTCATCTTGCTGTGATTCTTCACAACAGGCCTGCATTGCTTCAGGATGCCTTCCAAACCATCAGTTTCTTTCTGGAACTCATCGGTGCAATGGGGTGACTTCACAGCCTTCTTAGCTTCCTTCAGTGAAGCCTCAAGGATTCGGAGGCCTCGCCTGGCCTTGCCCAAGATCTCGTTGTTCGACTTCTTGGCAGCCTCTTTGTCTTCAGCAGACACCTTCGGCTTCCTGGCTGCCTTGGCTTTGGCCTTTCCTGCAGCCTTTCCCTTAGCCTTGGCCTTGGGAACTTTGGCTCCTTTGGACTGAATCCCTTCGTCCTCAGAGCTGCAGATCGACTCCCAATCTTTCAGGTAACCACGTCGTCCTCCTCCTCCTCCTGGGCTGCTTCTTCTCCTTCGCCATTGGCAATCTCTGGCTTCTTGCGCTTTCCAAGGCGTCGTTCTGCTTCCAAGACGCGAGATCGAACTTCCTCTTCGACCTTCTCGTGGGAGATCTTGAGGATGTGGACACGATACACTTTGCCGAACCTGAGACGGAAACAACGTGTAATTCAAAAAAATTAGCGAACCAGTAGTACCGCACAAGGCGGTGGCGGAAGTTTCAGGAATAGCAAACCTATAGGAGAGGTTCGTTGCTGTGAGTCATGGATGGCAGAGCAGATCCACTGATGGATCAAAAGGTGGTTGGAGCGTCGGCCTATCTATCTGTCTATCTATCTGCCTGCCTAACTAACTGACTAACTGATTGACTGACTGACTGACTAACTAACAAACTAACTAACTAACTAACTAACTAACTAACTAACTGACTCACTGACTAACTAACTAATTGACTAACTGACTAACTGACTAACTGACTAACTGACTAACCGATTAACTGACTAACTGACTAACTGACTAACTGACTAACTGACTAACTGACTAACTGACTAACCGATTAACTGACTAACTGACTAACTGACTAACTGACTAACTGACTAACTGACTAACTGACTAACTGACTAATCGACTAACTGACTAACTGACTAACTGACTAACTAACTAACTGACTCACTGACTAACTAACTAATTGATTAACTGACTAACTGACTAACTGACTAACTGACTAACCGATTAACTGACTAACGGACTAACCGACTAACCGACTAACCGACTAACTGACTAACTGACTAACTGACTAACTGACTAACTGACTAACTGACTAACTGATTAACTGATTAACTGACTAACTGACTAACTGACTAACTGACTAACTGAGTAAGTGACTAACTGACTAACTGACTAACTGACTAACTGACTAACTGACTAACTGACTAACTAACTAACTAACTAACTAACTAACTAACTAACTAAACTAACTAACTGACTAACTGACTAACTGACTAACTGACTAACTGACTATTTGACTAACTGACTAACCGACTAACTGACTAACTGACTAACTGACTAACTGACTATTTGACTAACTGACTAACCGACTAACTGACTAACTGACTAACTGACTAACTGACTAACTGATTAACTGACTAACTGACTAACTGACTAACTGACTAACTGATTAACTGACTAATTGATTAACTGACTAACTGACTAACTGACTAACTGACTAACTGACTAACTGACTAACTGACTAACTGACTAACTGAGTAAGTGACTAACTGACTAACTAACTAACTAACTAACTAACTAACTGACGAACTGACTAATTGAGTAACTGACCAGCTGACTAACAAACTAACTAACTGACTAACTGACTAACTGACGAACTGAGTAACTGACTTATTGACGGACTAACTGACTGACTCACTGACTAACTAACNAGCTGACTAACAAACTAACTAACTGACTAACTGACTAACTGACGAACTGAGTAACTGACTTATTGACGGACTAACTGACTGACTCACTGACTAACTAACTGACAAACTAACTAACTAAGTTGTTAAGTTGTTAAGTGGTTAAGTTGTTAAGTTGTTAAGTTGTTCAANNTGTTAAGTTGTTAAGTTGTTCAATTGTTAAGTGGTTAAGTTGTTAAGTTGTTAGTTCAGTTAGTTAACTGACATCTCAAAATTTGCTTAAAACCCTCAGGTTTTGACACTTTTGACTTCCAAATGTGCTTGGCGCCACAACGGCGTGCAGTTTTTCGACATCGAACCATCATCAAATCGTCAAAAAGTGCGCCGAACCCCTCACGTTTTAACGATTTTCACTTCGAAATGTGCTTCGTGCCACAGCGCCGTACACTTTTTCGACATCTCAACTTCCAAAAGCGCTCCGANGCCGAACCCCTCACGTTTTAACGATTTTCACTTCGAAATGTGCTTCGTGCCACAGCGCCGTACACTTTTTCGACATCTCAACTTCCAAAAGCGCTCCGAAGGTGACAGTTTTAACACTTTTTACTTCCAAATGTGCTTCGCGCCACAGCGCCGTGCATTTTTTCCACATCTCAACTTCCAAAAGACGAACTGACTAACTGACTAACTGAGTAAGTGACTAACTGACTAACTAACTAGCTAACTAACAAACTAACTCACTAACTGACGAACTGACTAACTGAGTAAGTGACTAACTGACTAACTGACTAACTGACTAACTGACTAACTGACTATTTGACTAACTGACTAACCGACTAACTGACTAACTGACTAACTGACTAACTGACTAACTGACTAACTGACTAACTGACTAACTGACTAACTGACTAACTGACTAACTGATTAACTGACTAACTGACTAACTGACTAACTGATTAACTGACTAACTGTCTAACTGACTAACTGACTAACTGATTAACTGACAAACTGACTAACTGACTAACTGACTAACTAACTAACTAACTAACTAACTGACGAACTGACTAACTGAGTAACTGACTAGCTGACTAACAAACTAACTAACTGACTAACTGACTAACTGACGAACTGAGTAACTGACTTATTGACGGACTAACTGACTGACTCACTGACTAACTAAC
>BGPT01000288.1:36533-71404 GCA_003297045.1 Symbiodinium sp. clade C Y103
TTTGTTATAGTTTGGCATGTCGGCAGGGAAATTCTTCACTCCACATGACTTAGACCAGAAGGTACCACGGTTCACTAAGTCATCAGAGCCCATAATGCCAAAGTCATCAGACCCTAGTATACCGGACTATAGAAGCATCTCTTGCCTTTCAAGGGAGTGGCCACTCCTCTTGGCTGATTGAATTTTGGGACATTCGACTGAACCACCGTGGCTGTTCCCCAAAATTTCACAAATTGTAGCTAATTTTTGTGAATCCATTGGTGTTCAGTACCATACGACTACCATTGCCATTATCATTATCATTGCCATTACCAGAAATGTTTGATTGCTATCAATGCTGAATCGAAGTCGCCTGGGCATCCCTTTTGAGGCCCTTGGTAGTGCAATTCTGTGCCAAGACGCCGGAAGAGTTTCTGCAAGCAGCGCTTCAGGTCCAGGAGAAACTGTGGTGAGACGTAGTCGAAAAATTGGGTACCGGAAAATTGGATGTGTTGCTGACCACCAATTTTTTGACGACCCAGATGTCTACCTGACAGTGATTGATGGATAGCTTATAGCTAATTGTGGGAGAAACATATAGAAAAACAAGAGGTTTCTCTGTGGATTCTTCAGCCGCAGTCGCAGTTTGTAGCACATCCTGCAGGATCGTTGCGATGCGGTCGACCTCAATCTTGGATGTCCGCAGAGCAAAGCCATGAAAGGCACATTGAAAAACTGGCAGGGTGCCAATCTGTTGCAGTGTCGTGCCCTAAGTTATAAGTTGGTCTATAATCCACATGAAACCACACCCAAGTTATGTAAGATGTAAACCAGCTTAGCTAAGTATGGGGCCAAAGAGCCCGTGTGCCTTTCCGTGTCCAGGTGGCTGGGGTGGTGCCTTGATGGAAGAAGATCAGTGGCACCTGGTCTATGCCATCGTTCGCCACGCCGCTGCCGCACCGGAATTGCGAATCCCGGTGACCTGCAAGATACGCATCTTTGCTGCTGGGATGCATAGGGGCAAAAAAACATGTGGGAAAAATTGGGAAAAATGGGGAAAACATGGGAAAAATCCATTGAAAAATGGGGATGAGCCCCCAAGGGATAGCATTTTTCAATGGCAAAAGTCAGGTTTTGATCCTTTTGGAAGTGGGGGTAATTTGATTTTGAGAGAAAACCAGCTGCACTGGTTTTGTTCAAATTTTGATGAACCATGGCATTGCATGGACAAGACGAAATAGGAAGATGGAGGAAGCTGACGGAAAACTTGTTTTTTCCCCCTTGCACCAAGAAAAGGTGTCCCACAAAGAAATGCGTTTTGCCGTGATCGGCGAGTGGGATTCGATCATATGTGCGATGGTCAAAAACATGGTCTATTTTCCCATTAGATCCCATTAGTACAACCATTATGAAGAGTCCAGAGTTCCGCTGGTCGGATGGCCATACCCCATTCATCCCATGTAACTTGACCATGGCATGGCTTCAATGAAAATTATTATGGGAACCCCCACAGCATTTCACGGTTGATCAGAGTTGATCATACTTTTGCCATCTTTTGACCATTCTTCAATGGCCATAGATTGGGATGTACACATTTACTGCTTGCAATAGGGTACCTCATTTTCTTTTGGATCATAATTTTCCCAGAATTTTCGCAATTTGTCAACCCAAAACTATGTCCATTTCCTGGGGTCCCATCCAGGTTTAGGCTCGCCTCTTGCCAGACCCCCCCGGTTGGTTGGCGTTGGGCGGCTAGGCGGATGATCGCAAGACAGTCCGCTTTGCCAAGATGTTAGAGGCGCACAAAAGGGGATGGGACACCCACTTCTGGCAGCTTGTTGAGATGTTTCAGTTGTGATTCAATGGTGATTTAATGTGTGGATTTCATGTGGGTTTCATGGTGATTTAGTGCTGATTTAATGGGATTTGATGGTGATTCAATGGGGATGTAATGTGATGTACTTCGGGGTATTTGGGTTTGTCTGAAAACAGGGTATACCCGAGTTATATCCATTTCAATAGGGAACATTATGATTGTCCAGTGGATTTAGGGGCACCATGTTTTTAGACAGGTTGACAATATCTTTTAACGGGGAAACGGATTCTATATAAATAATCCACTGGAATTTGGCGGTTGCCCGACTTTTCGACAAGCAAATGCTGGGTCGAAGATGGCTATGGGTCCAACCTTGAGACTGGTGACTCTTCTGGGAAACACCTGCTATTTTTGGATACATCAATTCTTGACCCATCCACAAATGTCAGGGGATGTTCCGTGCATGTTGGTCCAAAGCCATGAATCTCGCAGCTCCGTCATACGAGTACCTGGTTGTTTGATTGTACAATAGAAATGTTTGCCTCATGTTGAACAACTGATGGGGGGATGACATATTAGGACTGAAATCCACCCTTTCTTTAGGCCAGGATTGTTTGAAGCCACGTCAGGATGAGTAGTGGAACTCGTTCCTCGAAGCGTCATGATCGACCGGTGCAGCCTTCCCGGCTCAAATCATGATCAGGGGGCAAGTAGCTTCGCCGTTAGGAGCTATGGCCTCTCTGATTGGGCTGGGTGGGCTAAGTGGTTGCCCTCTAGAGGTGACAAGAGCTCTAGAGGGATTGGGATGGACAGTGCAGCGTTTGGGAACGTTGCATGACGAAGATGAAGAGGTTGTTGGAGTGGTTCTCCACAGCCTGGAGGAACGGCTGAATAGCGCCGTGGACGTTCAGGTCCTGTTGGGCTTGATCGAGGTATGCCATGCTGCGGCTGAAGTGGCATGGAGGGTCGAGGGGAGCACTTCAGGTGCAGAGCTACTGGTGGCGCATCATCAAAAGCGTCTCCAGGATAAGTTGAATGAATGGCGGCAGGTGGCCAACAAGAGCCTGCTGGAGAAGATCCCTGCAAAGGGGACAGCTAAGGTCACTCGGTGGCCTACGAAGTTGCATCGCCGGCTAAATGCAGCTGGTGACAACCAGAATCTCAGAGACTCGGCAGAACGCACTGAGCGGGCCAGATGGATCTCTGAGTTGAAGAAGCTCCTGATGGATGGCTCTTGTCCAGCCATGAGGGGAGCAGCGTCGGGAGATGAGCTGTCCCGTCGCTTTGGTAAGGGGCGTCGCGTCAACACGCTCCGCAAACACGTTAAGACGTGGCAGAAGGTGTCTGACTGGATGATGTCCACCTTCAGACATGCGTGGCCTGAGGACCCTGGGGAGTTTGCACGCTACTTAGAGTGCAGAGCAGACGAGCCCTGCGGGAAATCGGTACCTGGAAGCATCTTCAAAACCCTCATGTTTATGGAGAACGCGGGGGAGGTTCCATTAGAGGAACAGATATGCAGAAGTCCAGCCGTCAAGAACGTGCTTGAGGAGATCAATGCACAGTTGGCAGAAAGAGTTGGCGGCTTCACGAAGAGGGCCTGGCATCTACCCGTAAAGGTGGTGATGGAGTTGGAAGCCACGGTCATGAAAGGTGAAGTCAAGGAATATGTCAGATGCTATGCATGGTTCAGACTGGTGAAAGTCTGGACCGGTATGAGGTTCTCCGACACATGTGGTCTGTTGAAGAATACAATGGAGCTGCACAGCTTCGGGCTGACAGCGGTGTTAGCCAAGACGAAGACTACAGGTCCAGGGAAGAAGGTGCAGCACCTTAGAATTTGGGTCAACATGTCAAGTTGGCTCAAACATAGGCATTGGCTAGAGGTTGGCTATGACCTATGGAAGAGGTTGGGCAAGGAGGCTGGGCTGTCCGATAGGGACTTCGGCTTGCCTTGCCCAAGTCGGGACCTTGAGGGTTTCGTCAGGAGGATGGCCAACTATGGGATGGCCAGTAAGTGCTCGCAAGCCCTATTTGGGGATTTGCACTGCGAGTACGAGGGAGGCAATGTACCGCTCCTATCGATAGGGGCGGGGTTGCTATGGTCCGAGCATTCAGAAAGGGCCACATTGAGGAGCTGGGCTGATGGTGTTGGAATCAGTCCAGAAGTGAAGAAGCAGTTAGGGCGCTGGTCCCCCACTGCAGATGAGGGATATCAGAGAACCTGCAGGGCCAATACTCTGCGGGCACAGGAGAAGATCGCGGCTTATATCCGCGGCCAGGAGGGACGCCGAGATGTCTTCGACGAGGATGCCATCTTTGCGGCATTGACTTCAAAGCTGGAGGAGATGGGCCATCCCGCTGGCGCTGCGGAAGTGCAGATAGAGAAGCTGCGGTTCTTCGGGGGCATCCCGAGACCAAAAAGGGTAAGACTCACGGCAGCAGGGCCGATCTACGAGTCTGACGAGGACTTCGGTGATGGTAGTGGCATGACGGTGGACAACAGGATCTTCCACCAAATGCCAACTTTGGACGATGACGAAATGGACCTGGGAAGGGACGAGGACGATGACGAGGTGGTGATCAAGGACGTGCCGCCACATGGTACCTACATCCTGAGTGTGGTGGGGCGTTGTAGGAATAAGACACTGCACCGAATGGGGGAGTGTCACAGGATCCCTGGGGTCCATTATAGTGAGTTTGAGGTGGTGGGAGATAATCCTCCCGACGCCTCCGAGTTTCACCAAAGTTGCAAGATTTGCTTCCCTCGCGGCACAAGAGCGGGGGAAGAATCGTCCAGCGAAGCTGGGGACGATGAGGTAAGCTCTTCGGACAGCAGCACGTCCGTGGAGTCATCATCTGATTAGAGGATAGAGGCCCAGCTTGATGAGCGGGCGAAGATGCAAAGACATGCTGATGCGATGAAAAGTGGGATGTCAGTCAGCGTGATGGAGTATCATGAAAGAAAGCTAGCGGGAATACCCGGTTTGCAAAGGAAGAAGAAAAGGGGAAAGAAGTTTAGGTCACTCACTTAAATAGGTTTGCAACGTGGTCGCATTAACTCACATGTCTGTCGTTGTTGTCATTTGAGTTGAGCTGCTTGAATTGCAGATGCTTGCTGATTTGTGATTGGATGGATGGATGACTTGGATGGAATGAGTGATGTGTGGAGATTGTGAATTGTGGAAACTGTGAAAAGGGTGATAGCTGACGGCTCAAGCGACTAAGGTTCTCGCTGCCGTGTGGTCACCATGGCGGCGGCTGCAGCGGCGGCGTTGCCGGACCTCGATACGGCGGAGGGCCGTGAGGCAGCCATCAAGTTGCTGGACCCCGACTTCCAGGGTCTTTTGGAAAGGAAGGGCCTCAGTGAGAGGCTTCAAGGAACATTGTCCAATGCGGGAGTGAAGAGCATTAGCTTGTATGCTGTGCTGGGGGAGGTCGCAAATGATATCCGCACATTTGCGGTGGATCACTGTGCATTGGACAGGGGAAGAGATGTGGTGCCAATTGCCTGCATGATAGATGCTTGGCAGGCATGCAAGACGAGGATGCTGACGAGGAACCAGGCCGAGGCCGACGCAGTGTCAGCTTCGATGCCGCCACCACTCAACAAGTCCGAAGCCCAAGACCTTCGAAACCGGTTCGAACAAATGCACTACCGGTTGGAGGACAAGGTTACCCCATCAACGGGGACGTTGGAGCAGCTGTTCGAACAAATTGAAACAGGAGAATGGAAACGGATGTCTTTGGTTATGTTCATGAGCCGTGACGACCAAGACACGGAGCCTTTGGCAGCCACTCTGGATAAGAGTGGTACTGTCAAAGTGAAAAGAGGCTATGGGGAGAGTAAACCTCCAAAGACAGGAGAAGAACTGCGCCAACGGATCAAGTTGTTGGGACATTGCTATCTGTTTGCCCAACTTAAGTTTCCCAACCGTGCAGAGCTGCGAAAGATTGATCCAAACTTGTTCCATAAGTACGCAGACTTTCTGCTTGGGGAACACGTGATGCAGCTCCACGCCAAGGACTCGAAGGGGGAGATTGTGGCAACTCCCAGCCTGGATCTGGTACTGAGCTATGAGTACCAGATACGTAAGCTCATGGTGAAGTACGTGAATGATGGCGTGGAGATGGTGAAGGCTTTGGAGGATGCCATGGGCGATCCCACAGTCAAGGAGCGCTACTTCTTGACTCCAGCAGCCCTTGATGCGGCGGTCAGCCACAGGGACAAGGAGAAGTCCAGGTCTCCTCGGAGAGAGTACTGGGGGGAGGACGGAAGATTTCGAAAGGGTGGTGGAGGCGGCAGCCAGCCCTCTCGAAAAGGAGGAGGAAAGGGGAAGAACAAAGGTGGGGCGAAGGGCAGTCGCCTCCACACGAAGACGCCAGATGGAAGGGACATCTGCTTCGCCTGGAACAATCGCGACCAGCGCTGCAGGCACAATTGCGGCAGAGTCCATTGCTGTCAAATATGCTTTGGCAGCCACCCTGCACATGCATGCAAGGGTGAGAAGTCTTCTCCACCGGACACGGCAGGGGAAGGACGCAAGGGCAAGTGAAGGTCTAGGAGTCCAAGGGATCCCTCACCCTTGGATGAACAAGTAAGAGAGAGGGAATCAGGTCAGGTGACAGGAAAGTCATCTGACTCAGAAGGACAGACCGTACAGCCAGCACCTGCTGGAAGTCTTGGTGCAGCGAAGCCTGAGGCCAGGGCTAGTTTCACTTTGCGTGTTCTCTACCTCTTTGCAGGGGCAGAGCGTAAGACGTCTGTGGTTCAACATCTGCGGACGCTGACAAAAGAGGCCGGTTGGCAGCTGGAAGCCACTGAAATTGATCTCAAACGAGGGGACAATTTTGATCTTACTCAAGAACAGTTGCAATCACAGGTTTTGTCAGACATTGCAGCTGGTAAGTTTCACTGCGTGATTTGCACGCCACCATGCAGCACATGGTCACGGGTGCGCATGGCTAACTGGCGAGGTCCTCCGCCTCTTCGGAGTCGAGAACATCCCTGGGGCTACCCCTGGATGAAGAGGAAGTTTCAGCACGAGGTGCAATTGGGCAACATGTTGGTTCTTTTCTCCATAGAAGTGTGGGAGACGGTTGCTAAACACCCTATCTCCTCCGATGGGGTGGAAGTCTTTCTGTTTGGGGAACACCCCGAAGACTTAGGACAGGTCACCAGAGAAGAAGATGGTATGAAATTGTGTCCAGCCAGCATTTGGCAGCTTGAAGCCATTCGGGCTCTGGTGTCTCATGAAGGTTCCAACATCTTCACTGTCGCCATCAACCAGTGTTGCTGGGGGGCTCCATGGCGCAAGCCTACACGGCTTTTAGCTACAGCTTCCACTTTGCGACAATGGGGTCCCACAGATTGGCCCCAGTTTGATGATGAGTTCATTTACCAAGGTCCACTGGAGAGGTCTTGCAATTGTCAGGTCACCACTTCCCTGGCAAGGACGAAGGCCGACACGTCATTTCGGACTACCGGCACCGACATCTATCTCCAGCTCTGGACCTTGGCATTGCAGAAGCCATTGTGGCTCACGTGAAGATCTCCTTGGACACTTCCTCCAAGGAGGGGGAGGGGGAAGCGCCCAAGACAGAAGATGGGAACATGAAGTTGTCAACGAGGAAGGAAGAAGATCCCGTTGAAGTGGAGGTAGAGATGAAAACTGGTGGAACCAGTCCACCGGTGAGGCAAGAGGGCAACCCCATCAAATGCTACTACAAGGGCCGTCACAGGGTCATTCATGATGGGGGCGGCCTGAATTCACCTGGCAGGTGGCCGGTGAAGGAGAGGAAGGAGGTAAGCTCTGAATCGGGGGTGCGGGTCGCCTCCGAATGTAAGCGTATGTTTCTGGAGTGGATTCAAGGTATGAGCCAGGGAACAGAGGATGGCTTGAAGGCCTGCTTCTGGAAGTTGGCTGCTGGAAAGTGCCTTAGCTCCCCCTTTGGCGAGAAGATGGAAACTTTCAGGGGGAGGTTGGGCAAACTCCTGGAAGAGATGAAGTGGTGTCCAAAGAGACGTGAAGGGGATCGAGACACCGAGGTGAACTTTAGGCGCCTGAAGTGCGTCATGGAGGCGCTGGGAGACGTGGATCACGCCTGGCTAGACGAGGTGGCCTCGGAAGGGGTCAGCTTGGGGGTTGACGAGGAACTCCCAAGAGTACCAGAGGTGTTTGAAGAGAAGAGCAAGTGGAACTTGAGCTTCACTGATGAGGAGTTCAAAGACACCCTCTCGGACAATTATCGGTCCGCGGAGGAAAATGCTGAGGACATCACACGACAGGTGATGGAAGAAGTGGAGAGGGGATCCATCGTGGAGATGCCTTTGGCAGAAGCCGAAGAGACCTACAAAGGGAGGTTGGCCATCGCGGCTCTAGGGGCTGTCCCGAAGGAGCTGGGCTCCAGCGTGGTAAGGATCGTACACGATGGATCGTATTCGGTGGACGTGAACCATCGGATAAAAGTTAAGGATAGGATGAGGTTTCCCACGATTGATGATGCGTCGGGGATTCTCATGCATCTTGAGGACGAAGTCGAGAGAGAACGGGAACTGACGCGTTTCTCAGCTCTCTACGACGTGGCACGAGCGCATAAGCTCCTGCCGGTGAAGAGGAAGGATTGGGGTTACCAAGCCTTCAGGCTGCCATGCAAGAGCACAAAGGGGCCGGAGAAGATCTTTCTGCACACCCGGGGTACTTTCGGGATAGCATCGGCGGCTTACTGGTGGCAACGATTGGCTGCCGGTTTGGTAAGAGTCTGTCACTTGCTGGGAGGAGTGGAGTTGGGCATCTTGCACCTGCTCTTCGCAGATGACGGTTGGATGGTGGCCACGGGAGATTTCTTTTGGAGGAAACTCTTGTACTGGCTCTTCGTGCTCGATATCCTGGAGATCCCTCTCTCGTGGAAGAAGGTTCGCGGGGGAGTCTGTGTCCAATGGATAGGATACCAACTGGACGTCAAGAACTTTCTGAAAGGAATTTCAGATAAGAAGGTAAGATGGGTACGAGTCACGAGACTGGCTGGAGCAGCGCCTGTCGTCTGATGGGGTGCTAGGAAGGGATCTCAGATCAGCCCTGGGGAGGCTAGGGTTTGTGGCCGGGGCGCTTCACCACGTCAGACCGTTTCTAGGTCCTCTGTTTGCGTGGTCCACAGTGCTCGCTCCAGGCACGTCTGCCAAACTCCCAGCTGCAGTAAGGAGCTTGATGGAATACATCAAAAGCCAGGTCGTTCTGGAACCTATGAGTAAGCCACGGAGGGTGGAAGAAAGGTCTCGCGAAGCGTTTCGCGTGGACGCAAAAGCCGAAGGAGAATGCATAGTGATAGGAGGCTGGGAAGTCCTGACGAGTCAATCCGCTGACAGGGGCAGGTGGTTCTCCATCCACCTAAATAGAAGGAATGCTCCATGGGCATACATGAAGGGGGAACCCTTCCGCAATATCGCCACTCTGGAGCTGACGGCCGTGCTTGTGGCGGTCATCTTGTTCGGTGATCGCTTGGTCGACAATGGATGCAAGAACACGCTGACCTTGTCAGCAAGCACGGACAATCTTGGAAACACCCATGTCCTGCAACACTTTATGTCTTGCAAGTTTCCGTTGTCCATAGTTGTCATGGAGCTGGCCATGCAACTGAAAAAGATCAACCTGGAATTGGATCTGGGTTGGGTGCCAAGAAATCAGAATATCGAAGCAGACGCATTGACGAACAGTGACTTCACGGGCTTCTGCCCCAGTAAGAGGATTGAAAAGGACTTCGAGGATATGCAGTTCATCATTCTGAATGATTTGGTGAACAAAGCAGGAGAGATGGACGAAGAAATTAAGTTGGCCAAATCCTCGAAGGAGTTGAAGGGTGACAGGCCAGAAGAGGCAAGGCACAAAAAGAAAAGGGGCCAGACAAGGTGGGAGGACCCCTGGTAAGGTCAATGTCTCCCATCTTCTAAAGAGGGGGTAAGGTGATGGGTCAGCCATTGCCTTAGACATGCCAGCTCAAAAGGCCCTGGCATGAGATGTGTTGACACAATGTCAATGCATGGGCAGGTTAGCAGCTGACAGGAAGACCTTTGCGCATCCCAGAAAAGTACGATGTGCTCAGTGCTGCCAAAGGGAGGGAGTGACGAGTAGTGGAACTCGTTCCTCGAAGCGTCATGATCGACCGGTGCAGCCTTCCCGGCTCAAATCATCCCTCCACCACCCCTGGCACCTCCAAATGTCAGGCGCTTTCCCTCCACAGAATGAGCTGTGGGGGGTAAGGTGATGGGTCAGCCATTGCCTTAGACATGCCAGCTCAAAAGGCCCTGGCATGAGATGTGTTGACACAATGTCAATGCATGGGCAGGTTAGNGGGGGTAAGGTGATGGGTCAGCCATTGCCTTAGACATGCCAGCTCAAAAGGCCCTGGCATGAGATGTGTTGACACAATGTCAATGCATGGGCAGGTTAGCAGCTGACAGGAAGACCTTTGCGCATCCCAGAAAAGTACGATGTGCTCAGTGCTGCCAAAGGGAGGGAGTGACGANAATGTCAATGCATGGGCAGGTTAGCAGCTGACAGGAAGACCTTTGCGCATCCCAGAAAAGTACGATGTGCTCAGTGCTGCCAAAGGGAGGGAGTGACGAAGTGTAAGGACCCAGCATCAACATGTTCGAGGGGAACTTCCTAAAATCCAACCTCTTGTAGTTCAACCAGACCATTGGATGCCATATCATTTGTTGTTGTCAACATCCCCAACATACCCATGTATCGTTGGTTGATTGAACTCCCCAACTATGGACGACTACATCCCCATGGTTAAGTCCCTAGGACGCTATGTCATGTCATGCTGCTGAAATCCTATGAGTATTGCTGCTTAAATCCCATTGCTGGGCAAATGGGAGGCTTGTGGTGGCCCCCTTTCGCTACGTCGGGAAGTTTCACAATGCAAGTGATCCATCTTTCTGGGATGTGAAAATATCATTAAATTCATGACCAGATATGGGTTTGATTGAAAATAGTGTTCCTCATAATGGTTCCTCATCATTTTCCCTATTGGTATACCCAATGACAAACCCAAATACCCCATGGGGTTGGTTTGTAATTCCCATTAAATCACCATGAATTCCACATGAAATCCACACTCAATCCCATTAGATCCCATTAAATCCACATCAAATCCCATTAAACCAACATCAAATCCCAATTAAATTAAACCCATTAAATGCACCATAACTTATCATATCCCCGGCATTATCCCACTCTGGGATCCGCTGCAGGAGGCAGGCTGTTCCTTCCTCACGGTTCATGGCCGTCAGCGCGACCGGGCGCTGCATCACGCCCCGGCACGCTGGGAGGTGCGGCCTGGAGATTTTGTCAGCCTGGGATTTGGTGGGATGTTGTTATGGAAATATCATGGGTATACAATGAGATATATATATATACCTTCCGGTATCATCAACCGTGGCTGGAAAATGGAAGCTTCTAGCTGGGAAAATCATCGAACTAACTGGAGGAGTTTCCATTGGCATGTTTGATTACCGGAGGATAAGCAGACAAGCGTGGATCATGTGGATCTTAATCAGCAAAAAAATGGTATGTGGCTTGCGCACACGTAGATTTTTCGTAGCAAAGATGGGATTTTGCCAGCAACACGTGGTAAATCAGCAAAACATTGGATGTAACCAGAACATGTGGAGCCTTTGGCCAACCAAAATGTGAATCTCGCCGACCAAGAAAAACACCACACTTAGGCGATATAAAACTTGTACAAACCAACAAAAATGAGGCTGTCACCAAATGAACATGTGAATGCAGCCAACACCCCTCGGCATAGGGATGATGTATGATGTATGTATGATATATATAGATTTCACGTTTCCTGCTACTCTTGGAGTAGAAGCAGCAAACATGGGATTTTGGAGATATAGCAGAACTTACAATTACAATAGTGGGTGTATTCAGTTTATACTGAATGATTCGTTGGAAAAATATGCACCTGGTGACTAAACCTGAGGTATTTAAGAGGCTACAAACAGTAGGAGTCACAGATTGAGGCTGATCGACCCTGGCTGCCCGACGATTTTCCCTGTGATTCGGACGGTGGATGTCGAACCTGGCCCCGTTGCTGTTGCAGGCGGTACGTTTGGTGAGAGATGCGCTGAAGATTCCCGTGGCCAGTAATGGAGGTGTGTCCTCCTATGACTCGGCTCTGCGGTGCTTGGAAGAAACGAAATGTGCCTTGGCTCCGAGCAAATCTATGGTGGACCTTCATCCAGCTGGTCCATTTTGGAATGGGGGATTCCATGGTTAGATTTCAGGAATACGTGCTGATATGTGCTGAGCATATTCTTATATATCATGGTGTAATAATATGATATGGTATATATTGGTATATCAAACATTGAAGAGAGACATCCCCAACCATGAACAGTTTTCGTCCCAACTACTGGGTATGAACAGACCATTTCTTGACCATGCTCGAAAGAGTATCTGAACCATGGTCAGGGTTCCATTCTTAACCATGAACATATCTTCTCTTAAGCATGAAACATCGGGGAATGGCCACGAAAACATGAAATATACTTGCATGATGGGTCTAAACACCGAGGGTACACCTAGTAGCAGAAGATCATGCTCACGGATGATCAGTCCTCAAAATTGTTGTAGGTGTTGCTGTAATGGTGGCGACTGGTTTGCTACAGAATCCGGCCGCTTGGTGAGAATCTGTGGTTTCCCTTCGAGTAATTCAACATATGTATGGTAGAGATGTCCTCTTCCGTTCGATGATTTATCTGGTAACTTGGTCGTTTTCCATAGCAAACTGTTAAACTACCTGAAGGGAGAATTTGGGGGACGCTGCAGCATTTTTGGAGAAAGTCGGGGAATTGAGGCTGAAGTGGTCCTTCGACATTGGTTAAACACAAAACATGCGGAGCAGAGCTTGGACAGCGTGAGAACTCAACAATGATTAACCACACGTTTGATCCCCTTTTCCAACACCGGCCATCAGAAGAAAATATGCAGTTTGCATCTTCAACACACATCCTATGACTGTGCTGGCATGACCCATGCTATGGGGCACAGAAACTAGTTTGACGCATGCCCATTGATTCGAGTCACGTAGTGACTTTTTGGATTGCCAATTACTTGGAAGGGATGGCCCAGCGACCAAGGAACTCTTTTTGCCCGTGACAGAGGCTGAAACTGAAGATGATGCGAGTACCACCTGTGCCAGTGGGTTGCTTGGCAGGCTGAACAGCTGCAGAGCGGCAACTGTAAATTCGTGGGCAGCGAATGTATATCATTGCAAAATTGTATGGTGTGGATTGTGGGCTCAAAGATCTACAGCATGAATTTGCACTGTCAGACTTGATTGATTGCATGATGGGTTGCAGGTGCATGAAGCATATCAAACAATGGATCCCCCTCTTAAAGTAGGAAGTAGGATATTTCCATTTCGTTGCCACAACTCCAGCGAATCTCACTGCCAAGAGGTCGTCAAAACCTTCTCTGGCGCAGGGTGTCAGGCTTGTGGCAGTTCATGTCCATTGGGTTTTAGAGCCGAAGGATTTGGGTGTGGGGATACTGTAAAAGTTGCAGTCCTTATTTATATAGCATACAAATGGATTACCAATGGGGCTCTATGGGAATTGTACAACTATTAGTTCATCAATGGGAATTAGCGGGATGGGACATGTTTCCACTCTGATCCATGCCAAGAAAGACAATGAATAGCATTCTACCAAATGCCCACAGGAAATCCATATACCAATGTATGTTTTCCCATGTAAATCCATTGCATTCTCTTATTTTGGGAGGTTTTCATATAACCCATATAACCTCCAGTAAACTAACGTAGCTACGGAAAATGGCCGGTTTGTAGATTATATACATGATTTGCCTATTCAACATGCTGGCTTTCAGCAGCTGTATTAGATTACCAGAGGGTAACTCACATGGGTTTTATCAAAGTAGGATACCCCCCAAAATCCCCTAAATTTGACAGTAGATAATCCGCTAATCATTTTCCCGAGTATTTGATGGCCATTTTGTGGGCTGCCATTTTCAGACATGCCCATAAATCGTATTATTGGTGATTCGTATGTCCATTGGTCCATTGTCCCATCATTATCTCCATCATATTCCCAGTATATCACCACTATGCTATGCTTGGTTTAGTCTGTGGTAAACTGGAGTGTATAATATGAAATATCATATAGCTTCGTTAATTTGCTGGAGTGTATAGTTCATTATTGTATCAATATTTCCATTGTATCCCCATTGTGTCACCATTATCTCAACATTTTAATGCCTGGTTCACATGGTCTCATCATTTACTGTATCACAACTATCTCCAATGATTTCCATGATATTCCCATGACATTTCCATCATATTCCCATTCACCTAATCACCTAATCATCATGGCAAAAAAATGGCGATGAATGATATGATAACATGGAAATGATATTAGAGTTTAATGCAATAGATTGGGTTATAACCCATATCACTGCATGGTTATACCATATGGATTAATAGCATGGTTATCACCATGGATTATAACCCATTGACCCTGTAGGCACTGCCTCATGTACCTCCAGATCTGCGAGCGCGCGCCGCCCTTTTCCGTGCGCTGGGCGCGTGATCATCTCAGGGCGCTGATGGCAGGCCGTTTTGGAAAAAAAACGGGCAGGAATGTGAAAAGGCGTATATGTATATATATATGTATATATATCTCTGTAGATATAGATATTATAGATATAGATATTATAGATATAGATATTATAGATATAGATATTATAGATATAGATGTAGATGTAGATATAGATATTCTGATATGATGTTTTTATATGTATATCTGGATGTTATTTGTTTATGATGTCTTCATGTTGTTTTTTTTAGTTCTTTTTCAATGGGTTTTTTATGGCGCTCTGGTTGATATTATTGGTTCATGGTGTTTCTTTTTTTAAATGGGGTTTTATGGTGATATAATGGCATACTAAACAACTATCTCATATTTGGGTGTGTCTGAAATGGGGCATGCCCTTCTGTAATAACACATGACTAGCTGGGAAATTCCCCATTTATGTACCCCCAAGAAATGGCAACTCAAATAAGCAACATGATGACTAACCAGTGGATTTCTAGATAGCATCTTTTCAGACAAATCTATAAGTAACCCCCAAAAGGATTCAGAAAGAGTTAGTTTTTCTGCTAAATCGTAGAACTGATTTTACAACATGATTTTACTTTTCTATCTTTCTGGGGGTTGCTGTCAATCTTCCCAGATGCAATGATATCCAATTGTCACTGGCACATGAACAGCAAGTTGAGGAGGAAATGATAGACACCGTTTTGAGGCAACCTATACCGTCATATCTGCTGGAAAAAAAATAGACAAACACAATGTGGTAGGGAACCTTGGTGTTCACTGCCAAAGACCGACTTTCTTCTTCAACAATTGGCCAATGAGGCCCGGTTTCTTAAATCAACCATCAATAATGATGGATACCACTGGTGTATCAACAACCAATAGTTGGATATCAATTGATATCAAAACAACATCAGTGATCTTGGATGTACCCTCTAGTAGTTGAGATAGCTATAAAAATGGCAGGGCGCCACAGCTGATATCCACCAGGCACCTCCAAACTGGATCTGCTTGCGTTGCTGGATGCGGTTCCGGCCCCGGATGCGGCCCACAGCCTTCCGCAGGACTTGTCCGCGTTCGCAGCGGAGCGGAGACTTGGATCATCTTGGATCATTTGGAGATGAAACTTTCGGTGGCGATATGGAGAAAATCGGTCAAGCCACTCACGGCTCAGTGAACCCCACATTTTGCTTAAGCCGAAGAAATTTTGGAGTACCCTATGGTCCACACCCAAGACTTGGCTCAAGACACCGGCGGTGAGTAGATTTCTGCTGGCAAATGATGTATTGCAAGCAGCCGACAGTGGTTTTTCTCATCACGTGCGCTGGTTGTTGGGGATCATAGAGACCTCACATGGGAACCATGGCTGATTCGACAGTACAAATAAGAATGCTGTCAGTATCTCCCATTCGACAACATGCACATGAGAGATCTCCAGTCTCTGCTTCAGATTCCCAGTTTCGTTTGGGGGAACGCCGCAGCTGAGGAAGATCCACTGGAAGGAGATCTGTCAAGACTTCCGTGATGTGATCAAGACCATCTCTGTGCATGAAGGTGGGGGGGTCCTTTTAGGGCACGCGCCTCGCATTTGACCCTATCGCAATGGTTTCGCATATGACCCTACTCCCGTTTTGCAGTAGGGTCGAATGTGAGAAAGTGGCGGTTTTAGCTGCGAAAAAAGAGGTCGCGGAAAGACGACGAGGATGATGATGATGATGATGATGATGATGATGATGATGATGATGATGATGATGATGAGGATGATGACGACGACATGATGACATGATGACATGATGACATGATGACGGGATGACGGGATCCCGATGAGGGGATGACGGGATGACGGGATCACGGGATCACGGGATGACGGGATGACGGGATGACGGGATGACAGGATGAGGGGATGACGGGATGACGGGATGAGGAGATGACGGGATGACGCGATGACGGGATGACGGATGATGATGCTGATGATTGAGGATGAGGATGATTCTGATGATGATCATGATGATGTTCATGATGATGATGATGATGACGATGATGATGCTGCTGTTGATGATGATGATGATTATTATTATTATGATGATGACATGATGATGAAGGGATGTCGACGGGATGACGGGATGACGGGATGAGGGGATGACGGCATGACGGGATGACGGGTTGACGGGAGGACGGGAGGATGGGATGATGGGATGACAGGATTACGGGATGACGGGATGACGGGAGGACGGGAGGACGGGATGACAGGATGAGGGGAGGACGGGAGGACGGGATGACAGGATGAGGGGATGTTGGAATGACAGGATGACGGGATGAGGAGATGACGGATGATGATGGTGATGATCGATGACGATGACGATGACGATGGTGATGATGATGATGATGATGATGATGATGATGATGATGATGATGATGTTGATGATGATCATGATGTGTTTGTTTTACTTACTTAGATGGAGTAGGTGATGAGAAGGAGGGGGATGATGACGATGATGAGGAGGATGATGATCAGATGGATCTCCCGAGGTGCAAGAAGAGACCAGTAAGCTATGTTGCAACCTTTGAAAGAACATTGTAAGTATGATGTTAGTAGAATGCCCCCCCAATAAACCCTAAATGGCTGGTTGTGAAGCAACCCCCCCTCCCCNTATGTTGCAACCTTTGAAAGAACATTGTAAGTATGATGTTAGTAGAATGCCCCCCCAATAAACCCTAAATGGCTGGTTGTGAAGCAACCCCCCCTCCCCCCCAATAAACCCTAAATGGGTAGTTGATCATATGGATCTCCCCAGGGGCAGAAAGAGAAGAGTAAGCTATGTTGCAACCTTTGAAAGAAAGTTGTAAGTATGATGTAAGTAGAATGCCCCCCCCCAACAAACCCTAAATGGCTGGTTGTGAAGAACCCCCCCGCCCCCCAATAAACCCTAAATGGGTAGTTGATCATATGGATCTCCCCAGGGGTAGAAAGAGACGAGTAAGCTATGTTGCAACCTTTGAAAGAAAGTTGTAAGTATGATGTAAGTAGAATGCCCCCCCAACAAACCCTAAATGGCTGGTTGTGAAGAACCCCCCCTCCCCCCCAATAAACCCTAAATGGGTAGTTGATCATATGGATCTCCCCAGGGGTAGAAAGAGACGAGTAGGCTATGTTGCAACCTTTTAACGAACATGTGAAGCATGATGAATCGCTGTTTGCAGCTGATTCTTGGAGGTGAGAAGCCGCACGAAACCCTCTGTTTTCTGGCATGAAGTGGCTGTTTCTATGATGAATTGCTGTTTACAGCTGATTCTTGGAGGTGAGAAATCGCACGAAACCCTTTGTTTTCTCGCATAAAGTAGCTGTTTCTATGATGCTTCAGTTGAGGTAGGGTCGAATGTGAACCGGGAAATGTCTATTCTTGCTGTAAGGGTTGCGTATTTTGATTTCAGTAGGGTCGAATGTGAGGCTGTGTGGGCTGAATTGTAGTAGGGTCGAATGTGAGTATTCAGTAGGGTCGAATGTGAGGCTGTGTGGGCTGAATTGTAGTAGGGTCGAATGTGAGTATTCAGTAGGGTCGAATGTGAGGTCTGTACCTAAAGTTGGATTACTATGCCACTTTGTGGGGAAAGATGCTACTCCCTGCAGTACTATGCTTATGAGTCGTTCATTTTGCCCAAAGGTAGCGAGCACTGCCAGCTCTGTGCTTTTATCACAGCATAGCACTGGCTTCAAGCATAAGATGAAGCAAGCGGTACTGTTTGGCTTAGCTTGGAACTGCTGATCCATGTCGACACTCGTTGATTCCTGGGATGTGAAAACCAGACAATTAAGGCGAGATTTTGGCCTTGTCTTGGCCAGACTTTGGGTGATCCATCCCAGGTATTGTGGGTGAACCCCTCCATTTTTTGCGGTTTCAAATCCCTTTTCTTGTGGGTTCAAATCCCTATAGTTCGAAGTCCTCTGCCAGTGATATCCCTGCATGATCCTACATGTTTGTTCTGGTTTCCAAACCTTTCTTGCACATCACTTGCAATGGCGCCAAAGTATTGGTCGCATCTTCTTTTAGGGAAATTCTTCCATCTACCTTCCGGTCTCCGTTGCCCCAGGCCTTTGCACCTCGGAGTGCAGCCACTGGAAGCTGGATCTCCCGTGGGGCACTGCGCGCGGGCCGACAGCGCAGCTGAAGGGCAGCACAGCGGGGCAGCTTGGAGCGAAGATGTGTAGTTTGGGGACAGTTGAATGGGATATGATCGCTTCCAATTTATGGATATTCTATAATGGCGACTTCAATGGGCAAGATCAGGTTTAAACCAAAATATTAGTTTTGGTGATTTTTTCGAGCAACAAAGATGGGTATTTGACCAACCAAAAGTACCAGAAACTGGGTATACCGTGTAGCAGTGTAGCCAGTCACAAATGGTAATATTGTGGTATCAAAACCAACAAAATAAGGAGAAACAGTTTTTTCTCAGAAATAGGGTTGCCAAGGTCCAGAGTCTCACGCTTTTGACCTACCTAGTTGGGGGTGGGGTTTGGAAGTTATTTGGTATAGTGACACAAGAATCATTCTTCCTTGTCAGAAGTCAGATGCAGCGGGTGTTTCTTGTGGTTATAGAATGGGTCTTGTAAGACCACTGGTGTCCATTGGATTCCTTTGGAACGCATGAAACACTGCCAGACCTATGTTCTTGGTGAAGTTGTTATAGCCCGAGTAGCCTGGTGAACTCATTCGCATGTTGGGGCTGCTCTCGTCTCCAGGTACTCATTGGTGGTCGAAGGCCGGCCCTACCGACCGGGAGTGGCAGCCAAAGGTCAAGTGCTCATTTCAGGTGACAGTTTCCAATCTCAAGACCCCCTTGTGAGAGCGATCATGATTGTGGAGGGTATCCATAAGATTCCCAACCACAAACCCAAACCAGGAGTTCACCAATTTGTTCGTGCCAGCAATGTCACCGCCGCACCGCCACTCTGCCAATCAGGTGCCAGCGCCGCGCAGCAAGCGCTGCTCCGTGGTGCACCGGTCTCAAAGCGCTTTGCCGAGCGGCAAAAGCAGAGAGCTTTGGCAATAAAGTTCCTTGGTGACACTTGACGACTTGTGTTTGAGTCGTGGCATCAGAGACATCATATACAGTAGATGAAATATCTATCTATCTATCTATCTGTCTGTCTGTCTATTTATTTATTTATTTATTTATCTATTTATCTTATTTATTTATATCTCTCTCTCTATATATAGATTTATTTATTGATATGATATAATATATACACTTTAAGTTGTTGTAAGAATTGCAGCCAAACCAATGAGTGGCCTGTTTGTTGCAGCAAGAAACAACCATGAACAGCACACACTTTAGAAGGTCTTATTTTCTCTTGGAACACACAGCGTTGGAAATAGTGCACTGGACTTTTGCCCAGGAGTTGCTTCCAAGCCACTTCCAGGTTGTCTGAGCGGCGTAAGACTCAGGCGACCTAGGAAGCTGAAATGACAATAGAAGTTGAAGTCATTTGAGAATTCAGCCGCCTACCAGATCTCTGATTTCCAGGCTTTAGCAACCTGGTAATGCTGCAAAGCAGCCGGAGACGACGTTGTGTCCAAAAAGGGCGAACAGGGACCATCCATGAGGCAAAAATAATCGACAAGGCGAATGAAGGCTTCTTTGACCTGGCAGCTGCGATGGCAGCGCCGTTTAGTGCGGGCATTCATCGCCTGCTAATCGAACCCCCATTGACCAACCAATAGAATGCATCCACAGGTACTGCGAGGTACTGCCCCCCGTGAATGGGAGGAAAACGACACTTGTCCAAAACAGATTTGATATACATCGGTCTCCAAATGGATGAAACAAGGGATTTTCACTATTTTGATGGCGATTTCTTCTTCACCCTGGCTGCGGATGGCTTCTGACAGCCCCATCTGACAGGGACCTGGAGTTTGCACAGCAAGAGCTGGAGAGACTTCAGGGGCAGGCGCTGCCGGGGAGCGAGGTTCACCTTGCCGTGGGTCATTTGGCTCTGAACATTTGGGGAAAAACTCTAGATTAAGTAGTCAATCATGTTTTGGCCTATTATTTGATGGTCAAAAGTGGGATATAAATATATAACCATCTTCAAACACTCACCATGTCCATAGTGGTTATAGTTACTGGTTATATAAGTTATATAAATTTGTTAAATCCCCAATTTGGCTGGTGGATCCCCCGTGAACATCCAGATGGAACCAACAGCTCTGCCAGTTGGAGCAGCTTCGCTCTGAATCCGTGGGCAAAAGCTCGGACCACCAGAGGCCTGGATTTCCAGTGAGGCAGCGGGCTGGCCATCATGTGCCATGGTTCGAAAGTTGGATGTGAGTATAATCCAATCCCTTGGGATGGTCATCAACCCCATTTTTTGTAGGGTTTTTTCTACCCATGATGTGAGGGGATTCCCATGAGATGACCATAACTCGTATACCGCCAGATCTGTGGAGCAACTGACCTTGGACTTCCAGTCACGTTTGGAGTCGCTGGAAGAGCAGAAGAGCCTGGAGGAGCAACGGGGGGACGGGAAGATGAGGAGCCCATGGGTCGGGTGTTGGGCTTTCTATGGGCTTTGAAAATGCGGATGGGTCAAACCTATGAAATTCCCATATTTGGAAGAATAAACCAGCAGTTTTAGGGTACTATCCGGGTGCCAGGGTTTTTGAGGAAAATAGCCAGGGACTTTTTCTGGGACCTTTTCGTTGCAGGCCAGACAGAAGCACGAGCTCGCGCTGAGTCTTCGAAGTGTGGAGGTGCCATGCCACCATGAAATTTCAGCAGGAACAGTATCAGCAACATCAGTAACCCATTGTCAATGGCTCATGATGCCGTAGGTGAAAGTGAAAGTGTCTTAAAACTGGGTATTTAGATGTATTTACCATATTTAGTCATGCAATTTTTAGACAGAACATGATCATACCCCCAGTGGATTTCATGGGATTTGTTTTTTTTCCCCCACAAAATGTTCAGAGAATCCCAGGTGTCCAGTGTCCAGATGATGTTCACAGTTATTGGATTGATATCCGGTCTGATTTTAGTGTGCAGCTGTATGCAGCTTTACCTGGCAGAGTACCATGATCCATGGAGATGGGGATGTCTGAAAATTCGTGGCTGCCCCAAAATGGATGGTTTAATGATTTTAAATACACGTATAATATATACTAATACATAATATATACACATATATAAACCCAAAAAGATAGAAAAGTAAAACCCGGCTAAGATAGTCGTAAATCTATCTTTTTGGGAGACACGATATATCTACATTATATAACGTACATACGATGCCGATGGAAATAGTAGTCGTTACATAAGTTGACAAAGATGACCGCTGTGCCAGGAACGCAGTCGTTCGGACCTGGCGCAACTCGAGGCGCAAACTTGAGTTACTGTAGGTATCCGTGGATGGAAAATCAGGGTTGAAGGTTTTAACTTACAACTAGAGTTGAAATATCTTGAAATGGACATTGGTCGATTTTTTGTGTAGACAAAATCATCTTAAGGGGATCGTCATGTTTCCATTGAACCATCCTGGGACTGGAGAGTTCAGAACTGGATGCTGACTTTCCAGGACAAGGGTCGAAGATTGATATTGATTTGTCCGAAACTATGGTACCTGAAAATCCAATGGTTGTACTAGTTGTACACTAATTTTCCACCCTCTTTGGATAGACTTGACTTATTCAAGCGGCAGGTTGGTGAAGAGTAGGAGCCTTTCCTCAGCAAAGTTGTTTTTCTGAATGTGTCTTGGACTGGCCCCGTTTTTGATCTCGTTGGCCTTTTGAGCATTTTGAGCCATTTTTGCGAAGTTGTGGCTGAGTTGCTAGTTTATGTTCCCAGCAGAGGCTGAGGTAGAAGTGCACGAAGCAGGTGGACGTCCAGAGTTGATGCCACCCATTGATACCTTGAAGAAAAACTTGCAGCAAGGGCATTTCGAGTATCCGCCGCCTCTTGCTCTGCCAGTGGCGCAGACGAATGTCAGGCTAGCCAGGTGCAAGTGGATGAACAGGAGGACTGGGCTGTCAAGTTGGAAAAATGGATCTTCAAGACGTCTGAGGAGCTTCACGCAGAGATGTGGCAATGGGAACTAGAAGCAGAGCGCAAAAGCAGAGAGAGGATTGACGAGATGCTGGATGAGATCCTCTGCAGGTGCTGGCAGTAGACACCAGCACCATGACGCAGCGCCGAAGACCAGCAACCTGTGGATGGGGGCCTGGGGGATTGCAGAAAGTTCCATCCTTGGAGCGCAGAAAAATGTACTGTACCTAGTACCTAGGCTTTTCCCACACCAGAAGGTTGGTTGTAATTTGATCGTATTTGTATACAATTTCAGGATTGCCCCATTAGATCCCCATTATATGCACATTTCATGATGGGTTTCCTTCATGTTGTCTTTCAGACCCGCCAAGTCATCTTCCAGGCTCAACGCGATCAGCTGGAATTGCAATGCACCGCCATGGGCTTGGAACCGGCAACCTCGTGGCCATCGCTAGAAATGGGACATACATGAACTATGGTCAAAAGTTAGATCCACCAGAGCTTGGGATCAGCGTGTGCGGAGATTCCGTGTGCAGTGCGTCAAAGGTTAGATTGTGTACCCATATTGGAGGATGGTCATCAATTCACTAGTAGGGATTCCTGTATCCAATATAACGTTTCCAATTATGAGATGGCACCATATGCAATGTTTTGACCCTAGCACACATGTTATCCCACTCAAATATCATGCGCGCAAAATGGTGGAAGGTATTGCTAATGTCTGCCATGCCACGTGTTTGTCTCCCACAGAAAGATGCTTTTGGCGATGATTTTGAGGCGTTGCAGGTGCTAACCCTCACGCATGGCGGGTGGGTGTGTGGAAGGCTGTTGTTTGATGATAAGATTTAGGTTTGCCTCAACATGTTTGTTTCTCAAGGGAAATGCTATAGAATGATAATCAATCATCAACTTTTGTGGTAATCAACTTTCGGGGTGGCCTACTCGCACATAATTTGCAGGCTTGAAGGACAGGTGTGAACCAGTGCATGTCATGTAATCTAGTCCTGCCAGATCATGTCACTGAGAACTCGATTTGAGATACGTACCTCATGGGATATGGGTGTGGGTAGAATTCTTTCAAATGGCTTATACAACGAAAATATGGTGATAAAGCCTTAGGAAATGAACATGACATTGAGATTTAGATATGTTCCCATTAAAAGAGTGGTGATGATTTTCCCCTATTTTCGAAAAAACCATTGACTTCACACAGGCAGCTAGCACCACATCCTGGGATCAGCGTTGCTGCAGCCATTGCACCTCAGAACTTAGAAACGACGTAGAAATCGGCATCGAGTAGGAAGATGAAACCAAACTATGAACCAACCAACCACTGATTTGTGTATATATATATATACATATAATTATGTAAATATACATATACACAAATGAATTTGTGGTATCTATAACAGTAGCAGAACATGATTTATGGTATACATACATGATTATGTATCTTGTATAGGGTCTATATATAGATATGATATGCAGATATCACTGCATCTATCAAACGGAATCTGTCAGCGTCCTGCTCAAAGATCCTCCGGAAAAAATGGAGGTACCAGCTCGGTGCCTCAGACCTCATGAAACCCAGACATGGGGCCAGTTTGGGCTACAAGGAACCATGGATGGGGATGATTTTTCATAGATGTGCCTGTATGATATATATATCTATAGTATTCGATATATATATATTTCTATGTGTATTTGTATATGTATATATATATATATGTATATATATGTAAACATGTATATATGCAAATATGTAAATATGTAAATATGTAAATACATGCAGGGTTGAATACCGGATTGCCCCCAATCCCCAATATTGTTTGGTGAAATCCCCATAGATCCCCATAGTATCTCCGATTTTGCGGGACTCAGTCCCTGTTGTTCCCCCGATTCAGCTCTGAAGGCAGGAACGATGTACAGCATCCAGGAGGTCCGCACGAAGAATTTCCGTCGTTTGGGGCCGAATGGGACCATACCATGCGATACCCAAAAATCCCATGCCCTGAAATTCCACTGAAGACTTGGACGACTTCAGGGATTGAAGGGTCCTCCAACAATCATCTAAAATCATCTAAAATCCTTAGTTTAGGCCCTTTCCTACAGGTATTGTCATTTTTTGATCAGGAAATTTCTGGTGATAACCACACCAATTTTCAGACCCATGGCCAGGGTGAAGTGGACGAGCGAGGTCCAAACCGGTGCTAGGGGGAGAGAGGTGACCCATGTCAGGCAATTTAATAAGCCATGGAACGTGGCCATGTTTCATAGGTAAATGATCTATCAACGGATACACATGGGTCAGTTTCCGTGGTCATGTTGAATTACCAGAGGGGATGCAGCAGAACTCATCATTTCAAGTGAATTCATGTGATGTTCACGAGCTTTGCATCGGTTTTTCTGGCGAACATATAGACGATTTGGTCTTTGGTGGATTCTTGCGGGTCCAACCCAATATGATGTGTCAATATGTGTTGTGAATTACATATACCATCACTATCCCAATGAGATCTCCACCATTTTCCCATATCTTCATTCAATTCCACATCATGACACCATGAACATCCACATTATTGTAGCCCATTTACATAATATGGATTGATGGAAGATGAGATGTATCGTATGAGGAGTGATGATAGAAGCGTTTAATCATATTCAAACCATTTTACCACAAGCTGGTCAATCATTGAACCCACTCTTCGTTTGCCTGTGAATTCCTGCCATTTTTTGACCTTGGAGGATCTTTGCCCGACACAGCCCCGCTGTCGCAGATCATCCGACCAGAGGAACAGGGTCAATCGGGTGCGTCCTTTTTGTCTTTGCAATGTTGAGGATTTGTTAGTCTAAGTCAAAGGCCATGTTTCATCATCCCATTGCCAGGGCTATATAACTATATCTAATCATGAATCTACATATACAATCATGTATATATATATATATATGTAATACCAAGTATGATTATTGTGATTATTACAATTGGTTTCCTATTTTTTTTTGAATTCATATACCCCATTTCATCACAACCACATCGCTTGGGGGTTTATGTCATTGGATTTACCAATTTGCGCTACGACCAAGTGATGAAATCCAGAGGGAGACCAAGTCTATTAGCTTCATGGCCATATCGAAACGGGTGATTTTCCACTGCCCTGTTGGATTACCAAAGGGTGCATCTCCAGTTTTTGGTGATTAACATATTTGTTTGCAGGCTTACATCTCCATTCTTGATGCTTAAAGTTTGCTTAAAGTTCCATTTTTCACCTGGTTGAGCCACCATTTTTTTAACCATGTCTGGATGGTCAAACCTCCATTTTTCGTTGCTTCTACCCTCCTTTTGACTGGGCGGGTCCAGGAGCCGCCGCAAACTCAGGGCGCTTGGTGAAGCTTTGGGAGTTTTGGTAGGACGTAGATGAACTTTGGGCAATTTTTGAAGATTTTCAGGATGTGTTAGACAAGTTGCGAAGTTGCGGAGGTGATTTTTAGGCCTTTCAGCAATGTCATTTCATGTGACCGTGTCGCTGCGGAGTACCGAGAGGCTCTTCAGATGTTCTGCGTTTTTTTTTCTGTTTTAACCCAGATGAATTTCCCCCCTGCATCCCTGGACTATTTAAGAGAAATGCGCCTTCGATGATTTCCGGAAAACCGTTGACATCCATTTGGCAATTTCCCATTATCCAAAAAGATCCAACAAGTCTTGAATCAGCCAGGATTGATGAGAACACGAGTTGACCTTCACCCGGAACCCTGGCAATTCCCAGCTACACTGAGGGTTGAGGCTGACTTCAGCTTCGCCAGAGATCGAGGTGGTTCAGCAGCATTACTCATGGCTTCCAACAAAAACTGGCACGCCTGCGCTTGAAAATGGGTTTGTTCGAGAAAATCTGCAAGACCCCCCCTATATATTATTCAATGTTTGGGGCTGAAACCATTTTCCCCAACAAAACCAATCCGTTCAATTTTGTATCCATAAAGTCATTTAGTGCTGAGATACACCTTTTTTGATGGTTAAATCCACACCATTTCTGAAATCTCCCTGATCTCCGGGGTCAGGAAGGGATGCTTGCCACTGCCAGGTCTTTCTGGCGTGAATGACCTGAGAACTGTGCAGGGTCCCGAGTGGATGGTCCATAGGGTGAAATCTGAAAATTGGTGATGCCCCTCCCATTAATGTCTATCAAAATCATCAAATAATGGGGAGAATGATGGTTACATGGATAGAATGGGGTACCTTATTTTCAGACATAGGCAGAATGGGAGGGGAATGGAGGGGATGTATGCCACTTAAACGGGTTATGAGTCAGCTACAGTCAGCTACGGGCTGGAGCTGGTCGGGATTCCTTTGGGATGGTAGAGTTCCAGTCAGTACTCTCACCTGGCCACTGAAGACGTTCCCCATATTTCCCCATTTATCGATGTTTTTTTCCATGTTTTTCCAGCTATAAACCTCCATTTTGATGGGAGGATTTTCCCATGAACATCATTTCAGATCCCAAGTGATGGTGAATTCCTCCACCATCTGGGGGCCTCTGAGCCTCTCAGGGTGGAACAGGCCTGGAAGCTGCGGTGAGCTGGTGTTTGGTATGATCGTCCATCATAGGGATGGATATGGATAGATACATATCAACCTGGGGTGGGAAAAAACGAGCTATTTTTTCATGGTTCAGTTGTTGGAGAAACTAAAGATCGCAACAAGTTCTTGGTCACAGCCAACAAGCAGAACTGCAATATGATATGTGTGTATATACATATATGTATACACACACCACCTTTCAATCTCTTGTTTTCCAAAAGCACGTAGCCACTACTCTACCGCTTGGGTGATCCTGAAAGTTAAAGAGACTGAGCCTATAAGTCTATTGCAGATTAGGCCTTAAAGGGTCGAGGTTAAGGACCCTCAATTGTTGGGGTTAAAGGGGTCCAAAATAGTCGGGGTTAAGGCGGGGTCTCTATCAGACATTGTGAAGTGATAAGTACATTTCTCCAACTAACGCAACCACATCCCAAGGGCTTTGGCAGCGCAGACGAATGCCATTGAGTTGCTTGCAATAGTACACACCACGGAATCAGATGAAATCCTGCAAAGAAGATACGAAGTGTGATAGCAATATACTCCATGATGTTTCACGGCTTTTGTTTTTTCCCTTTGGTAGGGCTATGTAGATACAGTACATTGTATATGCATATACATGATATATGCATATATCTCATATATATATATATATTATATGTATATAACTATATATATATATATATCGTTCCACATATACAGATCTATCTATTCCCCATGAAATTTCCCACTCCATCCTCCGCCTTGTCGCACAAGAAGCGCATGTGCCTCGCGCAGGTGATGGCGGAGCAGCTGACCCGCCTGGAACGGCGGGTGAGGAGTCTGGAGGCTGGAAGATGTGCCTTGGTTATTGCTAAACATATTTGTAAAAAGATATACATATTGTACAATAATGGTAGAACCAGTGGCTATTGATATAGTATACATATTGATCAATGGTTCTTACAAATGGTTATTGATTGGTTATTGATTGGCGATTGATTGGTTAGTTATGGTTTTTCACATGAATATGAACCGTTATTGATACCGATGTTTGATTGATCATGGTCAGGAGATCAATCCATTGATTGGGAAGGGATTACACCCCAAAATAATGGTGAATCATTAATCATTGGATTGGTTTAAGGGAAAACTTACAGGAAACCTCTATACTTGATGGTAAAAACCATGGTTTCCTGTAGATTTTCCCTTAAACCAATCCAATGAATAAAACCTGGTAACCCCCCAAAAAAATAACCGGGTGGTTTAGCAGAATCCTGGATCTCCCCATCTGATGGGGATTCTCACGGCACAGACGGGTTCGTCCCCAGGAATTTTATTGTGGAAGATGGTTCAGAACTGCAAGATGAGCAATAAACATAGATCATTACTCTCCAAAATGCAAGCTCATTCGGGAAAATTGGCCATTTAGATGTTCATTTGCCCATTCAAATGTTCCTGATTTCGAAAAAGATCCCTGAATTTGAGAGGTTCAACAACATATTTAAACAATAGATCATACAATACCAACTATATCTATTCCATCAACTCTAAAACAATCCCATCAGCTCACGCCCCATCTGCAGACTGGTTCGCCTCGTGGCCTCCTACTGGACCTCGTTGGGTGGGCAAAGGTGGAGATCAAACACACATTTTCAGATATAACAAATGAAATTCACAACTCGAAATTAGGTAATTTTGCTAAGATTTTGCTTTGTCTTTTTCTGTATATGTATAGTTTGCAGAATGTCGTATAGTCTATAGTCGGTATAGTATGTAATTTGTGAATGTAGACTGCATTTTGGTTGTTAAATGCAGAGTATAGACGGGACAGGTACGCTGTTCTGCAAATACCATCAATGCCACAATATCTATCATGCAAGTAGCTTTGCAGTGCCACAATGTGTAAGTATTATATATACTGTATCGTATCATATGCCTACATCTATATCACAATATTATGTAGATGTAGGCATTTTGTAGCGATCATTTCCTTGTTTTGAGAGGCCAACTCGGCTAACAAACTTTGCCAAATATGCATGGCTGCAGCCGCTACCTTCTTCCTTAGATTTCAATGGGAACATATGATGCTGCTGTGAAGAAGAAACAGCAATGGAAATCCAGATTTCTCAGTCAAGTAGTCACAGGCAGTCCTGCATCCGCTGCATCAACCATCTTGAAACTTGCAACAGGTTGAAGGTACGAAAGTGCATTTGACTACATATGTGCAGTTCAGGGAAGCGCTTCCCTTTGTTGCCCTTTTCCAAGCATCAAAGCGATGGCATTTTTCGCGCACAGTCTGGCGCTTCGGCGGAAGGCGGGACATGTCGTTTTCAGCGCACAGTCACCGATAGTATTGTGGGGGGATAGCAGCTATGGGTGTTTTTGTAAAGTCAAGACATCCCAAAGATAGATGCTTTGCTATAGGACTGCATATTAAATATGATCAAAACATGACTTACGTAAATAAGTCCCAAGGATTTGATTTATAAATGGTTTGCCCCTAAGGTTTGTTAAACTTTCTGGTTCCTGAGATACCCGAAGTTTGGCCCATCCGCATGTTGCGCAGCGATTTCGACAGACGATCTGCCTAGTGATCGCCTCGCTGCTGGTCATCGTTGGGAGCCTGTGCGATTGTCATGTCGGGATAGGTCGAAACTTATGATTTCTCCTACCTTGGGGAAAACTAACATAGAGACGTGGAAAACCCAATGGTTAGGAGGATTAATCGGGGAACATCCACAACATTCCACAACTACCTAGCTATTTTTGATCTGCAGACGTACCCAGCGGGTTGACCCATGCCGTGGCTGCGCATCCCGAGGTCACCCAACGAGAAGGTCCTCTCTTCCTCCAACTCGGACGGTCCGAAACCTGGAGAGACCTGCAGCATGTAGCACCTGAGGCCAGTCAGCCATTACTTAATGCTGATACTTGCTGAATTTCAATCCATGTTCTACAAATCAAGTTGCCCAGCAATCTTGATCGGCCGTCGTTTGTGTTTATCAGCGTCAGCCCCTTGATTGATGAAATCAGGTTCTCAACCGCTGTGACGCGCTTTGCCCAGAGCACAGAGGAGGAGCGCTTGGGGCTGCCGCCGGGGGACTCGTAAAGTAGCGCCACCTTGGAGGTGGGTCTGAAAATGGGGTACGATATACCCATCATATACACCCCAAAATTGCACTTTTTAATGGAGAAAAGCTTGCTTAACCAGTGGATTCTGGTACCCTCTTCCAGATGCCTCGGTCTTGCAAGGAGAGCCGGCTAGATCCAGTGGCAGGAGCGGCAGATTTTGCATGATTTCCTGGAGGTTCGACACCTTTGCCGTAAGAAGATAAACGTGGCACATTAACAATGCGCGATCATGACTATGTGGTGGCATCTCTGACAGCTTGCTGTGGTTGTCACATGTTGTCACAGATCAACAATGGTTGCATCCAGTCACTGCAACGCTGCAAGAGCCTGTGAAACCAGCACAGCAATTAGGCAGCAGTGACACAGCAGCGCAAAGTCGGAACACATGCATTCAAAACCTCAAAAACAATGAGATATTGAGGTATCGCGCCAAAACGGTTGAAGGTCCAACACCTAACAGTGGCCAACTTACAGAAAGTCGGCACAGGAACGCCAAAATAAGGGAACCAACACATTTTCTTTTAACCGGTGGGTGGTTTCACAATGTTTCACACATATTTTTTTTCACATTTCCAACCATAGAAATGGGATGATGATCCCCAAATGACGACAAGAAATCTAGGCAAAGGAGAGCTCCCAGAGTGGCTCATGGAGGCCACTGGTGGAGTTGGGCGCCCCAAGCTGCGGTGTTTTCCATGGTGGGATCAACTTGCAAAAAAATCCCCAGGGAAACAATGGGAAAACCAGGGATTTTGATTACCAAAGATGATGAACATGAATTGGACATAATTGGACTATCTCATTTTTGTGGAGATGTCTGATGTGCCCATGTTGGAACCGCATGCAGTGACATTTTTTTGCCGCAGTATGATGATGATTTTGTGGCTTTCACCCCTTATATATTTGCTGAAGATCATTCATGAACTTGAAGAGATTGGCAGCATCTCATGAGTATAAGTCAACCCTTGTTTTGTGGCCGTTTGTGGCTTCATGTTTTCAGTTTTTCTTATTTTGATAGAGGCATCTATCATCATATCCCGTTAGTTTGCTGCACATGTCAAATGACTTGGAACGGATTATGTTCTGGTCGTTGAATTTGATGGCATGGGTATCATATCTGTATATAATGTATTTACATAATTTATATTTATATATCACAAAATTTCTGTCAAGATGGACCAAAATTGTTTGGGATATCCAAAAAGGTTTGCCATGCATGATGAACTGGCTGAGGTGCCCAAAGAACGGCAGACCGAGGGTGTGGATTTCGGTGCCTTTCACCGTCCGGGGATGGCCCGGGTGGGTCTGGAATCTCCTGGTGGGATGGAGCGGTTTTAGCTACCCTCTGGTAAACTAACATAGCTGTTGAAAATGGCCATAGAAATAGTGGATTTGCCCAATTAAAATGGGGAATTTCCATAGTTATGTTAATTTACCAGAGGGTAAACAAAGATGTGGAATTGAACAAGATGCAGCCCACGAACCCGAATGCTCACACGAACCTTCTTGACACTCCTGACATGACACTCTTGGGAAGACACTCCTGGGAGACACTCTTGGGNTTGGCATGACACTCCTGGAAGACACCCTGGGCATGACACGCTTGGGAGACACTCTTGGCATGACACTCTTAGCATGGCATTCTTGGGAAGACACTCTTGGGAAATACTCCTGGCATGAAACTCTTGGAAGCCACTCCTGGGAGACACACTTGGGAGACACTCTTGGGAGATACTCTTGGAAGACACTCTTGGGGAGACACACTTGGGAGACACCCTTGGGAGACACTCTTGGGAGACACTCTTGGGAGACATTCTTGCAAAGACAATCCTGGGAGACACTCTTGAGAAGACACTCTTGGGAGACACTCTTGGCATAACACTCTTGGGAAGACATTCCTGGGAGACACGCTGGAGAGACACTCTTGNTGGGAGACACTCTTGAGAAGACACTCTTGGGAGACACTCTTGGCATAACACTCTTGGGAAGACATTCCTGGGAGACACGCTGGAGAGACACTCTTGGGAGACACTCTTGCGAAGACACTCTTGGGAGACACACTTGGGAAGACACTCTTGGGGAGACACACTTGGGGAGACACACTTGGGAGACACTTTTGGGAGACACTCTTGGGAGACACTCTTGGGAAGACACTCTTGGGAGACACTCTTGGGAAGAAACTCTTGGGAGACACTCTTGGAAAGACACTCCTGGGAGACATTCTTGAGAAGACACTCTTGGGAGACACTCTTGGCATAACACTCTTGGGAAGACATTCCTGGGAGACACGCTTGAGAGACACTCTTAGGAGACACTCTTGNAAAAAGTAGAGGTTTTGGAGCTTTCCCCAGTGGCACGGCGACTCCACAGGAAAGTCAGAGAATCGAGAGAAGACAAGTTGGAAAGCTGAAAACGAGCATCTCGTGCGAGACTTGTGTCACTTTTCATCCCATACAGCATCACCTTTGCAGCTTCCCCCATAGACAGCGGCGTTTCGACACACCACAAGAGCATCACTTTTGCAGCTTCCCCCATAGACAGCGGCGTTTCAACATCACATCTCACAAAATGCCACGCCTGCCACACGATTTGCACGTTCTCACTCCTGGACGCAGCCCTGACAATGCAATTCGCANNNGCCACGAAAAACGTAAGTCAACTTTTGAAAACGTCGCGAAAGTATTGCGCCTGCCACACAAAACGACTTTCGACACGTCTTGAAACACAGTGGAATGTCGCGAAGTGCCACGCCTGCCACACGAAATGACGTTCACGTCTGAAACGTCCAAAAATGACTTCCTTTGCAGCTTCCCCCATAGGCACGGCCATAGGGCCCTCACGCGGACGGTTGCGGACGGTTGCGGACGGTTGCGGACGGTTGCGAACGGTTGCGAACGGTTNTCCCCCATAGGCACGGCCATAGGGCCCTCACGCGGACGGTTGCGGACGGTTGCGGACGGTTGCGGACGGTTGCGAACGGTTGCGAACGGTTGCGGACGGCTGCGCAACGTCCGGCGAACACGCCCTCAACCCCCAAACCCCCAGAGTGAAACGGGAACCCTTGCTACGCATTCGGGAAAAATAAGCACTTGCATGATGTTGGCAGTGAGCAGTGCAAAGGTCAGACACGGATAAACATTAGACGGGCAATGAACAAAAAATATGAGCAATCTCCGCTCAAGTCTGGAGTAGCCTATGACTACTTGTTTTCCCTATCCCCAATACTACAGTCAAGTTTGTGTTTTCCCAACATTCTGGGCTACTAATAGTTGGCACCTCCATCCACAAGGCCAGCCCGGGTCAGCTGTCTGCAGCAGGTTGGGACTATCGCGTGGTGGGCGCGGTGATTTTCGCCCTAGGCCTCTTGTATGTAGGCTTCCAAGGCTGAGATGCCGCAGCTTACAGCTGGAAAAAGGTCGGAAGGGTGATTGCATTTTTTGATGCGGAAATCTTACACGGTTATAATTATAAGATGTTATAAGACTTTATGAGATCTGTGGTTCTCTGGGTCTTAAATTTGACTCATACGCCCGCACATGGTTTGGGAGGGCTGATTCCAAACAGATGATCGTGCAATTCTGCCATGGCATGCAGCAGTTGCGAGTCTTCCCCACGCAACAGAACCACAGGACACCAGGTACCAACTCACATCGTCTCACATCACCTGGCGTCACTTGCGATACTTCACAAGAGCATTCATATCGCACAGGCGTTTCACACATTTGCATATCAATATATCTATAATTAATGCCTGGATACAATAGTCATAGTACCACACGCACATTTTGCATTTGATTCTTGATGATTCTTTCCCTCCTTCTCTCTATACATAGGATTACATAAATACAGTCTAGTATACAGACACATATAAAGCATCAAATAGATTTTTTGAAAAGACATGAAGCGAATAGATGCTGTACTATTACATCAAATGGATCACCAATCAGTCACCATAAATTACCATAAATCACCATTAAATTACCATTCAACATACCGTCCAACCATGTTTACCCACCATTTATATGCCTCACATGTCGGATTCACCCAGCACTGCATGTTGAAACGCACCGTGCACGACGCCATGGACGTCGCTGAGCAGCTGCAGCTCTTGGATCGCCGCGTGGCGTACCTCGAGGAACTCACGGCGCACACAGAGGCTGTCACCGCGGTCACGGCGGTCACCCGGTGAGTTCTTCACTGGGGAAAAGGGGGGAATTTCCCAAATGAACCCCCCCCCCCGAAGGTATGGCAGCATACTGTACCCCCAAAATGGTCATCTGGATAGGCAAGATCATGATAATATATTGTTGGGAAACCTTGGAAAAACACACATGCGCACACCTTGGTAAAAAATGCAATATCCCATCATATATCCCATTCTATATCCCATTTTATCTCCCATACTACGTCTCTTGTTATATCCTGTATCGTGCCCCCATGTTTCCTTGGTTCTACACCCATCATATCCTCATCGTTGCACTTTAGTGTTGTAAACCCAACATGGCCCATAGCCAATTCAACCAGTCCATGGGTGTTAGAAACCGTCCCCCAGTTCTGGGAATTGGACGACCCCACCTCCTGCAATCTGGCTATATATATATATATATATATTATATATATATATATGTTTTTTTTTTCCCGAATGCGTAGCAAGGGTTCCCGTTTCACTCTGGGGGTTTGGGGGTTGAGGGTGTGTTCGCCAGACGTTGCGCAACCGTCCGCAA
>BGPT01000288.1:72060-92525 GCA_003297045.1 Symbiodinium sp. clade C Y103
GTGTCTCCCAAGAGTATCTCCCAAGAGTGTCTCCCAAGTGTGTCTCCCAGGAGTGTCTTCCAAGAGTTTCATGCCAGGAGTATTGCCCAAGAGTGTCTTTCCAAGTGTGTCATGCCAAGAGTGTCTCCCAAGATTGTCTCCTAGGAGTGTTTTCCCAAGAGTGTCATGCCAAGAGTGTCATGCCAAGAGTGTCTTCTCANNNNTCATGCCAAGAGTGTCTCCCAAGATTGTCTCCTAGGAGTGTTTTCCCAAGAGTGTCATGCCAAGAGTGTCATGCCAAGAGTGTCTTCTCAAGAGTGTCTCCCCAAGAATGCCATGCCAAGAGTGTGATGCCAAGAGTGTCTCCCAAGCGTGTCATGCCCAGGGTGTCTTCCAGGAGTGTCATGCCAAGAGTGTCTCCCACGAGTGTCTCCCAGGAGTGTCTTCCCAAGAGTGTCATGTCAGGAGTGTCAAGAAGGTTCGTGTGAGCATTCGGGTTCGTGGGCTGCATCTTGTTTAAATATATATATATATATATAGATATCCTTCTGTAATCAAAGGTGGCTGGCTGGAAAAATCTTTATTCATAAACTATTTTCCCAGCTTTAAACCTGTATTTATTCCGGGGATTTCCCAGCCATCCATGTTTGATGACACCTGAGGGTAACCTCCATCGTTCTGACACCGACTTAGCTAACGAAAGCCCCGGTAACCACCGGGGCTTTCACAGCAGAGGGGGAGAATCATATGAGGGGATGCTGGGACTGCTTATGTTCATGTCCCTGGTATTTTTTTTTGTGTGTGTTATTGTTCAATGTTTCATCGGACTCTTTGATGATCTTGCGGGTGTTTGTTTTTGGACATGTTTGCCCCTGACTTTCACTCTATGTTGTTCTGTTGAAATATCGGATGAATGATTGTTGTCTCGGTGATGTTTTCCTCCTTCTGTTGCGGAGCTTCCACAATTTCTTGTCCACGACTCCAACGACAGCTTCTCCTTTCCCTTTCTTGTCGGGAAGCCCAGCTGGACTTGAGCCTGTTGGAGTTGGAGTGTTGCTGATGGCTTGGTTGTGGTTGCGACACCTGATGTATGTGCCTGAAGAGTACTGAGAGCTGCAATGGTACATATTACATAAGTACATAGTTTGTGAAAGAACGGAAATTGTGCGTGCAGGTCTTGTTGCTCAAAGTGCAGCAGCAGACTGAAACTAGTCTCCCAGCCGGCAGCCTTTGAAACCATGTTGCTCTGGATTCTTCTTGCTGTGGTTGCTGGTGCTGTGGCTGACACTTCAGAACTTCCTCCTCAACCTCATGATTGCGTGCTACTTCAGGATGCCTGTGGACAATTTCCTGCCAACAAGAGGCTTAGGGTGGTTGCGCTGGCCAACACGGTCATGTATGTTGCAGACCTTGAGGATGTAGATGCTGGCTTCGAGGCCTGCGATCGCAACATGCTGACACTCATTGCAAGAGCCACTTCAGAATCTTGTCCCATGCCCAGCGTGACCCAGCCCGCCATGGTAGGTTTGTGGATGAGCGTTCTCTTTCTGACTTCCCTCATTCTGCTTATTTACTTCTGTGTCACCTGCAGGGGGGAGCATGGGGAGCGGCACTCGGCTCTTCTTCTGATAACATATTGGAGTTACGACTTTGGAGTGGGACTATATGCGTACATGTCGGCAAGTATGTTTTTTAAACCGGAGAAAGAATTGCTTTCAGCTCATGTTGTGGTGAACATGTTGGTGGCGATGGGGTTTGAAGCATTGACTTACGATTGGCCCCTTCTGGCAATAAAACGGTTTTGCCCGTCTGTTTTTGGCATTGCGATGGTTTGGCTTGGAACAGTTTGGTGTGCGTTGGCAATTTTGTGCGCTTACCACCCTCCAATGGTCGCCCTTCTTGGACACCGTATCATCATCTATGGCTTGGTGCAGTGGGTCTTGGACATCCTGAAAGGTGTCGTGCAGCGCCTTGTGTGGAAAATGTCCTGCGGCGAGGAGGTGCCCTCGACTTATGCGCTTCTTCATGAGGAGCTGACTCACCCCGTTCCTGACCACGAGCCTGACAAAGTCTGACCACCTGCGAGTGTTGACTGGCGGTTGCCTTTGCTCGACATTTAGGCGGTGCAGCCACTTTTAGGGTACACTGGTACACTCGGAGATCGTGGTATCCCTGCCATGTGGTGTTTTGTTAAACAATTCCACAGCAGAGTGAATTGTATGACTCCGAGCAGTAGATTATGATGTATCGTAATGTACAGTATATAATTTATACAATAATATACATATTCTTTGGAGCTGGAATTTGTTGACAAGACTTGGTTGGCTTGGAGGCTTGCAGGCATGAAAGCGCCTTCAGGTCAACCAAGTGCAGGACATGTCAACGTGTCCAAAAAGGTGCTGTTCGCAGATGCGTTTACGACAGAGCAGTTTCAGCGTTACAAGCGTTGAAGGGGTTTGTGAATTCATGTGTATTCATTACTCGGGCATTGCTTGAACCAGAGCATTCGTGACAGGAGCATGTGTGAAACTGTGCGATCGAAATTGCTTGGGATGGAGTGTCCATGCAATTGACCATTGAGAGATGAGAGGTGTGGAAGACCCCACACTCTTTTCCCAACATTTTCATCCCAGCGGCCATTTCTCGTGCTCGTCTCTGCCACGCCGAGGTCAAGAAGACAACCATGTGGGCATCTGAAGTTGCGTCTCAACAATCAGTGAAAAAACATGGGAAAAGGGTCTCGACAAGAAGAATGGCAATGACCATTCCAAGCATCAAAACTTGACTTTGGTAAGCACTTCAACCAGAGTGGAGGGCAAAGCATTGCGAAACTGTCTTCAAGAAATGGGCTTTTGATTTGGATGTCAAGTTTGTTGTTTTTCCCCAATATTTTGGGATATTTAGGGCTACTCATAGTCGGCACTTCCATCCACAAGGCCAGCCTGCGTCAGCTGTCTGCGTCAGCTGTCTGATCAGTGGGCGCGGTGATTTTCGTCCTAGGCCTCTTGTATGTAGGCTTCCAAGGCTGAGATGCCGCAGCTGACAGCTGGAAAAAGGTCGGAAGATGTCGGAAGGGGGATTTTCCAGTTCGCAAACTGTTGAATTACCAGAGAGTAAGCCCACAACCGTTGGGTATTTTTTATTGGATGGGATCCCAAAGCAGCGAAATCAATATCGGAGGGGCCAAGGCGGCCAAGGTACAAAAAAAAATCGTAGCTACCCTCCGGTAGTCAAACATAGCATATCTTCCCATTTCCAATTTCGAGTAGGTTGCTAAATTCCCGATTCTGGGATTTCCCTTATTCCATGAACATCCAATTAATCTTCCAATATTGTATCCCACAACATATCCCCATTATACCAACAATTTCTTGCTTAAATCCATTTAAATCCCCAAAAAAATCATCGATCTAGCGCCAGTCTGATGCGGAAAATCTACGTGTTGAATAAGATGCTGTAAGACTCTATGAGATCTGTGGTTCTCTGGGTCTTGAATTTGACTCATATGCCATGTGGTTTGGGAGGGCTGATTCCAGAGAGAATGTTCGCGCAATTCTTCCATGGCATGCAGACGTAGCTGGCAGTTGCGAGTCTTCCCCACGCAACAGAACCACAGGACACCAGCCAAGTGTCAGCTACGTGTGGTCTCACATCACCTCGCCTCACTTGTGATACTTCACAAGAGCATTCATATCGTAGAAGTGTTTCACACATTTGCATATCAATATAACATAATATAATATATCTATTATGCCTGGATATCAATGTCATAGTACCACACGCACATTTTGCATTTGATTCTTTATGATTATTTCTCTACTTCTCTCTATACATAGGATTACATAGATACAGTGTAATATACAGTACATACACATATTTCAATCAAATTGAACTTTTGAAAAGATCATAAATCACGATTAAATTACCATTAAACATACCGTCCAACCATCTTCCACCACTATTTACATATCTCACATGTCGGATTCACCCAGCACTGCACGTTGAAACGCACCGTACACGACGCCATGGACGTCGCTGAGCAGCTGCAGCTCTTGGATCGCCGCGTGGCGTACCTCGAGGAACTCACGGCGCACAAAGAGGCACCGGTGATTTCTTCACCAGGGAAGGGGGGGAAATCCCCAAGTGAAACCCCCAAGATATGGCCAGTTTGTGCCAGTTTAATGGGAACATGGTTATTTCAATAGTGGATTTTGGGGGGTACACAGTTTATGTAATCGTTCAACTCCAGATTTGCTCATTAAGAATTTCGGTTCAATCAGTGAGTACTGGATATGGGTGTGTCTGAACACGGAATACCCTAAAAATGGTCATTTGGATGAAGAAAATGATGATAAATCATCAAAATTTGAGGGTATCCTATTTTCAGACAAACCCACATGGACACTCCTCTGTAAAAATGGGGAATTTTCTGTTTTAAAACGGAGATTCACATTCAAGCATGTGGAAATCAAGCTTCAAACACAGGTTTTCACCATTAAGAAATGGGAAATAAACAATGATTAAAACATGAGATGAACATTCCCGAGTTGAAAAAGCGGATGGCTTATGCAAATTTCAGAAGGTTTACCACCCAAGCTGGCAGCAGGAGTTGGTCTAATTATTCGGGAAACATATGGCCGAGAAATGTAAAGATTGAGTTGGTGGTACCCTCCGGCAATTAAACATGGCAGTTCAAAATCTTCATTTACAGATGATTGTCCCATCAAAACGCATTAGTAGGGGATTTTCCATTGCCATTTTTGATAGCCAGAAGGTACCAGGTGTTATTTTTCCCATGATCTTTGGATATAGACATAGATGATTGAAATGCCAATCCTTGAGACACTCTCTTGCAGAGTTATTTCAACACGTCAGGCGCAGCTTGTGGCCAATGAGCACAGCAGCTGGGAATGTGACTCGCCAAAACTGTCAGGCTCATGGCGATGTGACTCCATGGCTCTATTAGATCTTTCATGTATCTAATATATACATATATTATATAATTATATATATATATATACACATACAGTATACATATAGTCATCTACTAATCTACCCAGAAATGAAGAATCTCATAGACATCTCTATTTGCATATCAACTCATCAAGTCTTGATTCAAATCATACTTCTTGTGCATACTAGATATACATATATCGTACACATACCTTACCCATACATGGGTTTGATTGAAGATAGGATACCCCATTTCGTAACCGTATCATGCTTGATCATCATGTTTCCCGTCTTTGAATGGCCACAACTTGTGGGATATTACCCATCGTTGGTCAACCCCAGAAAAAATGAACATATTGTTTATGTAATCTATTGATTTCTTAAATGGCAATAGCCATAGTGCTTGTATCAACCCATTATATCCACTCTGTATTGCAGTATAACCATTGCATATCCCATCTTGTCTTCCGATTTTTCGTTGGAAACCCCACATGGCCCATCCCCAGACCAGGCCCAGGGGATGACCTCCTGCGTTCTGTGGTGGGGCGTCCAGTTATGTTGGACTAGGACCCCCATTAATTGCAATGTGCGAAACACAATTATAAACCTACCATTTGGGGATGGTTTATAGTACTCATAGAAATGGTTTTGGGCATGGTTATCATTGGCTTTACCACATTATCGACCATAAACAAACTATAGTAGAGATTTAAGCCGTATAACTATAGCGAACCAAGATGTAATCATCATAGTTCTATCATCACACAAATCAACTTAGTTCACCGCAGGGAACCGCAGCTGCCGGCACCACATGGGGTAGCCACCATCGAGGTATGACCTCCAGCAACGTGCTGAAGTTCCTGAAGGCCTTGCAAGGCGAAGTGTCGACGTTCCTCGGGGAAGGATTCGGTGGTGAATGGAGGGAGCAAGTTAAGGAGCGGTTTATTCATATTCCCGTTTTCAACTGGGGAGTCAGTTGGAGAAACTTAGAGTTTCATGCGTTTCCCAACCGCATCATAGTTTATGATGTATGTTTCTTAGATGATAGATTTGTATCCAAACTCATATTAATTATTAATACAATGATATGAAGATGTGTATTTACATCCACTGTATGTGTTTGTAAATGTGCACACATACTTACACATTTGTTTCCCCCGCCCTCTCTCTCTCTCTCACTCTCTCTCTCTCTCCCTCTCTCTCTCTCTCTCTCTCTTCCCGTACACATGCACAGATCTCTCTATCTCTTTCTATATATAGATATGACTTATATACGGGCGACGGGCAAGTTTATATGCTTATATGTATGAGTTATGTACATTGAGGGCGTAGATTTTATTTTCAATATGTCTATGCATATACATACAGTCATCTAGACTCCTAGACATCTAGGTTCATATCTAACCGATGTTGGGAGAAAGATCCAACAAATCCAACAAACCATCATTTGGGCATAGGATCAACTCAGATGGGGATAGAATCAGCGAAGATCCGCCAGAAGTTGCACCAAAGATGGGTATCTTATGGGACTCCCCAAAACCAGCAGACCATGTGATGATTTGCAGTACATAGCCTAGAACCCTATGTATAATCCAGCGAATCATTTGATTCGATGGTCTATTTTGGGTAATCAAAGATGGCCATTGAAACTTCACCATTTGGAGTTGATTTTCCAATTCAAACCTCCATTTACAGGGGAATTCCAATCGCCAGCAGGGGAAACCACCTGGTTGCGGTCCTTCTCCCAGTTTTTTCTTGATCACTGCAATGCCCAGCCCAGGCTGCGGCGGGCTCTACCAATGACGCTGAAGCTGCACAGCGGGGGCCTGTTGGGACAGGCATCAGATGCAGCTGGTTTGGGTGGCAGTTAGAAGCTAGACCCCCTGCCACAAAAGCTGAAACACAGACTTGGCAATGTGATAGACCCAAGAATAAACCTGCCATTCGGGGACAATTCATACAACCCAATTATGGTCATATTCGGGATGGTTTATGTTTGGGTTTACCGCATTATTTGTGGCGTTTTAAATCTAAAGAAAGAAAAGAAAGGACGTGATCACGGCTGCGCGGCTGTTCAGCCCCTTGCAAAATGAAATAAGCGCAGAGCATTCTGTCGCCAGTCGCCACCACCACCAGCACAAGATTACAGCAGCAACAATGACAATACCAACCATCATAACAATCATGATGAATCACCAAAGTACTAATGACTATAGTGATAAGAATACAAAAGTCATAATGAATGTATATATATATATATACATAGTGGCAATGAATAACAATCAGAATCATAATCATATACCATCATCAGCAATACCTACAGGATCCTCGCAGTACTATCGTTTCGCTGAGGAGCGACGAGGTGCATGCGCTACGAGAAGTCGTCAACTCCATGCAAGGCGGTAAACCATCAGGGTGGAGGTTTCCATTTGTTTCAGGGATCTTCCATCGTAAACCATCCTTTATGGGGTACCCCCATCTATGGAAACCCTCATATACATGAACATACACAATGGGGATATAATGGGGAATCGTGGGGGTAAAGTGGGAAATTATCATGGGATCCAGGCAACAATATGGAGCTGGGTTTGCCCAGAAATGGGTGGCCAATTCAATTGAACAGATGATGATTCATCGTCAAATCTTGGGGTACCTGTTTTCAGACAGCAACTTTGGCGACATGAGACGAATTTCACCAACTCGAAACCAGGACGTATATCAAGATCTGACAGGAATGGGCAAAACGATGAAAACACGTGCAATCGAATGGATGGACTGGGACATGGGGATAGAAAGACCACAGATCTTGCCACGTTGAGTCTTGAACCATTTAAAATGGGGGCTCAACACAAGATCTATAGACTTTCCCCAAAAGGATAGAAAAGTCATTCACCACTGAATTCTAGCTACCATTAAATTCAATTAATTCCATACATACTCGATCCTGTATCTTTTCGGTTGGTCACCCTCTCGCGCGCAGGTTCTGTCGATCTGATGAAGAACAAAACGCAGGCCATGGAGACGCTTGGATCACGGAGGTTGAATGCACAAGCGCCAAGAAGGCCAAACTTTGGGTGGACCACTTCCCAATTCATGGGAGAATTGTGATGAAAGTAAATGAGAGCAATAGAACTTCTTCTTTCTGATGATGATGATGATGATGATGACGACGACAAACAATGGCATTTCACAGTATCCCACCCCAAATCTACCAGATGAAATACCTTTGATTGGCTATTCCCCATAATATGCGTACATGCAGATGTGCTTCATTGGGTGGAACTTTGCCAACTTTTGTGTTTTGAGCTAAGGCGGAATTTGCGGGATGTGAATGGACACATTGATTCCAGTCACTCCAGCTTAATGGACAAGCAGACACGATCCTTGGCACATCTTGGCACTGCAAAATGCATCAAATCCTGCAGAGGACACACCAGCAACTTCATCCAGCGACAGCTGAAAATGCCAAGGAATGGAATCCGCAATGGGCCACTCAATTGGCATCTCGGCAGTCAAGTGTTTGTAAGGCTCTTCAAGAGTTGGGCGCCTTTGTTAATCAAACCTGGCGTGCTGATTTTTCACCAATTTCGAGATTATGTTTCCATTAAGACTTCCATTTATATGGGATTTCCCAGCCAGGCATGTTTGAGTACCGAAGGGTATGCAGTCCAATTTTGTGCAGGGTGTGACACAATCGAATTGGATCATTTTTTTGCGCTTTTTGGTCCACCCCAGAGGGCAAATGGAATCTTTCATCTCAATTCCAAGATTAGCAAACCAGTCTGCCTATCCCTCTTCTGTGATTCATCGTAGTTCATCCGCATGTCTGAATTTGGTACTTCATCTCCGGCAACCGATGATACGGGCAATAGGAGTCCCCAATTTCAAGTGGTAAACATCATAGAGAATCAATTCCTCAATAGTCAAGTGGAATATCTCCTACATAACATATCAATTCAAATACATATCATCCCTCATAGGAATCCCCATTTCAATCTATATATGAATGGGATATTCCACTTGACAATGGGATGATTCCCTAGTGGAATATCAACAAATATCCCTAATACCAAGTGGAATATCCCATTCTCTATAGAGCTGGAGGATTTTCCCCACCCGCAGTTGCTGTTCTTCCAGGCACGGAGCTGCCCGCCATCCGTTCAGACCTCAAGGGTCTTGAGCGAGCCACTTGGGCGAAGAGCTGCGCTTTCCCCGTGTTTGTACCGCTGCTGAATGGAAATATCTGGAACCCCCTCTTGGGATGATTATCCTAATTGACAGACATTTTCTGGGTCGCAACCACTGAGGATCTGCGGCTGAAACAGGATAGCTGGCTGAAAGAAGCTGGCATGAAACTGCAGCTGGGCTGGCCACAAATCAGGATGAAGATGGGTATGGTTTAGAACATGTTGAAGCACATTACTAGTAGGACAATTTATATAAAACAAATTGGGCCCAATGTTGGGGGATGGACATCTACAACCACCAGCTATTTTGGGGTTCAGCAGTGGTGCTCGGGTTTTAACCCACGTCGAGGGTATGTTGGCTTCCCTTTGAAGGCAAGCTGCAAGCCGCGCGTGGCGTATGACGCATGATGGGCCAAACATACGTTTTGCTGTATGGGCTTCATATTGTACTGTAATCCATGTGTTTGTGTATGCATATACAATCATATTATATATATATATATCACATATGTGTTTATTATTCAGTGCATACATATTCAGATATGATCATATATCTAGTTCTATATGGGGAATTACTTGTTGATGATTTCAACATATTTCAACCATCGGCTTTTGTCCAAACTCGTGCCAAACTTTCCCGCCAAGTCGCGAAGGCAGGCGATGCAAAGCATGCCGGGGATGCTCTCCAAGCTGGAAAGTGACTTCCAACAACGGGCCAAAGCCATTGATCCGTGGCTGTAGATGAGGCAAGAAACACAACTATTTGTCTCTCCCAACCTATATATTTCCTCTGATCCAATCTTATTTGATCTTATCTAATCTTACTATATCTGATATAGTCTTCTCTGATCGTCTCTATCTAATGTTACCTAACCTGAATCTGTATAATCGAATCTATCTCTACCTCCATCTATACATAATTGATATGATCAAAAAACACAGGAATGCACTGCGGGACGGTTTCCTCTGGTGATGTCACCTGGTTACTGAGGTGGCTCAAGAGGAGCTGGAGATGTTCTTTTGAGAGTTATTAGTAAATAGATGTGCATGTGTATATGTCATATATTATATGTACTAGGATATTCATTGCCTATGGAGCACTGAGAAGCTCACGCTGAGATAGTATTGTATTGTATATACATAATGAAAGATGTGTAAACATATATATATATATACACAGTCATGCAGTACATAAATCTAATATAGGTATCGGTATAGACTATCCCTGCACGAAATTGGATTCGCGTCCAAGGAGTCTTCCATTGAAGCAAAGTTTTCGAAGATGGAGGGCCGATGGGGAGAGAAATGCTCTTGTTTCGTGGTGGAAATCACACGCTGCTCGGTTGCGATTAAAGCCTTCCAGCACAGAGAAACTCAGGCAGAAATTGTAGATATAGAGTCCAAGATAGAACAAGCGGATCATTTTGTTAGGAAGTTACAAGATGTTGCAAGATGATGGTTTGTACATTAGTTGTTTCAGCGTTGACATGCGAAAGACAGTCCTAGAGATTCGGATTTCCAGCATTCCCACAGACAAGCTAGACATTGTAGATCCTAGATTTTATTCCATGAAGCTGTGGGTTGATGCACTGATACATCATCTGAATCTGAATATATTCGCTACTCGTCAAATATCAGAATATCATCAGTGTAATATCTGAGAATCATCTAAAAACATCCATGAAATATCTGAAATTATTTGAACATCATCCAAGAGATAGGAATTTTGCTGGGCCCCCATGGCTTCAGAGGCCTGGTGGAGTCCAAATTGGAGACCAAGCTGGACGTGGCTCTTTGGGAGGACCTTAAGATCGACATGGAGGCGGTGGCTATGGCGGCTATGGCTTGACCCCCATGTTACATGACACCATTTTTGTCTGATGAGAAATCCCCTATCAATGGAGGTTTTATGAGGTCTTAATGGTAAAATCATCCATAAGAATCCATAATACTAGCCTCTGATTCGAATATGTTAGAATGGTGTATCTACATTTTTTTGGATATGAATAGATTGCATTGGAGGATATCTATCTTCTTCATTTCTTTCCGAGGCCATTGTTGACCTTAGACCTTAGAATGCCGTATCATACATTGTATGGATATGAATAGATTGCATGGCTAGCTTCTTTTGGGAATTCCTGAGAACTGAAGTGCTTGAAGAGGCTTGCAAGAACCAGTGTCCCCGAACTGGTTGAAGGGAAAATTTGCAAGAAACCTCTAAAACCTTTTCCGCAAAAACCAAGGTTTCCTGTAGATTTTCCCTTAAGCCAATCCATTGACTGTGGGGTGGTGGTCCACGAACTCTTGAGTCATAGCCTTGTCATGTTTACCGCTCAAGGCCTCCATCAGCACCTTGCGGGAAGTCCTGCGCACACAGCGGATGGCTTTGGAAGGCAGGGCTGATGAGAGTTCTGGTAAATGGGGATTTAACATGACTTAACCATGGAACATGGGAAAGTAGCCAGGCAAAATGATGGATTAATGTGACATAAACCATCGCAGTAGGCAACCATTTGGGACTCACAAATTATCGTCCCATGCTTGGGTATACCCACATTTCATAGACCCAAATTGGAGATGGCAAAAATTATTGGGCGGTTTACCTCACTAGCAGCTGAGCTGAGGATGAATCAATACATCTTGTCATCTTGGAACATTCTTGGGTACGCCAACCGACCATTTTCAACATGTATGATGGAGGCTACCGAAGCAGATCTACTTGTGTTCCGTTGGACTGGGCATCTTGAAATATGTGGTGGGATGGGCATCACTGAGATGGTCTGGGAGCCACTGGGAGCCCTCACCATGGGACATGTCAATGGGTTTTCTTTCAGAGTTTCCGGGGTCTTCGTTGAGCGCTTCGTCGCTCAGATGCTGTACCCGAAACCTTCCAAACTGCGTGGAAGTGACTGTAGTTGCCAAGAGCAGTGTTCACTCTCTAATTTTTTACAATGTGGTGAACCCAACAATACACCATCCCGATTTTGCCATAAATTATGGCTTGCCATAAATTATGGCCATTCCCCAGTGAGTTTACCACATAAGGATCAAAAGAGAACACCTCCAACACAATTCCATGTCTCGATGGCAGTGCCCGCTGCGCAGGGGATTTGCAATCATTGCGCACCACCGTTGACTTCAGAGGGGATGAGGTTCGCCAAAGCCAATCCAAAATCATGCAAATACATCCTTTCTGCAGATTTTTTTTCCTGCTTGATCTTTGGAAGATGTCAGGATTGTCAACCTTTCTGGTCGCCACAATGACGCATTCTGTGAAAAATCTCAGTTATGACATGGTGTTAATTTTATATACCCTTTCAAATTCCTCGTCAACCTCAGCGCCGGATCTGAGAATTGTCAAAGCTTCCAAGGAGTACCCAAAATATACCACCACTTGTACCCATTTGAAAAAAACATGTATGATTTCAAGACTCAAGAAGGATTCGACGATTCAAACAACACATTCGCCAAACAACAATAATGTTTTTTGCTTACTGGGTTAAAGATATGACATGGACCATTGATCGGGTCTGTATCCCTTTGGACCCAAGTCAAGATCCCGGAATTGGTTGAGGCAAAAAGCAATTGTGGTTGAATTTGTTAGTTTTAATGGCGGCAAACTATAGTTTCAACATGTTTCAACCCTTCCCAAGAAACCAATCCATCCAGATCCGTGCGCTGAACCGCGAGCTTCGGAAACTGCTGGTCCGTGGTGTGGAGGCGAGTGTGGAGGCCAATCCCAGTGGCGCCTCGGAAAACCAGGAAAGATCCAGGAGTTTTAGACCATTTTCCTGGATTTTGCCGTATATTTTTCTGGTGAAGAATGACATGTTTCCATGTCTACGTTATTTCTGTGTTTTCGTGGCGATTGATACTGTGATCCGGAGAACTGCCGATAGAAAAAGCATGAGTCAGTTGAGGTGGACTGATTGAAGATCTGAGGTTCAGAGGGCAACTACACTGTGGTCATCCAATGAGACTGACTTAGCCAGAAAAAGTGCGGCTATGCGCTGATGGTTTGGCGTGTTCACCAAAATATGGATGGAATATGGACTCCAGAAATCCACGCACATGATTGAAACTTATCCAACAGATCTGTTTGAGTTTCCCCCGAGAATCATCCAACATCCACCAACTGCATCCCACACTAGTCACGCGGTCTCTTCTATATTTTCCTTTTAGTGGGATCGGAATATAGTCATTCCGCACCAAAAGACAGGACCGGTGACCCAGCCAGTCCTGCCATCAGGGCTCCCCTGGCAGAGCGTCTCAGGTGGGGGATGGCCCTGATGGGCCCTAGGCTGTTGGAAGCAGCCCTGTTTGATACATTTGAGAACGGGCAAAATGATGGATCAGCCATTTTTTTGGGAGTTGTAAATCTGTTGCCTAGAAACTTGGATGGTTTCAAGTTTCAAGTGATGTTTGCCACTACAAAGCTGAAAAGCTGTGGGCCAATTGGTCTCCTTTGTTGAGCCAGTCCCGGTTTTTCTAATTCCTTGGATGGGTCAAAATGCATCAAGTCTCTTTGGCATGCCATATGTTCCGCTTGGACCTCCAAGCACAAGCATCAAATGAGCAACGCCCAAAATCCCTGATTGATGCTTGACCCAGCTACTGGGTAGATCAACAAGCAAATGGGATTTGAGTTGCGAGAAATTGGTATTTAAGCCAGACACGATAATTTCCTCAGATGTCTGGGGTTATCCTACCTGGTTTACTGGGGGTTGTGGGCTAATCCAATAGGGGAAGTTGATTGGTTGTGTCTGTATATATGTATAGATTAGGGATGGGAAAAGCACCCAATTCAGAAAGGGTACGTAAGAAATGAATGCTTTTATCCCTAATCTCTCTCTCTCTCTATATGTCTGTATATATATATATAAATTATATATACCACCAGAATTTCTTTAAGGTTTGATGGTTAACCTCCCATTTTCGAACCCCAAACATTCCCCAAAAAGCTCCACGCTTCCCCCGCGCTGCCAGGCAGTGCAGTTGCGAGACCATGACTTGCGCTTGGCCAAGATGTCCAAAGAACTGAATACCGCGGGGTGGCCCAGCACATTGGATACGTGGCTGCGAATCAAAACCTTGGGGCCCGGATGGTACCCTCAAAACAGCTGGTGGCTGTTCCCCCGAATATGGTAATAATAGGTTTTGACCCATCCCCACATGTTTGGGATTTGGTTGGGAATACTTTTTTTTGAATACTTAAAATGAATGGACACTAAAGATCTATATTCATCTATATCCCAAGTTCAGGGTTGAACATGGACCAAGGAGATACGTGAGGATGTGAGCTATGCAACAATGGGATATAAAATGTCAAACCCGGATTAATAATTCCGAAGGCTGTTAATTTTTAGTAGCACATTATCACACATGATCACTATTTGGGGGGTACCCCCTCTGAATGAATCAACCAGTGTTTATTAATTCAGGGTTGACAGTATCTCATCAGACAATTCTATAATCCAATAGCCAGGCAATGATATGTAGTAGGAAACATGTCTTCATAATTCTACATACAAGTACATCACATAATCATTTAATCGCTGTTTATTGTTTGATATGTATGGTAGTAGATTGTTCTGACTTCTTGGGATCGAAATGACTCACCTCACACCCTGAATGGGGAAGCACCTTTGGAGGCCTCTGAATCCCATCGTCTGCAGATCCTGAAGGTGGTGAAAGTACTGAACTGGGATGGGTCTGGGAAGCCATGAGTTTCCGAGATGAATATGGTCAGAAGCCACTTCTGGGTCTGGGATATGGTTGCGGTTGTTGTTGGCCAAGGATATGCTGTTGGTGTATCTTTTCATAATTTGTCCATGAGGCCATCTGATTCAGTACCTGGCTCCGTGGCAGGTGACTCAAGCCGTCGGTGAACTGGGCAGGGACCGCTTCCCGGGAGCTTTTTTCATCGTTTCCAGATTGGCACTAGGCAGGTATGTGAAGAAAATGCATTCAATAAACTGAGGATTTTTCCCCTGGGAGTCGGACACGTGCTTTTGCCATGTTGCCTTTCCAGTCACTTACATGTTTTTGTTTGAATCGAAATGAAGCGAATGTATCCGAATGTGTGTTTGAGCTTGGTCAACCTGAACTAGGGGGTGCAAGGAACAGCACCAAACTTGCAGGTTTGCACTGTTGATGTTTCCTACATTGCTGTGCCATGTTGGCTCCGGTTGTTGAGCGAACTGCGAGGTAGTCCGCATCCCTTCTTTGGGTTGCAACACTTTTAAGGTGACCACCATGTCTACTCCCAGAGTCACAGGTGCTGAACCCATCTGAAGCCGCAAGAAACACGTAGGATCCATCCGGCCCACGTTTCTTTTTTCTGCACGACACAACCGCGCTCCATCTGCCGAAGAAGCGATGGCGTGGGCGGTAGCTCTGTGGACGTTGCTTGGAGACGACATCAGAGTGGGATCGGAGATGACCGGAGCAGGTCAGACTGGTAAGATTAAGCACATGTTCCTGCACAGTTGGTTGATTGATTCCTTGGATATCCATGGATATCCTGGATATTGCATGTTTTTTCTGATTCTTCTTTTTTCAACAAGCAGAAGAGGCCATCCTGTTTTGGGAGCCCAAGTCTTACGCAGAGTCACTTCTATTTTTGACCAAGACCACACAGCAGACAGAGCGCGCTGCTTGGACACGGTGTTTTAGCCAGGCCGAGCCTTACGTACTCTTCAGTATGGAGTGCTCCATCGCCTTGTCAGCGAAGGGAAATCGAAACACATTTCTGTGGGGCAACATTGGGTACCAACACAATTGGATTTCAAAGTGAAAACAACCAACCCCTCTGAGCTGGGAAAACTTGAACCAGAGTCTTAACAGTGGAATATACAACTGTTCATCCAATTTGCACTACCCTCTCGGCCATCACCTTGTCACCTGAGTGCTCCCACAAGGCTAGCATGGCTGGAACAAGTCCAGATGGTAGCTGCCACGGAGTACTTGAGCTGTGCAGCTTTACGCGTCGCTTGGCAGAAGAACCGAACCGGACTTCGGTAGGATTTGGGTCCCATTCATGGTTGGGACCTCGGTTTTCCAGGAGACCAACCAAGCCAAAGCGTCGCTCTTGGAGCGCATTGTTTTGGAGCACGGACAATTCTGAGGTGGGGAAGTCATGTACTAAAACTATCTAAAACTACTTAGAACTTCCTGTACGCCCTTGCAGGAAAATTGTAGGAAGCGCACACACACAATAATACTTATGTTTGAATACATATATAATGCTGAACATTATGCAGCATTCCGAGACTCCCCCTATCACAAACCCCTGAACTTCACTCTATTTGTTGGTCATCGATGGTACTCACTGCATGAATTTGAACTCAGCTTGCTCTTGAAAGATTGGTGGTAGCACATGCGGGGGGCAAGGACTTTGCACGGGTGCTGGCTTAACGGGTGGTATCTTACAGATCTTACAGCTGGTTCTGGAAAGCATAGACACACTTTCGCTTCATCATCTTACATTGGTCCCAATAAAGATAGAGAAGAGAAGGACAAACGGATTATTAGTCTCAACCCTGGATTAATAAACCCCTAGGCTGTTTGATTAGGGGGTACCCTTTAAATATCATATTGTGACTATTGGGGAAATACCCCCCCCAGTTAATATTTCCTACTAATCTGCTTAAACCACCTTAATGATCCTATAAGCTCTGATACCTCGAATCTTCACTCCCTTGCGCAACACCAAGGACACGCAACTGAGCCCGGGATTCTGGAGGCTGATGATGATGACGGGGGTGAAACATCAACTAGTCTGACATGTCTGACATGTGCATTTATGGATATTTATGGGATATATACATATATACCATGTATATATATATATATATATTACATATCATCACATATACTATGTGGGATATTTATTATACCAATTGTGAATAGAATATCCAGATGAAAATCCAGTTCATAATATCCCACGCTGATTTTTTTGATGGCTTTATTGCTTTATGTACTGCCATGGGACATTCTGCGGGACTTGTACTATTATACAATGCAATGCATCTGTGAATCCCAACATCAATCAACCAGCCGCTCTGGGTATGACCTTTTGATCCATAGTCTCAAGCCCCATCTCTTTTGCGACCGCTGCTTTTCTGGATACAGCAGTGAATTCTAAGGGTAGCCAAAAATAGTACTTGTAGGAAAGTGAAGTACTGGAAATACATCACCATCAAGACAGTAGGGAATCAAATTCTTACGGACGCTGGAAATCATATTGTCTATCTCTCCAAACACCAGTGATTCGTTGAAGGTTTCACATCCTCCTGCGGTTTGACCCTTCCAGGCCCGCGGTGATCATGGAGTGCAGCCGGCATTTTGAACCCACCCGCGGCGCGTACAGCGTCGCTGTGGGATGCGCTGGGATTTCTGGAAATTGTATGGCCTTGCTCCGATTTTTGTCACTGGCTTGGGTTATGTTGGTTTAGTCTTGAGGACACTGTGGTTTCACCACCCAACCATAGGATACCATAGGGGCAAAAACTCTAGACATTCCTTTTATACCTGGCAAAAAAGCACTTTTTTTGGTTGGTTTGAACCTCAATTTGACCTTGTGAAATCCCCATTCTTGGTGCTTTCAACTTCAAAAATCCAAGATGTTTCATCCTTGTCCCCAGGTTTTTTCCTCCAACTTATCATTTTCCACCATTCCTTTCCCTGTTAACTCATGGATCATAGTGCTCGATCCCATCAGACCGCCGCCAGTTCCTTGGACTTGAGCCTGGAGAACTTGCGTACTGCCCCTGTGGACGAGCAGGTCATGGAGCGCTCTGAATGGAGATTTTCATGGGAAAATCCATCTATAAATCGGGGATTTGCCATTACACCACGAATTTGATGGCCGGGGGGGTCATTTTGGTGAGAAAATCGTGGGTTTGATGTTTTTTTTTGTAAATTTTGGTACACCATGTGGGAGAAAATACATGTTTTTTTCCTGAACTGTTGGCGGATCTGATGTATTCACCAAGATTTTGGTGCATTTTATGTTGTTTTGACGATTCTTGGTGGTGAATCTCTACTCCTGATCAGACCTGAAATTCGGATGCATATCTCTCCCACGAAAAGAACGTCTTCACCAGAATGGCCAATGCTTGGGAGGGAATCTTCACCAGAATTACCAGGCTGAAAAGCATCACATCATGGATTTTCATCCCGTTACATGGGCAGGGGAACATCAGTTGAGAACTGGGGATGGGTCGAGGTTACTTCTGATGCCTCAGTTTATGCATCAACCTTTTGGCATCAGATGGCTGGATTGCGGGTTAGGGGAGACTGCATCAGTTGAGCACTTGGTGTAAGAGAAACTTGACAACTCCGATGTTTGGATGCTGAACATCTGCAAAACCACCTTTTCGCTGTAGTCAGCCGTCCTGGTGAACAGCATTATTTGCCATTTCCACGTCAGCCACAGGGTAGAGGAGGATGGCTTCAAACAGGAGACCTGAAGGAACCTGAAAGTATGGTTGGTCGTTTTGAGTATATTGAATGATATTAACTATTGAACAGATGTATTCAGTATCATTAGCTGCTATGTTAACCCTCCTAATGTTGGGTGGATAGCAAAAACATGACCCATGCCCTGCTGATTTCAGCCATCGAAACTGGACAGGTGCAACTGCATGGCCTCTGTTCCGGCAGCCTACTTCAGTGCCCCGGTGCTGTTTCGGCGGTTTTGTTCAAACCTTTTTTAGTGCTTGCAGAAGAGGGGTGGTTGTATTCAGCCTTATATATATATATACATATATATATGTATATATATATATATCGGTTCCCTCATCGTCTGTGCCCCTAAACCGCTCTTGGGGCTATAGCGGGGCGCAGATGACGTGGGGACCTATATATCTCATATATTGTTATGATATGTTATGATATATGATAGATATTAATTACACCCAATCACTATTTATTCTTATATGACAGATTGCGTATGATAGCTGAAGGTTTTTCGAAGCTCAAGATTCCAAGCTCAAGACCTCGCAAGCGGCTAGCCGCCCCAATCCTAATCCATTCCTGGTTGGTTGTTTAACATTTTTAGTTGTTCCCGCTCTACAATTTGAAACATGTTGGATCAAGGAATATTACAAATGACCCCGAAGTGATGAACCTGAAGAAACAGGTTGAAAGCACCAACCGGACTTGCTGGTAGGTCAGATGCTTTTAAATGGCAGAAACCCGGCAATGAAGGAGGAGACTGGCTGGTGCCTGGGCTGAAGAGCGATAGCGGGGGGAGCTTCCATAGGATGTTTTGTTGAAGAGACTTCTGGTTTCTCCTGGCTGTACAACGGCTAATTGAGCAAGCTCCATGATAGAAAGTTCTTTTTTTTTTTGGCATCATCGACTGCACCATTAGGACCTTGTTCTTAATGCGAAGTGCATGCACTTGAGACATGGGACAGACTTGAATTTCGGGAGCAACTTCAGGAGCATTCAGTAGACAAGAACATCGTTTTGGCAAAGAAAGCGGAATGATAATGGTGCATGAATGGATGTTTGGTATACCGTCAAGGGTATAAAGCGTCACGCATTCCTTGTCCGCATGGTGCATCTCTTGGTATTCTTGCCCATGGTATGCCTAGTTTATGATGTCAATGAACATGTTGAAGAAACTGTCCATGTATATGTATATATATATATATATGTATACTTTGAAAATCACTGGAGCAACTCCAAAGCGCCTGATTTAACCATGTGTGATGTCATGTTGGCTTATGGAACCGCCCAATTCAAACTGAGATCCTTCATGTTTAATCAACTTGAGGCAGCGACGGAAAGCTCTGAGATTCTCCTGGAGACAGGCTGACCCGAGGGTGCCGTTCGAAGGTTCAACTCTGAGGTTCCAACCAATCGATGAGGTTCATACTCAATGAAACGATGGTAAACATATTGAATATTATTGAATTGGGATGTGGAATTACACTTACTTGGTCTGTGGCTCAAATATTTGTATTCAGCCAATTCATTATAGTGACTAGATACATTGTAATTTGTTTCAGGGGCTTGAAACCAGCAACCAGTTTTTAGCTGCAGTGGCTTTTTTTGATCTACTGTATATACTGTTCGACCAAAGCATCAGTACAATGACATGCAAGAAGTGAGTAGATAAACAAGTGGAAAAAAAAACACCACTAGTCGATCTGAAGCAGGAATCTTTTCCCGTTTGTTTCTTCAAGATTTGAAAGTGATAGCTGGAACCAGCAGCAGCTGTCAATGAGTTGGGTGCTATAGATTCTCAGATCTAAATGGTAGCCAGTGGAACAATGATCAAGCAATGGATTCTGCCTGAGAAGACAGACTTGTAGTTGGAGAAGACGCTATCTC